>CAXIVR010000006.1:21864234-22394234 GCA_964035755.1 Teleogryllus oceanicus
TGCTGCGGAAAATCGATTTTGAGATTTCAACGGAAATACACGTTTTGGGGTACGGCTCCAAATTTTTTCTTTAAATTTCTTGTAAGAATGGAGTAAAATGGACTTATAAAGATGGCATATCCGACTTATAAAGATGACATGTCCGATTTTCACGGTTAACTCTGAATTTTCGAAAATTGCAAAAGTTTGAATTTTTTGGGGGCTTCCTATAACTTTAAAATTACAGACAGATTTTTCCTTCAAATGAAATGTTACCCATAAATAGTTCTTTCATTAAGGTCATGTAGACTTCCTTTGAAAGTTTCAGTAGTTTTTGTGCAACAGAGCGTGAAATATTTGCAATTTTAAAAAATTACAAAACCACGATTTTCTCAAAACCGGCTGCAATTTTTTTCTTTGAATGTTCAGTAGAGTTAGTGCCCAACCAACCTTATCCGATGACATAAACGTCATATTGCTCTATTATTTGCTTTTTTTCTAAAAATTACAAACATGTAATTTTGTAATTCATTTCCATACAAACGGCTTCAAAATTGTCAATGAAAATTTATATTTTGGACGAGATTTTACTCTTTTTTATTATTCTTGACGTAATATTTCGGTTCTACTATTAGGTTACTGAAAACGCAAGAAAATGTACTTTCGGTGACGATAGATGGTAGCTGGCCAGACAATGGAGGAAGACCTTAAAGCCAGTCCACGCCAAGGAAATTAAAAAAAATTGCTACGAGAAAGTCTGTACCATTCTGTAGCACCTCTAGTTTAATTTTTATCCCAAACTTTCTATAGAATGAGTAATGTTGCATTGATTTTCTCTCTACTAAGTCTTACCAATAGACATAAATGCAATATTCTACAGAACTCTTTAAGAGTTCATATAGCGAGGCCGGCAAGTCTGGCAAAGAAAAAGAGAGATAATGCCGAAGGGTTATATACTCAGTGTTCTGGAGAAATGGCATTGGCACACGGCAGAGAGATAAGAAGCAGTGCTGTAGGAAAGGAGCCAGACGAGATTTATTGATGTTAGTCGCGAAAATGACCTTTGTGCGCTGCTCGGAAACTTCTATATCCGACGGTCTCACGTCGAGATATCACTGGAGAAAGAAAACATTAGTGCCCGCATGGAAGTAAATTCTTTGAGGCTTCGTATTTCGAACATTTCATGTAATTTTGGTTGAGGAAACCGATTTTCAACTTACATTCACAGTTTTCCTAAATCATGTTGAACGGATATGTTAATAATACAGAAACAAGGTGCCATAACGTTATGTACCCAACATTTCCTTCAAAATAATTCCCTTCCGCAGTTAGACACTTTTACCACGCCTGTAAAAATACTGAATCCGTTCCCAGTAGCCACTTTGCAATAACAGGCTCTCATCTCTTCTGATGTGACGTCTTCAGAGTTCGAGAATTTTCGCCATTTCAAATTATTTTTCAGCTCGCCATCGTCGGGACTCGAACTCGAGGACCTTTCGGTCAGAGGCACTGCAGTGACAACAGTTTATGTTCTGAGCCACGTTTGCCAACAATTATAAAATAATTTCCAACAAACCTTCGATATACGAACACTGGAAGCAATCACAATAAAATAATTTTGTTCATGGAATGGTACGAAATGATTTAAGTTTTACATCAACATACTACATAGGAGAAACCTGTAACCCTTTTAGTGGCCGGCGTTGAAAACGTTTTTCTTCATTACAAATGTCTTAAACAAGCATCTTCTGTAAAATGTAAAGGGCTTATCAGAAGCGATAAAAAATTCGTGTTGTTTTGCTAAGGTAACGTGAAAGTGAACACAAATGTTTTAATATCTAATGTTCAAATCGCTTGTTCTGAAACAATTGGACAACGATCTTTTTCTTTAAATTCGGCGCCTAGCGATTGCAAAAAAGCTGAAGGAACATGTATCTTAACGAGATTGAGGATGGAAAAAAAGAATAATTATGTTAAGAAAAGCTGTAGGGTTTATCTTTTATTAAAAGATTACGTCAAAACTAAGCCAGATATTTCAAATATTAAATGCTCGAAATCGAAGAGTAACTATCCCTTCCACCAAGAACAACAACATTAAAGACGGTGAATGGTAATCAAATCGTCTCATTTTGTGCTTTGATTCTCCACACACATCACGGGAGTGCGAGTTGAATACAATAGACAGTTTGATTTGTTTTGTGTATCTTCAATACAGATAACATTTCCTCATCCGTAGTTTCAGAGCACCGCGGGCACAAATAGACGCTCTTCACATGAATGCAAGCCACCAAATGCTGCTCATTGCTTTGCTCTTATGTCCTAGCGTTCCCTTCAACAACGAATAATGTTAATATTGTGAATGGATGGAAGTTAGCACTAGATAGAAAATAATATTTACGTGTCCCAACATTTTTCCAATTCCAGATCTAACAACGTTGTAAACGTTTACGGAATACATGGTTTTGGTGTTATATAGCACTTAAATAACGTGACTATTTAAATAGTTGAATTATACCGTCAAGCAAATAATACGTTCAAAACTAATAAATAAGGTAAAGCAACAATACTAATAACATTTTCGCGAATACTTTATTAATAGGACTATGAACATTTCCGAAAACACATCATTCATTAGATATTTTATCTTTCATAAATATATAACCAACTGTGATGATATTAGATAGTTTACTTTAGCCATTTTTCAAATATTGGAAGTAATAAAAATTAAGTCAATTCAAAAACATTAATTCACCAACAAGGAAAACTTTATATTCAAATTATATACCGTTTAATTCCGAATATTCTTATTTCTCCATGTTTACAAGATAGATTTTATATTCAAGTGGGAACAGATGTAATATGCCTGTATTTGCTTCAGGGGGTATTATAGTTATCGAATATTGGTAATCTATAAGTGGAAAATGACGTTCGTCCATTTTTATTCTCGAAGCTACCTCGTTTTAAAAGAAGATATTTCTTACTATGTAAACTTAATTACCTTTATAGATAACCCAATGTAAGAAAAACAACCTACTGGAAAAGTTGTATTGAGGATCCAAGGAATGTTGCCTCCCGAGCCAGTAGCCAGTGGCAGAGCCATCCAAGACAGCTTCGTTCCGCCTCCTTCGTCTTCCGGTTATCTCAGTCGGCGGTGCTGCGCCATCCGCACGACTAATTCAGTCATTATTCCTCCGCGAGGTCAGATTTCCGGATAGAAACCGACCCACTTTAATGCGGCGGATTGTCGCCCAAGAAACTGAACTTCTTAGCGGGCGAGCGCGGCCGGAGCCCAGACCCCGTAAGCCGAGACAGCGCCGCGGCGCCGGGCGGAAGGAGAATGGCAGAAAGGGGTGAAGGGGAAGGGAGGGAAAGCACAGGCGGTGGTAATACGAGCCCCTCGCATACCCCCCACCCCCAGGCAGCTGAAAGCAGGGCAGCGGCAGGCCCCGCAAGCAAGACGGTCGGGCACGAGCTAGAGAAAGAGATGGCAAAGGCGAGGCAAAATGTGAATAACGAGGGTTCTCGACGCTCTGAGAAGCGAGTGATAAAGACGGCGCAATTGGATTAAAGAATGACAAAATAACAGTAAGTTAAAATGCTGACCCCTTTGTTGTGCTTCTTTCGTGCGTCTAAACACAGTGAAATGAAAATGAGTAAATGCAGTATCAACAGAGATTTAAGAAAGCAAGAGCAACAGTCCTGAGGGTGGTTACGCGACTAATGTTGAAATTCGTAAAGGAATAAGAAAAGGTAAGAGGTAATGAAGAGTGGGACATAAAATGCTCAATAAAGATACAAATGATATTATGCAGAAAGAAAAGGAAAATTCTCATATTCAAAAGAAAGAAAGAAAAAAAAACTAAAACTAAATAAAAAAAATAAGAAATGGGGAATAGTAATAATAATTAATAGCAAATGTTATTAATGTTATTACAAAGATGAGGAAATAATTGAATAATAAGTTGAGCTTTGCTTACCTCGCTGCTTTTGGCAAAAGTCGGTAGACTATGACCAGAGGAAACGTGACACGGGGTTTGTATTGCTTTCCGGAGATCCGGCGAGGAGTCGGAGGAGGTCTGTTTAGTGTTCTCTTGAAAATTTCTTAGGAGGCGGGGGAGTCAGTGAGGTCGGGGTGTGTAAAATTATTAGTAGAGGGGAGAGAGGGAAATTAGTTTGTTCGTTGAGAAGGGCTTCAGATTTCTGCTTGGCTTGAAATATGTGAAAGATTTCTAAAGCGCTTCTGTTCCAGAATTTATTTTCTATTTCAAGAATTTTAATGTCTGAGTCTGGGTGGAAAGTGTGGCTTGCGTTTATAAGATGTGTAACAAAGTGCGATTTGTTTGTATTGTGCTTCCATGCATGTAAATGTTCTTTAACTCTGGCATTGAAGCTTCTACCTGTTTGGCCGATGTATTTAGCCTCGCAATTGTGGCAGTGTAGTTCATAAACTCCTGATTTCGCCATGAGTGGGGTGCTGTTGCGAGGTGAGAGTAGGTGTTTGAGGGATTCGTGTGTGGTAAAGGAAACGTAAAAATTGTATTTGTGAAGAATATGGGATACCTTCTGCGATATTTTTCCAAAGAACGGAATAGAAATACATTTTGATGGTTTCTGGGTGAATGGAGTGATGCTTGTATACGTTTTCAGTTTTTTCGTATTTAATTTGCGGCGTAGTATGTTGTCAACGAGAGTGGTACTGTATCCATTGGCGGTAGCTATGTATTTAATGGCGCGTGTTTCTTTTTGAAACTTGTCTTGTGATAAGGGGAGGCTGACAATTCTGTAAATCATGGCATGGAAAGCTCCGTGTTTGTGGGCAGATGGATGTTGGGATGTGTTGTGGATGACAGTGTCTGTGTGTGTGGGTTTTCTAAAAACATTGAAGATGTGTTTGTTTCTAGGCTATCTTAATAAAACTAATATGTTGAAGAAGATGACCTCTCTTATTTCTTCTCATAAAAACGTCAACAACACCACGTCAGATTTCCCACAATTTTTCGACACTAGCTAGAAAGCGAGAACCTAGCTATTTCCACGGCTGAAAAGAAGAGCGAAGTTAAAGCTGGGGGGCGGGGAAAGGCCGGTGGTGGAGGTGAGGGCGGAGACGGTGACTTGGTGAGGGCGGGGACAGAGGCGTGACCGAGTGGAGACGGAGTTGGAGGCAGGGTCGGAAGAGCAAGCGGGACCGGAGCGGAAGCTGTAGATAAGGCGAAGTCGTGGCTGGTGTTGGAAGTGGGGGTGGAGACGGTGAGTTTGCGAGGGCGGGGGCAGAGGCGGGACAGGTGGAGACGGAGGTGGAGGCGTCCGTGAGTGGGGGCCGGTGGGAGTGCGATGGCGGGGGCGGAGGCGGGGTGTAACCGAGGCGGAGCAGAGGAAGGGTATTGGGAAGAGGGGAGCCGCTCCTGGCGCTAAGAAACGGAAGTGGCGCCTTCTCGTATTACGGCCGGAGGGCCGTGATGGAAGACGTTGACGCAAGGAAGGGATGCGAATGTTGATAGCAATCAAATAAAAAGGGATGGACTTAATTACCAAGTGGTGTTAAGTTAATTAAAAAGATAGCGCGATTCAAGTTATTATGTTCTCGAGTATAAACATTTTCGCTTGTCATCTTCCATGGATGTATAACGCGTCGGAGAATTACTCCTCGACCAAATCAATACGCGTCTGTAGCATCAGGGAACGGGTTCTTGACATCATGGGATCCTGGCCAAGTCAAGGTCTCTGACGAAGGATATTTATACAGGGGCATTTACATCGGATTTTGGCATTTCTAACATGGTTTTGGATGAAAATACTTCTCTAGTTCTCGACTTAGTTTAGAAGAAAAAATAATTTAAAATAATTTTGTAAATTTTTGATAGATGCGTGAGAAGTTCTACTTTGCCATGATGCATGTTATTAATCATTATGTATTAAAAATCAAATGTGAATGGTTGCCCCAGAACATTTGTACAGGGTTTTGTTGAGAATGCAAAAGTATATTTGACCCTATGACTCGTAATAACACATGCAGAAAGTTCTGCTCTGTTTTTGGTTTTTCTTCTTCTTCTTCTTCTTCTTCTTCTTCTTCTTCACTTCACGGATTAGGAAAATTCCCTGTTCCGACTTCGTTACACCATCTCTGTCGTGGACGGCCAATGTCCCTTCTTCCTCGTGGTCTGTACATAAAGGCTTGTCGGGGGATCCTTTCGTGAGACATTCTTCTTAAGTGCTGTACCCACCTGTATTCATTTACTTTTTCATTGATAGAAAATATATTAAGTTCCTTTCTTATATCTTCGTTTTCTATTTTGTCCAATAGGGTGCAGCGTTTTACTCATCGGAGGAATTTCATTTCCGAGGCTTGTATCTTCATTTTATCTTGGTTTTTCAAAAAAAATTTAAAAAATGAGGAGGAGAATCCGTTCGGGAAGACATTCTGCAACATTTTGGTCACACGTGTCACCTACGTTTATTAACACTATTATCACAAAACATACTAGTAACTTTTGTAATTACCCGGGACAAGCTCTAAGCTCCCGACCAGTCTCCCGGAACATGTGGTAGTGTAGAGCATGTTAGTGTAAGTGTGTGTGTGTAAGGGGAGAGGATAGGACAGAGAAGAGGAAGGACAGATCGCGCCCGGTCCGTGGCCCGTTTGGTTGGGTACTGCTCCGGCATTCGCCTGGTGTTGATCGGAGAAACCACGGAAAACTACCGATCAGAGCAGCCGGACGCTAGAATTCTCCACCAGACAGCGACTGAATTCGACCTAGCTGAAAAGCTAGTGTCGAAAATCCTGCCGCCGTGGGGAGTGGAACCTAGGACCTCCCGGTCAGAGGCGCTGCAGTGACATCAGTTGATGCACTGAGCTACCGCTCCCGGTAAGGTTTTAATGCTGCTATCTTCTTTAAATATCTCAATTTTACTAAACATTATTGGTGGTAAATCATACAATGTGCCATCAGGATTGAGTTCATTGGTCAGCGTGCTCGCTTGCCATGACGCGACCCCGAGTTCGATTCTCGGTCGGGCTATACAATAATGTAATTTTCCTTGCAATATCCCTGTATATGTTGCTATGTGACGATGTGAAACTCAAGATGGGAAAACCAGAATAGGGTGTGGGAGTGTCTTTGTACTAACCACACATACCCCCTTAACGCATGGCCGCGAGGCCGGGACGCTGCTGGTAGGCCACGGTCTGCGAACGCGGGCCGTCGGACCAAGTACAGGCACACAGACAAATCATACGAAGTTCTAGAACGAAGCATAAAAACATCCTATAAGAATTAGATCATATAGTAGTTGTAAATAAAGATTCTTGTGCTTATTTTTAAGAACCATAAATGAAGTCGCCCATTGCACATAAGGTGCATTTAGTTTTCTTGGGCAATTATGAATTGAAGCGTTTGGGGTAATATTGTGCAATTGTTGTTGCTACACTCATTTCACATACCCGAAATAAAGACCTTAGAATATCTCTGAAAAATATAATTCAAACGCTATGCAAATGTGTTCCTAAAACTATAACTTCTGGGCACAAAGTAACAAGAAATGTCCCCAGAAAATGAGTCACATTTGCAATTATAAACGCTTTATTTTCCCCTGGCTGACAAAAATTAGAAAAACTGTTAGCATATGTTTTTCCGACTCCTTTCAACAATGAATGATGAATTAATTTACTGAACTAGAATTTATAATACACACGACAAATGTGATCAACTCCTCTTATGTTACTTGGTCATTTCGTTCTTAATTGAAAAATAAGTTGATTAGTTTTTATTTCTCAAAATGTGACTTCCTCTGGGTGCATTCCGCCGAGAACTGTGGCATAAGTCACGTCCTCCCTACTCCATCAGATCCGCAGACCTTCTGCTCCGCCCCCCACCCGCGAAAGGACCTCGCGCTCCAAATAACGCGCCCCGAATGCCAGCGTCAGCCCCCCACAACTCCGCCCCCGCCCCCCACAACGCCGCCCCGCCGCCTCCTCGCCTGGCCGCCCAGCCTCCCCGCCGCCCCGTCGCCCCGCCTCCCCGCCGCCTCCTCGCCCCGCCCCCCCGCCCACCGCTCCGCCGCCTCCGCCGCCCCGCCGCCCCCGCCGCCGCCGCCGCCCCGCCGCCCCGCCGCCCCGCCGCCCCCGCCCCCGCCGCCCCGCCGCCCCTGCCGCCGCCCCGCCGCCGCTCCGCCGCCCCAGCGCCCCGCCTCCGCCCCGCCGCCACCCCGCCGCCCCGCCGCTGCCCCGCCGCCGCCACCGCCGCTACCGCCGCCGCCACCGCTGCCGCCACCGCCGCCGCCACCGCCGCCACCGCCGCCACCGCCGCCACCGCCGCCACCGCCGCCACCACCGCCACCGCCGCCACCGCCGCCGCCACCGCCACTGCTGCCACCGCCATCCCCAATCCCGTAGCCCCCTTCCGGCCACGCCGCCCCGGCGCAGCGCCCGAGCATCGATCCGCGCAGCGGCAGCGCCGCGCCGCCCGCACTCGCCGCCCCGTCATCGCGGCCCCGCCGCTGTTGATACCGGTACCGTTCCGAAGGGTCCATTCCGGCCCGCGACTCGATGACACCCCACCCCCCGAGTCACTCCCACTCCCAGGTCATTCCGGCCACCTATCCCACCCACCCCAACTCGAGTCTCAGTCTCCGACTCGGCTCTTGCATTCCGGTTTGACTCCTGCACACCGAATCTACTCGCCACCGATCTCGTCTCCCACTCGACTCCCGCACCATGACTCGACTCGCGCACTCTGACTCGACTCCCACATCCCCAATCGACATCACCAACCTAAAGGACTTCCGTCGCCATCCTGCTTCATCGTAATCGCTCCCGCCTCCGCCCCCTGTGCACACCTCCCCCGAAGTCCACGGCAGGCACCCGCCTCCGCCCCGGCCCCCCCCCCCCCTGCGCTCCCCCTCCCCCCCCGCGCCCTCCACCCACGACCCCGTCACAGCGCTCCGCCCACGCGCAGCCCGATGCCCTCGACCCCGCCGCAGCGCGATTTACGACAGGGTGCGACCCGCCCCTCCCCCTCCCCCACCCCCGCGGCGGGGACCAGCAGCGCTATCGGGTGCGTCTGGTGACGCTACTTTGCTCGCTGCTTTCAGCTCCCGCTGCATCTAGACTCTCTCGGGCGCGCCGCATCTTGAGTTACTGCTGTATGTAAAGGCAATGGCGTCTCGTTTGTCGAGCTAATACTGAACGAATGACGTATGCCAGTGCTGGTAGTCCACAGAGCTCGCAATTAACTAGGACTCTAGAGAGATGAATTAATTAGTATTAAGATACTTGGAACAGCAATGAGTGCCTCACTCAGAAACAAGATATATGGCTAATAGAAATAAATACGAAAATAATAATTAGAAAATCATAAAATATTACCAAACGCGTTCACTGCACCGTCTGTTATTAATTTATTAGTGAATTAAATTTTTATCTAACCTGAAGACTTTAAGGGTAATCTGCGACGCTATAAATATTATTATTTTTGTTATTCTTCTTCTTCTTCTTCTTCTTCTTATTATTATTATTATTATTATTATTAGTTTTATTATTATTACTTTTGTTATTAGCGACAATAGACTGATATAAGGAAACAATCGACGGGGTTGAAGTTATTACTGTGATCGGTTGTGTGCCGAATATTTCTTGTAATATCATTTCTTTTTAAAAAAGCATACCAATAGAAAATAGTAATTGTTTCAAAATTCTTAACGGACGCCGACCTTGAGAGAGGCGATTCATTTCTATTTGGATGCGATAAGTATATACAAAGTTCAGTAGCACAAAAATTGGAAAAGGATGGAAGCGGTCAGGGAAGTAAAGTGAAAAACATATTTGCAGAGATGTTAGAAAAGAAACTCTATTACAAGAAGAGAGATGTTAGCGAAAAATAAAACGAAGAAAAAGAGAGAAGACAAAATAAAGTTCATTGAGGATACGAATCAATCACGACGCGACAAGAATAATGGGATCTATTATTCGGCAAATTAAGAAAACAATAAAAAATGAAAAAAACATATCAATTGAAGTAGTCCAAGCCCTTTTTACTTGACTCAAAAAACTTGAACTCGGGTTGAAAATAGAGGGAAAATAAATTTCTTGAGTCCGCGATTTCTGACGAAACATTCTTTTCACAAGGAGGTCGTCATTCGACAAACAGCAAAAAATGCAGTTCATTTATACGAAACTACTTTTTGTTGATACGTAAGAGAAGTAACACATCACAAAAATTGTCGTTTTATGGGTTAACGGTTACTCAGAGGAACCGTTTACTTTGCATCCAATGGCAAAAGTGTCTACGTATTCTCTGTTAAGCTTCTTTCTGAAATTTTACTACTTAAAATAGACTTAACTTTACTCAATAACGACGAATTCAGATATGTGTCTATATCATTGTACGCCAACGTGTACGATACATAGATTTGTACTTGCCTCTCCCTGGCAGTAAGTTAAAGAATAAATTTCTTTCAATACGTACGCGTTCTTTGCAACAAAAGATACATGTCTTCCATATGGAATAAATGATGACAATAACAAACTGGAGCTAGGTAAATGAATAAGCCATTAACAACTAACATAGGTATTTGGTTATTAAAATTCTATTTCACCACAATAAAGACATATGTGCCCCAAGTTTTGACGAAATATTATTTTTTAATAATTTTTACTTTATATATCGTTCTTTTCTAGAAACTCATCTTCAGTAACTCAATTTTATCATTTTTATGCGAGTTATTTGCAAGTTTTTGTGCTTCTATGCAACAAAAACAATAACAAAGAAAAAGTATTCCGAGAATGAAAAGAAACGAACACAACTTCATTTGTCGACGCTGCAAATAGTTTTCAAATAAAATTATCCGACGTTGTTCCTCTGTAATCCCAGGACAGGTCCATTATTTAATAAAAAGATAATTCATATTGCTTGAACATATATTTGAAATCCCCCTTCTTTGGTGTTTAATTTTTTCCGGAAACTTTTCTCCAAACTGGAATCTTTTTATGACTTAACAGCAGGCTTATGTGTTTTAACGCTAACAAAAATAAAAGAACGCAGATATACATTATTCTGAGAAAGAAAAGAAGAAGACACGACTGATGTTCCATTTGTCCACCCAGCGAAACAAACAAGACTATTTGCACTGTCCTGCTGTAAATTTAGAAAAAGTCCGCATTTCAATTTTAAGCAAAAGATTGATTAAACCTTTTTCCAAATATTAGATGTGTAATCACGTTTTCTTTGCTGCCAAGCTTTTGCCCAAACCATTTTTCCAAACACTAAAATCATTTTTAGATGTGACTTAGCAGCAAGCTTATACGTTTCTACACCCACAAAAACAAAAGATGAAGGTATATATTATTAACGAAAAGAAGAGGATTCGACTCATGTTCCAATTTGTCCACCCACCAAACCGATCCCGGATAAACCTAAGGTGGTCCTCTGGGATGCGGAAGAACCCATACCCGCCCACTCAACTGCGCGCAACGTCAGTGGCGGTGGCGGTGGCGGCAGAGGGGGAACTGGGGAAAGGTCGCCACTGCAGAACCTCCGCCCCCGCCTTCGCCTCTCGCTGCCGCTCCACCGCACTCCGTCCTCGCCCATCTCCCACGGCATCTGCATGGCAACAACGGCGAGGCCACCGCC
The DNA here is from genome assembly GCA_964035755.1 of Teleogryllus oceanicus. Lineage (NCBI taxonomy): Eukaryota > Metazoa > Arthropoda > Insecta > Orthoptera > Gryllidae > Teleogryllus > Teleogryllus oceanicus. The sequence goes on from CAXIVR010000006.1 coordinate 21,875,838, forward strand.
CACCGAACAGGGGGGGAGCGGAGGTTGAAGCTGGAGGCGCCTGAATAATCTCTCGCCGGACGATCGTATTTTTGTGAGCCTTCATCAGCAGGAAACCGACTGAGGTGGCTCGGAGAATCAAGTGATGTTACTGCAGCGCCTCTGACCGGGAAGTCCTAGGTTCGATTCCCGGCGGCCGCAGGATTTTCGACACTAGCTTTTCAGCTAGGTCGAATTCAGTCGCTGTCTTGAGGAGAATTCTAGTGGCTGGCTGCTCTGATTGGAGTTTTTTCGTGGTTTCTACCCTCTTCAACACCAGGGGAATGCCGGAGCAGTACCCCAACAAACGGACCAAAGCACGCGCGCGATCCTATCGTCCTCTTCCTTGGCCTATACTTACCCCTTACACACAATTTCACTAACATGCACTACACTTCCATACACGTCGGGAGCTCAGAGAATGACCTGGCTGGAACGGTTTCCCTCTGGTCAGAGTTACCTGGTGGGATACCTCATTGACAATAATATTTACAATGGACAGTGACTTTTGGCTCTGTCTACACATTTGCAGAAATTATTATGTCCACTAGCATACATTTAATTTTTAGTAATACCTTATACGGGTGCTGAAGTCTCAAATATTTTATCCATGGATTTGCCTTAGAGTTATAGAATGGTAAATAATAGGTTCCATCATGCTGTATGAAACTTTCTACCTTTGTCTTTCACACAACTATAAGCATTACATTATTTTGAATGTCAAAACTGAATGGTTCCATCAGTGATGTTTAGGCCGAATAGTATTCATTTTCTGGTTTATAATTTTCCATTACCTATAAACTACTCTTGGTCCGAAAAGATTCCATTGTAGGTGAAAATTAACTCTCACTAAAATCCCCTTCCAGCAGTTACAGCACGGCATGGATCTCGCTAAAAAGTTACAAGACTAATATACCATAGACATGCTCCTACTTCCTCTTCGCATCTGATGTCTTTTGCGTCTTTTCATCATTTTACATCCTTTCCGGCATTTCCTTTCCCAATCTCGTTTTCCAACCAATCCCTCTGGTAACGACATCGAAATGAATCTCATTTACTTCTGGAATTTAAATATCTCTTGTTCTCCGGAAGGATACAAAAGATGGGAAAATAAACAACACGAAAGTAAAATTGCATAAAACTAATTTGCATTTGGCAGATAAAAGAAAGTTAAGAGAATAAAAGCGCCTTAAACGAGATGTTAAGATAGGTTTAAAAATTCAACTACAGTCTACATGAGAAGTGATACCGATTCTCATCTTATTGTAATTACAATAAACATTAAATAGCTTTAAAAAGTATTAAGTTTTTCTTGAAACAGCCATCTTTATAAGAATTTTATTGATACCTCTTGTTTCAAAAGTAAAGAAGCAGTAAACTGAGGTTAATGTAACCTAAAATATATTTCAAATAGAGTCCTCACTCATTGCAATTTTTCTCAGTCTCATTATTTTACTTAATACAATTCATTTTAAACTAAAATGAAATATGAATACTTTGAAAAAGATAGAACGCAAGGAAAATACTCGTACTTCCTTAGTCAGAACTTAAACAACAAAATGTTTACAAATAAAAAATATAAACAGGATCAATATCCACATGAATAACGTCAATCACTTACCCTTGATCAGATTTAGATAATGCATATTATCCACTTCATATCAAATCAAAGACCTTTTCGTGTTCTACAAGCTTTGTCCGAATAAATGTTTCGAAATTCTAGGGTACATAAAGGGGTCAAAGAGGATAGCTTTTGCTCATTGAACGCGAGTAGTAAATTTCATAAAACATCATTATATTTGCCTCTAAAGAGTAGACAAATCAACATGCATTGGTGTGTGGCGGTAATGCGAAATTTCTTTCACTGCATCAGAACTTGATATGCCAAGCAATAACACATTGCGAGTTGCGTATGAATCAGGAGGCAGTTGCTGCCCTCTTGAAAATTTCGAAAAGAAACCCGCATCCATTAGAAAGAAATCCCTCGATTTCCTAAAATGACTAATTGCTTATTATGTTGGCTATTTACGGAATCTATAGAACATTTCACGAAGAAGCTCTCCAAACCCCCTGTCAACGATGTAAATGGATCAACAGAAAATCAAATATAGTATTAATTGTATCGTTAATGTTATCAGTTCATTCTCTTTGCAATATATGTTATTTATTTCGTAGTAAAACAGTATATATTTCACATATAAATTTAAAAAATTAAGGGAAAAATTGATTGATGAGTGTTGCTCGGAGCGTCAAATGATAAGGACCTTCAGGATTGAGAAGTTTTGCACAACCAGTTATCACCCACTAGCAGGATACCGCACAGCTGGAACAAGCTCTAAGCTCCAGATTGATCTCTCGACGTGTGGTAGTGTATTGTACGTAAGTGTGTATGTAAGGGGTGAGGATAGGATAAGGGAAGTTCGCGTGCGGTCAATGGATAGTTTGTTAAGTTTGATTGATTGATTTTTTCGTGTTTCTGGGCGCGTCAACTGCTTCGGTCATTAGTCCCGTTAGTGTAGTGCATGTTTTTTCTCGGGAGATGGCGGTGATCTTCCCCCGCTGGATGGCGAGATCCGGCACCGACCTACCGTCGGCTAGTGGGGTTTCCCCCTAACCAGGACTCTCCCACCAGCGGGGCACCGCCCCAGTCGGGACAAGCTCTAAGCTCCCGACCGGTCTCCCGGAGTATGTGGTAGTGTGGTGCATGTTAGTGTAAGTATGTGTGTGTAAGAGGAGAGGATAGGACAAGGAAGAGGAAGGACAGATCGTGCGCGGTCCGTGGCCCGTTTGGTAGGGTACTGCTCCGGCATTCGCCTGGCGTTGATCGGAGAAACCACGGAAAACTACCGATCAGAGCAGCCGGCCGCTAGAATTCTCCTCCAGACAGCGACTGAATTCGACCTAGCTGAAAAGCTAGTGTCGAAAATCCTGCCGCCATCAGGACTCGAACCTAGGACCTCCCGGTCAGAAGCGCTGCAGAGACATCAGTTGATGCGACAGTTTGTTAGGGTAATACTTCAACACTCGCCAGGTGTTGACAGGAGATCACGAAAAAAAAGGATCAGAGCAGCCGACCGTTATAATTCCCTTCCAGATAGCGCTGAAATCAACCTACGGTAGTAATAAAACTAGTGACGAAAAACCTGCCACTGTCGGGACTCAAACCCTAGGACATTTTAGTGATTCCGGGTGCGCGAATTGCTAAGGTCATTAGTCCCGAAAGTGTAGTGTATGTTTCTCTTCCTCCGGAAGTGGCGGTGATCTTCCTCTGTAGAATGGTGAGATCCGGCGCCGATCTATCGTCGGCTAACGGGGTTTCCCCATCCCACCTGCCACCAGTTCAGCACCACCTCAGCCAGAACAAGCTCTAAGCTCCCGACCGGCCTCCCGGCATATGTGGTAGTGTAGTGCATGCATGTGTAAGCGTGTGTAAGTAAGAGCTGAGGATAGGACGTGGAACAAGCAGAATAGATGCCGTCTGTGGCCTGTTTGTTAGGGAACTGTTCCAGCATTCACCTGGTATTGATCGAATAAATCATGAGAAACTACCGATAACAGCGATCAGTCGCAAGAATTCTCCTCCAACAGAGACTGAACTTGACCTATCAAGGTGGACTCGAAAATCCTGCCACCGTCGGGACTTGAACCCAGGACATATCCCGGTCAACCAATTGATGTAAGGTCCTGAAATACCTAAACTGGTAAATAATGAAAAAGGAGGACCAGAGGGTCCTTTACTTTCTCGCTACGGAGTAAAGAGAAAGTTATGTAATGCTGCGCGAAAAAACGGCGAACTTTTACCAGACAAATTTATTGCAGGGTCCTGGTAAAGAAAAAGTGAATAAGTCCAGTTGCTAAATTTAGAAAAAATCTTATATCACGTGGTGTAGCCAAAAACCATGTTTTGTGGGTCCTAGAAAAATCGAATGACGGCATAACAACCGTCCATTCATCTGTCTGACCGTCTGTGAATAACGCTAGCGGCTAAATATTTCAGCCAATTTTCTCCGAAATAGATATTCTTCAAATGATCTGTGTGATGTCGCAGCCTCTAAAATTTGAAACCGATATTTTAATTTTGGGAGATACTTTACATGAAGCCCTTAGGACCATTAAAAACCTGGCTCCATCGGTTTGGGTTAAATTTTGTTTTCCATATTCTAAAGAACGTTTAAGAGAATGGTGCATGTCTCATATTCGTTCAGAATCCCGATTTTTCGAAAATTGCAAAAGTTCAATATTTTTTCCGAATCTTCCTACAACTACAATTATGACGATACAGATTTTTTCCTTAAATCTGTTCCTTAAAGACAGATTTTAAAATAAAGCCAGGTAAAATTTTTCCAAAATTTGAATACTTTTCGAGTAATTTTGCGTGAAAATATGCACGAGAAAGTACGTGCTGTTTTAGCACCTCTAGTTTTTTGTTTTCTTTCGGTAGGTACGCATATGATTTCGACATAATTAAATACGCGCATTCCTCGCATGTTCCATTCATCCATTCCATTAGTTTGGGAAGAAAAAAGCTCCCCAACGGGGCGGCTGATTGATTGATTATTAGTGCTTTCGGGCGCGTCAGCTACAAAGGTCATTAGTCCCGTAAATAGAGTGCTTATTTTTCAACGGGAGGCGCCTGTGATCTTCCCCCACTAGATGACGACATCCAGCGCCGACATACCGTCGACTTGCGGGGATTTCCCCAACCAGATATCTCCCACCAGCGGGGCACATGCCCCAGCCGTAACAAGTTCTAAGTCCCCGACCGGTCTCACGTCATATGTAGTAGTATACTGCCTGTTAGTGTGTGTGTGTGTGTGTGTGTGTGTGTGTGTGTGCGAGAGAATGAGAGAGAGAGAGAGAGAGAGAGAGAGTGTAGGGTGAGGATAGGACAAGGAAGAGGAAGAAAAAATCGCGCGAGGTCCGTAGCCCGTTTGTTAGCGTACTGCTCCGGCCTGGTGTGTATCGGGGAAACCACGGAAAACTCCCGATCAGAGCAGCCAGCCGCTATCATTATCCTCCAGACAGCGACTGAATTCGACCTAGCTGAAAAGGTAGTGTCGAAAATCCTGCCGCCGTCGGGACTCGAACCTAGGACCACCTCCCGGTCAGAGGTGTAGTGATATCAGCTGATGCCCCGAGCCACCGCTCCCTGTCCCCGAGGCGGGGCGGGGCCGGCGCGGAGGGCGCGATGCGCCCAGAAGCGCGTGGGCAGTGGCGCGTGAACTCTGTCCTTCGGGCCAAGCAGCCGCCGCCGCGCCGTCGCGCGAGTGCGCTGCGTTCTGTCGCTCTGACATTTCCAGCCGCCCCGGGACGCGCTTCAGGGGTTGCCAAGGAAACGACGCTCCTTTGACAACGGCGCGCCTTTCCGCGAAGACGGAATTTGCCCGTGCGGGGCGTTTGCATCTCGTTTTTTTTAAGGTCGCTTTTCAACATCTTGGTCAAATAGCGACCACTGTGATTTTTAAACCGTAGGGGGAACTGTACGGAGAACACGTTAGGAAAACACAAACATCCATGCCCGAGGCGAGATTCGAACCCGCAACCTTTCGAACCGAGGCTGCTTCAACCCTAACAACCTCGGCAATTCAGACCGACCTTTTGTGACGTTGTTCATCTGCAAGTTAATTGCTGTTTTTGTGAAAATTTATTGATTTGCCATACGAGTTAGGGCCAACAACTATAACAAATAAATCCAAGAGTTTTATCTGTTTCGTTCCATCAGTAATGTGCGGTTATACAGTAAACCCTCGTTAAAATGTACTCCCTTAACACGAATTTCGCCGTAGCATGAACAAAACTTCGGTTCCGGTAAGGCACTACGGTAATACGGACATTTATAATACTCGGATAACTTGAAGTTTTATAGTAAGAACTCCGATAGTTTCGTTCCCTTGAAATTCGTGTTAACGAGAGTTAACTGTATTAAAATTAAGTCTTAAAAATAACTATTACGTATAATCATTCTTAGGGCTCAATGTAGCAAATCACTGTTGTTAACGATTGTTCAAGAAGTTCTATAATGTAAAGTTATTCACAACATTGGACTAAATATATATTTCTTCATATTTTCTATTTTAAATATTCCGATTTACGTTATTGATGCCATTTTACTTGTAATTCAATAAACAATACTTGTGAATTTTACGATTTTCGTTTAAAATACGTTAATTCGTAACTTCAAATGAGTCAAAGAAAGAAACTCCATTTATCAATTTAAACGTTCTGTTCATTCTTCTATCGTATTTAATTCGGTAATTCGATCCTCAAATGACGTAAATATAACAGAAACCGAAAAATTCTTTCCCATTTCAGATCAAAAGTATCAATGTTCATCTGTAATTTTAGATGGCTCATTCGCATCATAACTCCGAGTACCGAGTTTGAAATCCCAGACACTATGTGGAATTTGTGGCGCTCCACGTTTATCCAGGATTTATCCATTTACCCTGTCCTTTATTCCATTATCATCTCCGTCTTCATTCCCAATATTCATCATATTTTCATCTTTACCTCTCAATGCAAGATATACCGGACGACGGACATGACAATGTTAATATTCTGGCATTGAAACAAAAACCTTGTTTTTTTTCGAACTTTGTGTCGTACGATAAACTGAGAGGTAAACAAGACCCATTTTTTAAAGCTTTCTAATAAATTATCAAATTTTTGACATGTAGGGTAAATAATGGAATCTACATCATGTGCATTTATTTCGCTATTATATTCTAAAAAAGACATTCAATTATTATTAGTGGTAAAAGTATTTACCAACTTCTCCTTTATTCCAAGGACAGGAAAGTGAGCAATATCCTTTGGTTCCGGGCAACTATTAAAAATGTAATTATTTTCGCAGATTGAACGAATATCGTTAGTTCATTTTTATTATTTTCGTTTATTCGAATCACGAACGATCACACACTTTCCCGTGAATTAAAATTCCTTCAGGTCAGATTCCCCACGTTCCGCCATGCATTAGCCGCAGGGCATTCTGCCCATTGCAAAGCCACTTCTCGCAACAGTTCCCTCCAATCCCTTAAGCCACACGGGAGGGAACGTGCACTTGGAGGGTCGGTCTCTCACAACGTTTCCCCCCCTCCCCCCCCACCCGCACGCGCCCGCTCGCCGCACCGCCGACTAATCCCCTTGATAAGGGTCGCCCTGACAACGCACGGAGAGGGGTAGGAGGGAGGGAGGGCGCAAGGCGGGGTGGGGGAGTGGCGGGGCGGCGCGTGGCGGGGAGAAACGAGGTTGGATGGGAAGGGGAAGTGTGGAGCGGATTGGCATGGCGGGGAAATGCGGGGCAGAGGGGAGAACGGAGAGGCGATGGAGGACAATGGGAGGCGACGAACCAGATAACAACAGGATGGATTAACCCTGTGCGTACTGGAGTAGTCCTTGCGGAGAACGCGATGGCCTGGGAATGTACTACGCTGGTTTGGGACTCGAAGGAGCGCGGGGGAGAGCCACTGACTAGCCGCGATCGAATGATTTGAAAAAAAATACATTCGGAATATTCATGGATAAATCCATTTTGATTATTCTTTAAATCTAACAACTGTCTGAAAGAATTTCTTTTGATAGAATTATTTTAATTATGTTTTTGGAGTCACCCGTGCACAAGAAAAGTCCACGTTTCAAAAATGATCTCCGTGAAGAATAATGATTTTATCTTCAGGCAAATTCGTGGCAAAAGAAGACGTGTACTCTATATTCTGTTTCATGAACTATGTTTGTACAATATGTATTAGTAAAAAAATACTCTACATTTTCTAAAGATGTTTATTTACTGAGATGTGCCATTTTTCTCGTAAACAGACGATAGTTCCGTATTCTACGCAAATCTACATTTCAAACTTATCACATTATTAGGAAGGTTTAGTTTATTGCAAATAATATATCCTTATTTTCGCCTTAGTTTGACATTGCTAATTCTATATTGACCTACAAGGGGCATAACAAAAAACCCTTACCAATGATTGAAAAAATTCCAATCCTTGAATGCACAATAAAAGTCGTGCACATGCCGAGAAACTTGCGAATATAAAGATAATTTAACATATAATTAAAGGCGAGATAAAAAGTTTGAAAAAATGGCTGAATTGTTTGGTAACGCTAAAACGTAAACGGAATGAGTAACTGATGTTCACTCCCTTATTATGTATTTTGTATTGGATAGTGATTTTTACCGTAAATATCTTTCAGCGTGTATGGTTAACATCTTGTATATCTTCAAAAACACAGAGATTCTGCTTTTACGAAACTCAAACAGAAGACGAGGTCAGAAGTATCCAATAACCTGCTTGATTGTTCCATTTTTCTTTTGGAGAACATTAAATGAAGGAAAATGCACTAGCGTGCTGACGTTTTTATCTCGTGTTTGTTCTCCCATCTCCCTTGTTTTGTATCTCCTGTTTTCTCGAAGAAAGAGAACATCGCATAAAAATGAGAAATTCACCTCCTCTCCTCAAGGCAAACTTGGCATCGATCGCTAGAAAGGGGCGCAGAGATAACGTAGGATTCTAAACTTTTCGCAGTCAGCGTTGAAATATTCCCAGTTTTTGCATTATTTTTAACGAGTCATCAGGACCTATTGTAATGATTCTGTTTGTTTCCATTTTTAGAATGTATCAAAAAGGGTTACCACATTTTTAAAAACTTACATCTTGTAAAATAGTTTTTGAGAGGAACTGTTGTCAAAAGATTAAAAAGTGTAATGTAAAGATTAAAACACCCTTTATCAAATTAAAGCTTAGTTTCCATAAGATATTTATGGCTTTCACAAAAAAATAAATCAACAATATTTTATTTATATAATATATTTATATAAGATTATTTATATAAGATATTTATAGCTTTCACAAAAAAATAAATCAACAATATTTTATTTCAAGTATACAGCATTAGCCAAAAAAAGCCACTTCAAATATTTTGAAATGGTACATGGTATTGAGATGGAACTTTCACCAAACTATTCAGGATACAAGTGCTAATCAATTGTTTTTATTAGATACTTTATAGAATTTATTTTAAAGAAATTGGACTAGCTTCAGTTATTAATGGAACACTATACCTTTTCTACGTGTATTATGTGTGTTTTCTGTGCGTATTCTACGTGTTTTTGTGAACAGGGTTTGTGAACAGTGGAAAAGATACAGAACACTTGACTAGGTTTAATAGATGTTCTAAATGAATTGGTAAATATCATTTAAGTACAGACTACTAATCACCGTCAGCTGAAGATCCGTTCAGGTGATGTGAAACCACCCTGCCCTCGGCAGGCCTTTGCCCTACAACGGGATGTATTGAATTGAATTTGCCTTATTTTACGTGGCGAGACTCAGGCCATGAGACCTGCTCTTCGTCTGACCACGCGAATTTCGTTACACTCCTTTCACCAATCATGGGAGGAAGAAGGTATTACTTGGGCGACGAAACAGGCGATATGAATTTAGCTCAGAGGCGGGATTTAGGCTTGAGGATCTTTTACATGCAGTAAATGTACTAACATGGGTCAATCGGCTTTACTTCCCCTCCGAAGGAAGGCGTACGAAGGACTTTTAACCCTTAAAAATCCACGGCTTCGATCGGGTTTGAACCCGCAAACTTGATTCTAGCAATCCGCTACGCTAACCGCTACACCATCGCCGCCGCACAGGCTGTACGGGCTTGTAATAATAGTAATAATAATAAAAATAAAAATATAATAATATAATAATATGATAATATGATAATATAATAATATAATATTATAATAATAATATAATAATATAATAATATAATAATATAATAATATAATAATATAATAATATAATAATATAATAATATAATAATATAATAATATAATAATATAATAATATAATAATATAATAATATAATAATATAATAATATAATAAAGAAGAAGAAAAAGAATACCTTTTTACACAAATAGGTCTTGAGAATCAAATTCATCAATACCACTGAGTTGGCAATTGATGTCTAATATTAAAAGCACACAAGAGTATAAAATCTGGCGTCATACGAAGCGCAGGTTCTCAGAAGTTCATGACACGGCACCGGGCAGCTTCGCGGCTTCCAAGCCACCAGGCGCAGAGCAGAGCGGCGACCACATCCAATACTTTTTCCAAGCCTTGCCGTCTACCTCAGCCGCAAGAAATGCCTTATTTGGAAAATCCTACACCCGAAGGAGAATTGAATCCAGATACCCTAAGGATAAATTCAGACCACCTTAATAACCAATTTCCTCTTCTAACCCTTTTTTTCTTCCGAGGACAATTCTAGTTTCAGGGGATGCCAATTTCGACTTTGTAGGTTCCACTATGTCCCGCCGACGCCGAGAATCTACCATGTCCCTCATGGGATTAAACTTTACACTAGACATTGACACATTTGCAGGCTCCTCGGTCTGTGGTCAGCAGACTCACAAGGCCTATCGCAACAACACACATACACATGAAACACCCAAGAGACACATATGTCTACTGCGGGACTGGAACCCACGACCCTTCCAACCGAGGCGTCGAGTGGGCACACATTCTAGCCACCTCGGCCATCCAGGTCGGCATTTCCTTTTCTAATACAATCATATTCATTCTTAACCATTGACCATAACTCCAAATGATCGTAATTACATAATACATAAATTGAAATTGAGGACATTAGAGGGAGGTGGACTCATATTAAAACTAATACTAAGATGTGTGTGTGTGTGTGTATATATATATATATATATATATATATATATATATATATTGTTAATATCAAAACTATCTTGTAAAGCGCTAATCATCTAAATAAGAAAATTGTTTAAAATAAAAGCATCGGTCGGATTTCCTTTTCAAGAAACATTCCGGCAAAACCCTCGTGTATTACAATGATTCAAAGTATTGAATCCACATTTCATCAACGAGAATTAATATCAGTGACCAATGCGTTCTCATTAGCAGCATCGTACGTCAAGCAGATTAAAACATCTGCGATTTTTAATAGGGGAATCATGTATCACGTCATATCACTGGGTACGTGTTGTGAAATACACTCCAAAGGAAACATTTCGTTGATGATATTTCTAATTGTGCGTCAATTCGCAGGGCAGACTTGTTGCCTCTAATTTGAACGGTTATGGTAGATTTCTGAAAGAGAGTTCTTTTCTCTGCTCCACTGAGAAACAGCCCTATACCCGGCCAAGGGCATATTCAAATGAGTTGCGACTTCTTCGTTAGTACAGACATTGTCACATTTTTTTAAAATTTAACTTTCTAATTTTCTCCAGAGTGTAATCGTGAATTTGCCTGAAATCATTAATAAAACAAAGTGACATTTACTGAAATTAGATTTTTAAAAACAATACAAAATGATCGAAAATTTCTAAACGATTCTTTGTCAGCAATGCGCCGCGTCGTGGAACCACAAATCTTTGCTCTGCACTCTACGTCATTCACTCTATAAGTGACAAACGTATATGCCTCGATTTCTAGGCTGCCCCATTTATACTTGTGTACCGCGGTGTCGATGGTCGTTTAGAGGTCACAAAATATAGTAGACATCTTAATCAGCGGCGTTTTGAACCGGCGAACGATAGAGGCCGTGGAAACAGCGACACCGTGAACTTCTTAATCTGGTGTAAAGTCGCATTTTAAAACTTAATTATTCATCAAACACTAGCATGTCTAGTATTGCTGGATTTGTCTTCTCATGACCTATTTATTCGTGTAAAAATTATAGTGTTCCATTTGAAGAAAAGGAATTTAGTTCAGTATCTTCTTAAATTTAAAAAAAATCATAATTACAACTGATGAGCAACTATGAACTGAATCGTTTGATGCAAAGTCTCTCTCAAAATCTTGAACCGTTTATAAAATATTCGAAGTGATCGTTTTTATTGACTAACCCTGTATTCCAATTTTAAGACAACCAAACTTTTTCAAATACTCTTCCTAAAAATAGTATACAATTTCTTCTTTTGTCAAAATGTTAGAGAATGACCTTTCCAAAATATAAAGCAACCCAAAATGTTTATTTCGTCCACAAGCCAGCACCATATTTATTTTCTCCCTTCCGCGACACACACACACACACACACACACACACACACACACACACACAGGTGTGGGCGACCGTCAGCAGCAGCTGCATATTGCTCCCCGACTGCCTCACGTAATACCGTTCTATTTCGAGCCAGATATCCCCGCGTTACAGCTCGGCAGCTGGAGCTCAGAGGTGCTGGTGGCACCTCGTAAGCAGCGCTGAGAAGGACGTGTTAATTTCCGCCTTCGGAGATCGCAATAACGTCAAGCAGCTCGGATCTCCTGTCGCCTGAGGAAACGCCAAGGTCGTCCTTTTGCGCTCAGGCAAGGCACCGCTAGACCTATCTCCAACAATCGATCGTATGAAAGGAAGACCACCTTTGACCACTGAAATACCGCAATCAACGTTTACTTACCTACATGAGATGATTGAGATGGTCGGTAAATTTTTTTGGTCTGGTCGCGACTTGGCCATCTACGGACCACCGAATGTGCAGTTGTACCTACCGAGGCCCAGTCATATATTTCCTGGGAGTATGCACGTGACTTTGTTGGAGAGGGGGTTAGCATTCTATGCTGAGCCATTTTTTATACCCCAGGGTTGTTAGCCCTGGGGGTGAGGTATGGAAATGTTGATGATTATGATGATAATAATGATGATGAAATGGACAATCACAAGCATACAAAGACACACATAAATACAACCATTCCCGAGGCGGAACTCGAACCCGCGATCCTTCGGTTCATGACCGCCAGGGCACTTCCACCTTAGCGATCTCGGCTACACGGATCGGCGGTGGGTAACTATTATAGTTAATTCGTTTCTGTTTGTATATATCTATTGTACTATGTAATCGTAAATTTTCGTAAATTATTGTTGTTTTGTCATCGTTTCTTTTTCTAAAGTATAGCATTTTCAAAATCTTCTCATATCTGGTAGTGCTAGAAATGTTCTTGGCATCAACACCTGCCATTATAGACTGATAAATTAGACATTTGAAAATACCATATTTATCGTCAGTGTTCATCAGTTTTGTTTGTCAGAGTCGATATAATTGTAACTGTAATATAAGGCAGCACATTTACTGCTTCGTGCCATCTTCTATTAATAACCAGTATCTTTTTCAACACTTATTACACAAAAAATAAATTAAAATTTAAAGTTATAAATGATGTTTACACAAAAAGAAAAAATATTTATTAAATTAAATTGAGTTATAAATATCGTTTGATAAATCCGTTTTTACTATAAAATCTATTATTTTATTTAGCAATAATTATTTTCTTCAACTGTTTAAGTACTACATGCATTAGGGAAGTAAATAAGTATTTAGACACCGCTAATAAAAACCGTTCCTTTTAGAGCATTGCACAGCGTGATAAAAGTTCAATTTTTAGTACTAGTGCTGAAAGTGAGACAAAGCTCAAATGTTCGGAAAAAACTGTGAATGCAAAAAAAAAAAAAAAATATTATCGTTCGACCAGCTGCAACTGATCTTGATATAACATAGCACCGTATTAAGTGTACTTGAATTTGATTTGTGTTGATTTAAATACTTGATTGGTGTACTTGAATTAAAATAAAAGAAAAATCTGGAATACTGTCTAAAAAAGAGTGTATGACACACACGGTGAATGTGATTTTGGTTTGCTTGTAGAATTGCGACTCTTGGCCTGGCGGACTCGTGTCGTAAAATTTCCTACTCGTAAAATAAAATGTCACCTTTACTACTCGCATTATTATTACGAATGGAGGCAAAGTTAATTTAAGTTGGAAAAGTACATAAACATAGATCATTCAAACTCTCTCCGTATAAGATGGTGCCGGAAAAATGCAGTCCAATCAAGTTAAGCAAATTGATGCAAAGAACTTATGACCATGGTTTAATGCCTGCTTTTGAAAAATGAACATGTTCTCTAAATTTTTGTTCCTCAAAAGACTGGTTTTCTCCTCAAAAGATTATTAACCCTTAAATAATTCGAATAACCTTCGCTGTAAGTCAAAATTGATTGGTAACTCTCATTACATCATGAGTGAAATTGTCACTGTTAAAATTTAACCAAATCATTTTTATAGTCTGTCAGATAAACGGTACAACGAATTATTTTATCTATTGGTCGAGAAAATAAAAGTTCCTGTTTATTATTCCCCTTACGTTTTGCTTCTCTTCCTCCCCTCCCCTCCCCACTCACTCTCTCCCCCTCTTTCCCCCTGTCTCTCCCTTTCCTTCTTTCCCCCTTCTCCCTCTCTGTCTCTCTCTGTCTCACTCTCTGTCTCTCTCGCTGTCTTTTCCCTCTGTCTGTCTGTCTGTCTCTCTCTCTCTCTCTCTTTCTCTCTCTCTCTCTCTCTCTCTCTCTCTCTTGTAATGGAATAATAGAGCAGGTATTTGACTTAGATCACGATTGTTTGTCCGCGTGCAAATCATAACAGTCACACCTGATTCATTCAATTGCACTCCCACGCCACTCTGCTGGGATCAGAAACTCATAATACGAATCCTTAACCCCAAATCCATTGCTACTATCCATACCTTATAAAGGTGCAATTGGACAAGCAATTTGATCTGTCAACTAAACCAAATTTCGAGATTTTTACTTTAAATTAAAGAGGTCCCAGAGGAGGTCTAAGAGGAGGGTCCCAGAAGTGTTATACCTTACTATTTCCCACCAGTTTTATAGTAAAAACACAACATTTTATTTAATTCGAAAAATTAATCGAATGCTTATCTGCCGTCATTTGCTTATTAGTTTGTTCTGCAAGTTTGCATCAATCGCATGCCTCAGTTTGTTTCATGGCGCAGGGACGTCTGTGCGTGTGAAGTTATAGTTTTGTTTATAACGGCCCTGACTTTGCGAACATTCTCATTACAACAGAAAATAAATATCTCAAAAAATGTCTCTAAAAATCATCTTATTCAAGATGAGGTCTCTATGTTTTTAAATGCCATGTATGCGAGTCCATTTGAAGCTTTTCTACGGAATTATAGCCTACAATATACCTGAACAATCACGCTGTGTGATGCGCTTACCGCATCATTTGTCCCATGTTTATGTTACCGAGACAACACGTGTAAGGCATTGCTTCAAGAACATTTAAAATGCATAAAAATATATGCTTGGGCTAATTTATTCAAATATATTTAAATTAAAAGTATTTCATTTATCCAGAAATATCGATTAATTTTGGTTGGGACAAAAGAAAAAGGTTAGAAATCAAAGTAAATATAGTAAATTCTAGGGTTTACAAAATAGTCACTTCTGTGACTGTCTTTTCAGTTATCGCCAAATTTGGCTTGTTTACACTAATATTACATCTGCTCATATATTTGGGTTCCTCTTTTTTCGACATTTTTCAATTTTGCAATTCAAAGAAGCAAATTTATTTAATTCTAAACAGGATAACATTTTTCTTTGTGATTACCAAGAAAGTTCTCAAGGGAATGTTTAAATTTTATTCAGTAACAATCCAGAAAGCCCGAGGGTGGGTTTAGAAGAGTACAAAATTCTCGGTGCGAGATGCCATGCTTCTGGCATATTAAATAGCCCCCTAAATATTCGGCAAAATAAAACATCCATTTGGTGGCACGTTTGAGAAGGACCAAAATTACAGCCCAAGAGGGTAAGACAATTGCAAAGTTACCAAAGCCTAGGCAGTAAAAACAACAACAACTGTGTTTCAAAGAGCTATATTTTTAAAAAGGCGTATTTATTTTTATTCAGTTTTAAAATGCGAATTCTATTTGAAGTAATGAACTCAGGAACATCGAGAAAACATGGAGAACTCTAGGATGAAATGTCGTCTTATTACCGTATGTTTAGGATAAAGTTTCGCTAGGTGTGTGTAAGCTACCCAAGAGACTGTGTATACAGTAATCAATCAACCAGGAAATATCTGGTGCCAATGGCACATTGCTATGTTTCCAAACACTTAAGGAAACATTTGTTTCATTTTCGAGAAACATTAACGAAATAAACTCTCGAAGTGACCACATATTTTAATCAATCACTCGTCCTTCCAAGGGGAAGGGGGTATATTTTGTCAGTATTTTATTTATTTGTTATTATCAATTATACTTCTTCTATTTAGAAAGAAACTAAAAGCTACATTCACAAACGTATTTCATATCATTTTTCATTATACGTTCTATTTTAATTTGTTCCCTTTATTATATATTATTTATAATTATAATCATTAATTATTGTAATAATTATAATATATAAGTATAATTATTAGGAATTGTTGGGACTATAAAATGGAACAAAGATTTTGGCACAATGCTCCGAAATCACGCTAAAACTCGAAGGCAATGCGTTAGAGCGTCGGGCTGAATGAATTTGGAAAATGATAAATTGCTGACTTCAAAAACATTTCGTAAAAATCCAAAGTTATTGAATTATAATTGTATGATCTTATTGAACTTATATTTGATCAAAATTGATTAAATAATTCTCAATTCCGTGAAGATACCAGTTCTGTTGTTCATAAAATGGTAATCTTGATCGAAGGAAAACATTTGCCCCAGATTTTGCTATTCCGTGTGACCAAACAAAGGTTCGTACTAGTTGGATTAAAGTCTTGATTAAGAATTCAGTCGTAAATGAAAAGCTTGTCTTTAAAGTTACGTATCTTTTCTGTTTCTTTTATAGTTTACATGTCAATATTTTCTTAAGACACTTATTCTTCGCGCTGCCAAACATTGCGTTCAAAAATGTAGTTTCTTAAATGTTAAATGGAATCCAAAATCTTAAATCTTCAAATATGTGCAGTTCAGGGCTATCAGCTGAGTCACTGCAGGGCTATCAACTCATCAACTAATGTCACTGCACTGCTTTGATCAGGAGGTCCTTGGATTCGAATCCCGGCGGTGGCAGGATTTTCGACACTTGCTACACAGCTACTACGTCGAATTCTTCCGCTAACTAGAGGAGAATATTAGGGGCCACTTAATCTGATCTTAGTTTTACGCGGTTTCTCCATTCACTGCCAAGAGAATGTCGAAGCAGTATCCTAAGAAAAGGATCAAGGATCGCGCGCTATCTTTCCTTCCTCGTTCGTGTCCTTTCTTCTCCTCATTTACACATACACTTAATTCATTACTCTACCACATATGTCGGGAGTTGAGAGATTGTTCTGACTGGGACTAGGAGATACTTGGATGGAGAATCTCACCAAGCTGCCATGTACGTCGGCGCCACACATTCCACATCTCACATTCCAGTTGGGGAGAAACACCTCCATCTTCCGTGATTGAACTCGCACTACACTTAAGGAACTAATGGTCTTATCAGTCGGCGCCCTCGAAGACACAAAATAATCAATGAAGGAATGAAATGAGAGCGCAGGCTTCCGCGGCCGGAGTCCATACCTACGTATTTGGGCGTCCGAGAGACGCCGCGTCCCAGGCACAGGTGCCAACTTTTTGGCCACTATTCTGCGGCCATCCGCATTTCCGCAGAAGGTAGCAGAATGGCGGCCGAAACGTTGGCATCTGTACCTAGGGCTCCCAAACGTCCCTGACAGTATGAACCCTGCGTGGGCTACTACCCCACACATCTTTAACTTGTACCAGGAGAATAAATCCCCGGAGTGGACACCTAGGTTTTTTGTCTTTATTCTGACTCCCCGCGGCCGACGAACGTGCTTTGGGCTGTTGGGATCCTGTTCCCGCCGGAACGTAGTCTTCCCTCTCGGAAACCTCCCCATACGATGCCTGAGCTCAGAGCTCAGGCTCAGAGCTTCTTGCTTTCCAGGCCAGTAACGGAGCCGGAACAATGCGCCGCTCACAATGCGCCGGGGCAAGTCCCTTCTCTATGCCCAGAATGTTGGGACACTGTCCCGACGAAGCCAAGTGCCCAACTGGGGACCCCCGGCCGAAGCCCAGCCTGCCCGCCGCCCTGACGCCTGATAGTGACGCAGGAACGCGCGGTGGGAGGCGCGTACGCGGAGATGCTACCTGGCGGTCCTCATGACAACAGACTGCGACGAGACGCGACAGACATAATATTAACGGAGGATTATTTTTAAAAAAAGCGCTGTTAGTAACGGAGGATTACTCCGAGAAGCGCAAAGCGCTCAACGTCCCCCAAGGGGCTTGGGGTCGCGTTGCGTCAAAGTAGACGCAACAAATTAAAAAAAAAAAAAAACGTAAGGTCCGAGAGGGCGGTTACACGTCACCGCCAGCAACCATGAATCCCCCCCCCTGCGGGGAGCGTCTCCCGAACAGCCAAGTAGTTCATGAATGAAATGTGCGCGGTGGGCGTACTTGGCTTCAGCCAAGTCGCTAACGAAGTGGGCGTGGCCTGTTGCAGGCGGTGTGGGTGACGGCGCTGGCGCCCTACGTGGTGCTGGTGATCCTGCTGGCGCGCGGCGTGTCCCTGCCCGGCGCCGGCGAGGGCATCCGCTACTACCTCACGCCGCAGTGGCACAAGCTGCACGAGACGCGGGTGAGTCGCCGCCGCCCACCAGCGGCAAGGAGGCCTTTACGCCCACGTTCTGTCTGTGTCTCAGAATAAGCGTTACAAACTTCAAGGGTAAAAATTATCATTTCTGTCAATGAACTTACAGATCAGAATTGCATGTAACAGAATTACATGATTAATAAGATCGCTGATGAGGTAATTATTTGAAGTAGCACCTTTAATAATTAAATAAAATACGTTGTTCGGAATCAAAAATATATTTACACCTAAGATATTTTCGATAGTGTTGTGATCACCCTCAGAACTAAAAACTAATACAAAAAAATTACAGAAATAAAATTAAGGGAATACATGAAATATGAAATGAAGTATAAATTATACAAAGTTGTATAATATTATAATACCAAAAATTGCATAATTTATATTTTATTTTATATTTCATGTGTTCCTGCAATTTTATTTTATTTATTTTTTAGCTCTGAGGGTGATCGCTACGCGATCGAAAATATCTTAAGTTTAAATACATGTATGATACAGGACATCTATTTCTTTAATTAGTTACATTAATTTATACATGCGACATTTCTCCCTGAATGTTAGTCAACTCCATATGCACAGATTTTCGGCAAATACATGAAATCTCCTGAAGTCAGAAGTGGTCTGCCGAACATCTATGCATAAAAATGTTCCTAAAAATCACGAGAAAATTATGTTTATCTCCGCGTTATAAAATTTCCCACTAATTTTCATTAGCAAAATGGTGCTCATTTGTGACCACTCTATGTACCCTAGAAGTATGTAACATTTATTTCTGAAAACTACTATATTGCTCTTGCTGTTGTGGTACATTGCTAACTGTAAGTTAAATTATGTTAGAGTGTAAGACTACTGTATATCTGCAAACGTTCACTTATACCTTAGATAGCATATAATTCGCATGATGATCGAAGTTTAAAGATACACACTTTGCAGGCTAATAATAATCGGATCAGACAGGGTTTATCATCAGAAACAATCCTGTGACAGTGCTAATTCAGCACATTGCTTCAACACACATATTTCTTAACACAAAGATCGTTCGACCACCTACAAAGTGTGGGTCATTCTATTTATGTCCTCTGCACCATTTACGCCAATTGTATTCGATATAACATCGCTACAAGATCGTTAAATTGTCAGGGAATAATCCGTTAGATTTTTGGTTTAGTCAGAGCAAGTCTAGTGGGGTCAAATATTTGCACTTCACTACAATCTCTTTTCAGTTACATCTTAACTGAACTTAGTAATTCTCTTTATTATGTGAAATAAATTAATCAAAACATATTTGCTGTCAGAGCGCTGTCATCTGGACGAGAACCGAACGTATTTATACTAATTGAAAGAATATGAACAGAACAATGCTAACCCTCATTTTTATAATTTTTGTAAGTCACAATAAAAACATTGTGGAACTTTACGTATTAATCAGTTTGTGAACACAGTATAGCTACGTCAAAAATTAGGCTAACTAAACGCCTGCATCAGCAAAAATGCTGCTGAACGAAAGCAAACAAAATATTTTTCGAATGCATCGCATGCACTACATTGCTCACGAACAGCACATAAATTACTCTCCTACATCACCTCAATACATTAAATATTTTAACAAAAACAGGCTTCACGAATACTGGAATAACATAGTTTAGTATACACAGCATAACAATTCTTTACATACAAACAAAAGATTTTTACATACATACACAAAAATCAAAAAAGTTGCAGTCCATAACGTGACCAATGATTAGCAAATA
This sequence comes from Teleogryllus oceanicus, assembly GCA_964035755.1. NCBI lineage: Eukaryota > Metazoa > Arthropoda > Insecta > Orthoptera > Gryllidae > Teleogryllus > Teleogryllus oceanicus. Next base: position 21,896,090 of record CAXIVR010000006.1, read on the forward strand.
TGTAATGGCGTGTGGCCTCTTACGTGGGTCCATATTGTTGGATAATGTAAGCAGTGATGCACCGAGCATTACATTTAGTCGGTACGCGCAGTATGAGAGTAGGTAGAATAACACCATCAAATATTTGCATATTTCATTTAAAATCGAAACTTTCATTGTTTACGATTTTTTCTCGACTGCTTGGGAATCTACCTAAAGCATAGACACTTCTCATATGGCTGTAGAGTGCCTATTTTTCTTTCAGTTTCTGCGCATGTTGAAAATTCTTAATACACATGTTAGAAGTGCCCAGTTTAATCACACATTAGCCAGGCGGTGTGAATAAAAATGAATGAAAGACAATGAAAAACTAATTTCTGTGTTCATTTGTTTGAAGTGTCTAATAGTCAGAGGAAATTGGCTAAAGCAAAACGATGGAGTGTAAAACGTCTTGAATATTCACAAGAAGTATTTTGGCATGAAAATGCGTTTGAAATTTTGTGAATCTGAAGGGATAAGGTCGGAACCTCATTTGCCCCAACTTGGAGATGGGTAGCGAGGCATCGACTGAGGTCTCTAGTGAAATTTGATGGTACTATGTAAATAATTAAAGGATTAATGTATGTTTCCCTTAACTCCTTCAACAGATAAGTAATGAAGTTTGTATATTAAATAAACACAATTCTGTAATTGAATGTTGTTTGATTTTCAATTCTTTTTCATCTACAATATTTTCAGATTTAGTGCTAGAAAATAACGCCAACCAGAACCGAAAATTGAATAAACATTTTACATAAAACATTTATGAAATACATAAAACATTTATGAAATACATAAAACATTTTTGAAATACATAAAACATTTTTGAAATACGGTTGCATTAAAATTAAAATTTTTCATCAAAGGAACAATATCACGGGGGATATTGTTCAAATAGTTCCGTAGTATGTGGGTAAATACAATCACATTGTATTTTTGTTTGAATATGTAGATATATTTTATCAAAGTTGCGCGTGTGGTCGCTTTGAGCAGGTTTGGATTGATGCTGCCTCCCAGATCTTCTTCTCTCTCGGCCCAGGATTCGGAACGCTACTGGCGCTCTCCAGTTACAACAAATTCAACAACAACTGCTATCGGTATGAAAAACTATTCACGCTTCCCTTTGAAAGTACATTCTAAGTATAAATAAATAAAAACGATTTGAGGATTTAATAATAAACTGCTGGTCTTAGGAAACAGTAAATGTGTTTGATTCTAACGTGGGAGTTTGAAATAGGATTTATTTGATGTAAAGTGTGTCTCAGCTGGAAAAATCCCTAAAAATAAATACGTATAAATAGGCACATTTATCCACATATTCCTTTGTTAGGTTGAACAGGTACTTAAAAACGACCGAATAAAGGAGACCAAGACAAGGAGAGAAATTCAGTAATGATATCACCGATAATATCACTGATAAATAAGATCAGTGATAATATCTGATAATGACATTGATAGTATCATCTCTGATATTTGTATGAATGACAAATTTTATTTTTTTCCATTCCTTATACTTTAGAATTCAAATATATATTATCTATAAATAATCCCAAGCATATAGATGATGTATTGTGTAATTAATATGTTGTATTATTTTTCTTGAAACATAGGATGGCTCGTGGGCAGCTGTCTAGCTTCCCGTGCTGTGGTCCCGGGTTCGATTCCCGGTCGAGGCAAAAAAATAGCTGTAGAATTCCTTGAAATTCGTCCCAGTTTCTGTAGGTGTGTGACGAAGAAAAGCTCAAGCAGGCGGATCTTACTAGTTACGGTGAAGACAATACGTCATGTTCGCCTCATGTCGCTCTTACCCCCCAAGCATGTGAATTTAACAAGGCCCAGGCATGGGGGACACCTGTAACTGGCCGGTGAAGTTGGGTTACCGACCCAATAACGCCAAATAATAATAAAAATAATAATAATAATTATTATTATTATTACAAAGCATATTTTCCTCTAATGGCAAGACCTCCTACTACTTGACCAGATTGTCTGTAATTTAATACTTCAATGTAAACAGACCTTGCGATGTAGAAACTGAATACGTGCACATGATTATATAAGTATATGCAAACAAATAAAAACACAACACATGAATAATTGTTACTAATATCAATATTAATCATAACGTGATTTCAAGTCCTTCAAAATGTCTCTTTATGCCAGTTTTGCATTACGCAAATTTTGCTACACATCTAGTCCCAGACCTTCACAATACCTTTTGTGAGAGATTGGTTTGAATGAATATTTATTTTTATATACCAGGCCAATTACACACATGTTTAACACATTCCCTGCCTTTATGTGGCCGTTCAGCGTACACTCTACATTTTTTATCGACCAACCCATGTTATGCCCCCCACAAAGTGACACCATCTCAGCAATGCCGCGAAAATGTAACTTCACTATCTGTTGCACGTCTTCTAGAGTTCAATGAAAAATATAGTCATTTAAATTATCGTTCTCCAAGTTGTCGCGGCAGGAAGGATATTCGTTCACAAAGAACACAATGAAAGATAAAAGGCCTATTCTATATCTGATTTCCCCTTGCAAATAGTTTTCATTACACCAGATCGAATATTTTCTTAGCAATTCTTGCCAGAAACGGTCATTTTTTTCTGTTTTCAGAATTCAACTGTAGAATTAAGAAAATGTTTTTCTCCCTGTAACACTTAATATACAGTTTTTTAACTGTTTTTGACGTAAAATAAATGAATAAAACTTTTAACTACAATGAGGTCGCTTGCGTAAGTTTTTAGCCAATTAATATTAATTTTGGTAAATTAGTAATAAATAGGGCCAGGTCCCACATTAAATGCCTCAATCTCACAAAAAAATAATGCCTTTGTGCTTTGTGTTATTCATTACAATTGAAGAGTGGAAGACAAATTTTAAAACAAACCCATGTAGACCCTATAATGTTAAGTAATCTCTAGTGTTATTGTAAACTAGTGGTGCTAAAACACCACTTTTTTTGTTTCCCGTACTTTCATTCAAAATTACGCGAAAAGTACTAACATTGTCAAAACATTGTACGTGATCTTATTTCAAAATATATCTTAAAGGAACAGATTGTATTACGGAAAAAATCTCTATAATTGTGGCTGTAAGAAGACGCCGAAAAAATTTCAATTTTTTCAATTTTCAAAAAATCAGATTTTTAACGAACATGAGACCTTCACCATTCTCGTAGGATTCATGTTGCAAATTTCTAGGGCATGTAGACGGACTGAATATGATTACGTTTTATCAGTGAAAGGTGTAGAAGCAAATTTCATATAATTAACTTCCTTCACTTACGACATATACCCCTGATTGCCAGAATACTTATGCACAGGTGTTCAGCAGGTCATCGACGACGTCGCCCTCATTCAAGACATACGAGCATCCTCATTAATTTCCAGATTAATAAAGACAGTCATGTATTACTGCCACCCAAACGTGTTAACTACTTAGGCATGTGACTCAATTTCAAAGGCATATGCATCACCGCTGACGAAAGTAACATTCGCGCGGTATATATCCTCCGGTTTAAACATAGCTGCAGTTCAAGGTCACGAGCTGGAAAGAGAGGGGTACCCTGTCATCCAATCGGGAGCTTCGTTAGGAGTTAAAGTTTTTATATTAGAGCTACCATTTGGATAACAATGTCCTTCCAGCTCGTGACCTTGCAGTGCAGCTACGTTTAAATCGGAGAATAGGGTAACCCGCGCCTGGCTTACCAACTCGCCGAGCCCTTGCAGGTATGATCGCGTGGCCGGCGGTAGCGTCCACGGCGCGTCTGGTCGTATGTCTCATCTATACAGGAGCTTCAGCTGGCGGGATGTTGCAGTACTGACGCAGTTAAGGAGACATGTACCTGCCGAACATCAGTGTAAAAATTGGTCTAACGTACAGGGCAAAATGCGACATATGTAACTTCGTCTTAAGGGTGCGAAGGCATGTTGGCAAAAAGTGACCTGTTTCGACCTCTTCATATTCGCTACACGTTTTTAACATTTAGGCTCATTATGCATTTACACTGTGTATTTTGTTAATTGTCTGGGCGTGTCCCGAAGAATAACCGATCACAAGGGCGCTTTTTACAGGGACGCCATCTTGACGAGCAGCATCAACTGCCTGACGAGCTTCGTGGCCGGCTTTGTCATCTTCTCCGTGCTGGGCTACATGGCCAAGATGCAGCACAAGAGCGTGTCGGAGGTGGGACTGGAGGGGCCAGGGCTCGTCTTCATCGTGTACCCGGAGGCCATCGCCACCATGTCCGGCTCCGTCTTCTGGTCCATCATTTTCTTCCTCATGCTCATCACACTCGGTAAGTTCTCTCGATTTATCAAATCATAAAAAGAGGACAAACAAATTGCCGAAAAATTGAGGGATATTAGCCCTGCAGTAGTCGTGCGCGGACCATCAATCTGCACAACATCGTGTTTTTTTTCCTTTTAATATCTTTGACATTAGGAATCCTGTATTTTCAGCACATTGCCACAAATAGTCATTTTAACCCCGGAGTGCTCGCAAAAGATCTGTGAGATCCAAGTCACGGAAATTTTATGTTCCTGAATTATTGCGATATTTTAGCCTTCTGATATTTCATATTCCTTCATTGTACTCTTCTGAGATTGCCGAGCCCTTTATTTTTATGCATTGGCTGAATCTCTCGTGAGCATGTTGAAACTTGATGGCTGCGCTGCGCGATAGCTGTCATACACGTTGGGTGAATGGTGCCAGTGCATTGTGAGCTCCTGGCCCGAGCGGTACGTATAGTGGCATTATTTTCAGCTGCGTCTATGACAAATGTCTATTCAGATAACGTAATCGTTTGCCTTATCTACAATCGACAATCACAATCCTACGAAAAACAATGTGCAGGAGGTGTCTGTAGGGAAATGAAAAACCTTGCAAAATGGAAAAAGACAAAGACTTTGTAAATATTTTTGTGAAAATATTATTTAATAGAATAAAAGGATTTTTAATTATTTTGGGGGGAACTTTCTCAATTTTTACCTTTCTCACCGTAAGTATTCAGACAAGGATTCTGCAGTGTAAGATTCATTAAAAATTGCATTGGGAGGCATGTACAAACTGAATAAAATACGTATTTCAGTAAATGGACCTTAAGATCATTTGTATTCACAAAAACGTGCAGCTGTATCTGAGAGATACATTGCGGGGCACTAGCTTGAGTCTACCTATTGTGAGCACTCCCGGATTAAGCAACTCTTTCTCTTCAGATTGAGAAATGCAGTGATATCGGAGTTGCCAGCGATTGCAAACTCTCTACCCGACGCGACTACGGGCGTTTCATCTTTTTCTCAGAATGTTCATAAAAGAAAAAGAATGGACACGCAAGTAAAGTGAAAGAAACGTGTTAACTGATAAGTGTGGTGTACCGAGTTCGTTTATTTTTGAATCTCGTACGATTCCGTAAAAGAGTTTGTAAAAATTCACAAAATGTAGTTTATACTTTACACACTTCTCCAGGCACACAAGTACAAAAGATTTTCCATTGTTATTATTTTTTATTATAATATGTTAAACACTCCGGAACCTTTTCTAAGTAGGTCTTTTTCACAATCTACAGTTATTTGACATATCTACTTTGCCTTCGTCCACTTTTAGTTACATGCGGTCTCAGACCACATCGACGACTGACCTTTCAAAATAAGGCACGAAAACAGCAAGGTTAATATAAATGGGAAAACACAACAATTGTAATACTAAATCGTTGTTGAAACGGATTTTGGTTTATTAAGCAACTCTTCGAAACAAAATCGTTTGTGTGTATTCTTTTTCTGCTTCCATTAGCATCTTTAGGTAAATGTAGGTAAATGAAAAAAAAGATTCTTTCGTTTTATATTCTGAATATACGTACGTAGTATGTAGTACTTAGTATTGTACTAAAGTACTGTTAAAATAAAAAAAATAAAAATACGACCTTTGAAATTTATCAGCTTTAATTAGCAACTAGTAGCAAGATTACATGATGAACATAATTATGTACATGATACATTCCTGATTGCTTTTTCGGTAGTTTTATATTTCTTAGAATTGCGTATTTTAAATTGAAATCTTGTTTGTAATTATCTCTCAAAGCATTTTAATTTAATTGGTTGCATTAAACTTTAATTATATTAATGTGCATTTTTATTAAATATTTAAAAGGTTAACCGATTCATTGCTGTAAAGTTCATTTCACATGTTTTGTGGTGTGCTGCCGTAATTGCAATTAAACAAATGTATATTCATTAGGCAAAGAGGTATTTGCAAAATGTCAGGGCTTTAGAATAACTAGGAAAATAATACGCCTATTTAAAAAAATTCAGCCTCCATTTCCCAGGAAAGAAATGAATTCGTTCATGGAATAGCTCTATTAAATTTAGTTTCTCAAAATTTCATCCCTCTATTTTTCATTTTTGTGAAAGTTCGAAATTTTTGCGTCCAATAAAATCAAATATCATCATCTGCATGCTAAACTAGACTAAACTAAGTACTAATATACTACTTTAATTACGTTTCGTGCATATTCTTTTTCTTCATTGTGTAAGTAACTTGACAGGCATAAATGTTAAACCCGAACTTTTGCTGTGCTGAAATTTCGAAAACCTCTCCAAACAGTGGTTAGCAAAATACAATGCAAGATACAAATAGGTGATATTTCTGCAGAAAAGTCAATATAGATGTACTTCTAATACTTTTCTGATTACCTCACTTTTTATTTTGTCTAATAAAGTGCAGCCTTTGATTTGTCTCAAAAACCTCATCTCAGTCGTCTGAATTTTGGTAAAATCTTTCTTTTTCATGGTCCACGTCTCACATTCATGAAGAAGTATGGAGATAGCCATTGTTTTATAAAATTTAAGTTGTGTTTCCTTTCTTTTTTCTTTCTGTCTCTTCCTTTACTATTGTACCACAAATGTTTTAGATTTTTTGGATTTTTATTGAAATATCTTAATTGAATTCAAAGTTAATATCATATCCTAAATATCTAAAATGGCTAACCTGTTCTATAATTTTATTATTTATTATTATTATTTTCTTTCTTCTCTAATGTTTGCCTCTAAACGCCATTACTTTGGTTTTCTGAGTAGAGATTCTCAAGTTATATCGTTCACATATATTAATCAATTTATAGATAGCCTTCTGTAACTGATTCGCACTTTCTTGGATAATTATCTGATCGTCTGCAAATAATAGTGTATTTAGAGAGGTTTCGGAGTTTATTCCGATGCCATCTGTAATGTTTTCACTGTTGCCATTCTTTCCGAACATCGTCTATATAAATATTAAATAAACTTCTTTACACTGTTTATACTTCGTTTAATAGGTGGATTTTAAATATTTCTTCATTTATGGACGGTTTTTTATTTATTAGTTCCTTCTTCCATGTGGCTAATATTGTTGATATGACTAGAAAGTGATCTGAATGTACATAACTCCCACGAAAGACTCTCGTATCAGATATTTGGGTCGCTATTTTTCTGTTCTCTATAACATAATCAATCATTGATCTGCAAACTCTTGCGCTCCAGGTGTACTTACGTGTGTCTTTTTTCCTATAGATCGTGTTGGTGTTTTTAAGATTGTTGTACGTGGCAAATTTTCGCAATTCTTCTCCATTTCTGTTGATACTTTCTTCCCTATAACATCCTACAATGTCTGGAATTGACTGTTTACCTACCCTAGCATTCAGATCCCTCGCTATAATTAAGTGATCATTTTTATACATCTGTACCTGTTTTTGTAGTATTTCATAAAATTTTATACTTTAATTTTTTAAATTTTCTACGCAAATTAAGACAACGTTGAGAATTATCTACCACCCTTCAAATGACGAATTAAGAATGTAAATGAAAAGAACAAACTGTGTATAAGAATTTCAAAGTTTTGTAGTATCTTTGTCTTGATACAAACTGCTTCAAATACTCGATCTAAGGATTTGAAACTCTATATGCTTCTCTTGGTATTCGTAAACCTTCAAGAAAAACGAAGTGACACTAAGCTTGTGTAATGTTTAATTCATAGTTGATATCGATGAGTTAATACACAACGAATTCATTGACGTTTTCGTGATCAAATATTGATTCTCTCTATTCACTTACTTTATTAAACTCAAATCTAAATATGGTGCCAGTAACTGTTCACATTCATGTTTGCAATAAAAATGAAACTATTACATTCTGAATGAAGGATGTGTACTCATTACTTCTAGTTATTCAGTTCGATAAGTTGATCTTTGAAAGTGATAACAAGCTGAAGTGAGGAATATTAAAAGACTGTGATTGGGAAGAATGTATTAACTGGATGTCATCGAAACATGAAATAGCCGCAGGAGGGTTTGTAATCGAGTGCAGAAGTCGAATGTCCGCAGACAGGAGTCTAAATTATCTGAAATCGATGTTGTACTTCACATTGCATGTTTAAACTGATGATGCTACTTCCGGGAAAATTATAACTCATGCTGCATCACAATGTTAAATTGTACTCGACACGAATATTCGTGAAAGTTATCGCTGAGTTATCAATTGATGAGTATCTCACGTTATTCACAATTAATGAAACATTACCTGTTCGCCACAGTGAAATGCTATTTATAGCTGAGTACCAATATATGTTCTGTTCTTGTAATAGACTCAATGTCAATAAGTCGTTAAATGCAGTAATTAACGGGCCATTCGAATAGTGTATTAAAGGAATATAATTTTATAGGTTAAAACGAACAACTGATTTTGAAATAGCACTTTTGCAAAGAAGTGGCAACAGATGAGGTGAAAGGCCGTGTGGATCAATAATTTTATATTTTAGTTCGCTTCTTGTCACTTATGAAAACACATAGAGAATGTATCATTTGATCCGCACACGGAGAGTACCACAATAATTTAACGACCAAGAAAACGCGATGACATCTAATATTGCAAATTACTGCACTCTGATTTCGGAGTAACGCAAAAAATCAAATACAGTAATAAGCCCCTAGCCATAACACAAAAACAGGCGTTGAGTAAAACAGAAAAATAAATACCGTAAATTGTGCGACTTGCGATATACACAAAGAGCTCGCTTACGGGTCATTTGCAAAAAGTCAAAATCCACCGCCTAGTCACGACCTATGGCTATGAAACTATCATCTTTCCTTATGGGGATGGGTGTGCAACGGCGGTCTCAGATAACTAACAGGTGGTAATGAATTGCTGGAGAGAGCGGACAACGGAAGATGACAAGGCGAGACGGAAGTTCGAAGGCCACGAAATAACAAATCCCAAGATACTGTAACACCTCCACCCAGTGGCGGCTCGTGGGTGTTCGCACGTTCGTATGTGCACACCCAAACTAATTCAGTGTAATCTCTCTTAAACATATCTTATCAAACCGGGAGCGGTAGCTCAGTGCATCAACTGATGTCACTGCAGCGCCTCTGACCGGGAGGTCCTAGGTTCGAGTCCTGACGGCACCAGGATTTTCGACACTAGCTTTTCAGCTAGGTCGAATTCAGTCGCTGTCTGGAGGAGAATACTAGCGGCCGGCTGCTCTGATCGGTAGTTTTCCGTGGTTTCTCCGATCAACACCATGTGAATGCCGGAGTAGTACCCTACCAAACAGGCCACGAACCGCGCGCGATCTATCCTTCCTATTCCTTGTCCTATCCTCTCCCCTTACACACACACTTACACTACACTACCACATATCCCGGGAGACCGGTCGGAAGCTTAGAGCTTGTCCCGGCTCGGGCGGTGCCCCGCTGGTGGGAGAGTCCTGGTTAGGGGGAAACCCCACTAGCCGACAGTAGGTCGGCGCCGGATCTCGCCATCCAGCGGGGGAAGATCATCGCCATCTCTCGAAAAAAAATGCACTACACCAACGGGACTAATGACCAGAGCAGTTGACGCGCCCGGAAACACAAAAAAATCAATCAATCAATATCTTATCAAGAGGCAAATTTTTCAGAGCTTTTACGAAACACGCGTCGTTTCGAAGCTGCGATTGCCAGTCCGCTGCCAATGCCTTTCGTGAAAGCCACACTCGGGAAATGCGAACGAGGAAACTGTGTCTTTGGCTGCCGCGAAGCTGGAAGGGGAAAGAGGGAGGTCAACGCTGGCTTATGGACGGATGGAGCATTCCGCCGGCGATCTGAGTACTACTGCGTCGGCGCAATGGCGATCTCTGCGAGTGCCTCGATGTTTCTCGAAGATACAACACTCGGCTAGCACACGTTTTTAAGAAAAGTAAGAGCGACATTTAACGAAGAAAGTATGATATCTCTCCACCTAAATGAGCCCTCGCGCTAGCGCGCGAAACGCAAACGCATTACTGTGCAGTGTTGCATTCATAAAAATGTTAATTGAATATTATAAGCGTATTCTCTTGTGTTTTAAAATGAGTTGCAATTACGAAGTACTCGAATCCCAAGAGTGTTTTGTAAACGTATGTATTAGGACGTTTCAATATGTTTTGAAAAACCGGAGTCAGAGAGTTCGTGTTTCTGTCAAGGATGTTTATGCAACTAACAATGAATAGCGTTGAAAACATTAAACACAAAAAATCAATGACTTCAGTGAAACAATTACACAAAATTTACTGAAAAGTAACAGCAGAAAGGTATTATTCGACATGCTATCAGACTTTATAAGATGATTTGTGTTTAATTATCATTATTTACGTGTTAATGAATGTAAATGTATGCATGCATGTGTGTGTAAGAGAGAGAGAAAGAGAGAGAGAAAGAGAGAGAGAGAAAGAGAGAGAAAGACAGAGAGAAAGAGAGAGAAAGAAAGAGAGAAAGGGAGAAAGACAGAGAGAAAGAGAGAGAGAGAAAGACAGAGAGAAAGAGAGGGAGAAAGAGAGAGAGAGAAAGAAAGACAGAGAGAAAGAGAGAGGGAGAAAGACAGAGAGAAAGAGAGAGAGAGAAAGAGAGAGAAAGGAAGAAGAGAAACGTTGCACACGTACCGCCACTGCTTCCACCTTTCTGATGCTTTCGCAAACAGTTGCCTGAGGACATGTCTGCTTTCGCTTTCGCAAACAGTTGCCTGAGCACATGGCGAAAATTACCCTCGCACTATCACAACGTCAAAGGTTACGCGCCGCTCGGTCGCACACGCCTCAATGTTCCGGTGGTGAGGACGGCAACCAGGACAGGAGGCCATCAGCCCCGGCGCAAAGATGCATGATAAGGGCACGCCTCAGAAAGGTTAATGTTTCGTTATCGCTGCTACGACACCAGTGTGTCCCGACATAGCGCGCCGCCCTTCCTGTCCCTCAGCTGCCTGCTGCAAAGCTTCCGTACGTTGCAGTGCATTTCCGGTGTTTTCGGCATTGTTATCAATCAAATCAACGTTAGCGTCTCTGAGTATTCGATGGTTCCCCTTCAATGTGTACGAGTAAAATGATATCTCGTGTATACTATGTAGTTTGTGAACTTCGTTCCATATTTCGGAGTACCTGGATGCCCCTTTTCCCAACTGTTTTTAGGCTTGAACCAGGAAACATCACGGTACATTCCAGGCCTCCTATGTCGTTGTTCCCTCGGTCTGCATTAGCCCGTTGCAGCAACCATATGACACTTTCTCTTAAATCCCTCATTTGTTCGATTAGCGCTGCCCACCAACGTGATATTGGATCATGGGCAGTAGAGTTAAATGCACACACTGCCGAAGCAGTTAGAAACTAACTCCATAAAATTGGTGGAGAACAGTTGTCCGATATAACTATCGAAACGATGGAGTTCTTGCGTTCTTAGATTCTTAAAAGTGGACTGATAATGATTATGATACGGCCTAGACGTTAAGGCTAGTAGACAATTTTTGACAGGATCTAGAATAATCTAGTATCTCTGACGACTGCTAAACCACATGAGAATATGCATGTGTGAGAATTAAGTCATCAAATAGATGGAAAGAAACAGGCCATAAAAATGGAAATTCAAAAAGCTCACTTTCTTTACTTTCATTACGCTTTCAATTAAATATACAGTTTTAATAGCACAATTTTAACGAAATAATTATGCATGAAAATAATGTTTCTTAAAAAGGGCGTTTTTAATACTGCTTTTCCTGTATTCTAGCGAAATAAATACAGTGATATGCACATATTCTCCAGTTGGCGGAATGACAAAGTGACTCGTAATAGGGAGACGTTCCAGGACAAGTTAGCCAAACGTTTGTAAAATGAATGCGAACTTCATCGTGTAACTTACCAACCACCACCTAAATAAAATTATTTTGTTTTACAATCAATCCGTGTCCAAAAAAGCAGCTCACATAACTGAACAGTCCATACCCAGGTATACCGGAATAAATTATACAAATGTCTAGAGCATGTTGAGGGGTCGAAAATGATCATTTTTGGCCAATGAACATGTAGGAGGAAATGTTATATAAGGGAATTACAAGAAATATGCCACTAAGTTTTAGGCAACTTCTTATGCACAGCTACTTGGCAGGTCACGTTGTGACGCAATGTGTCAGACATCTGCGCAAATGGGATTGCTTAACAATCAGGAGTAAATGTCACCTACATAATTAAACATAATTATTCAGATGTCGCAGAATAACTGATACAAGTTTTCAGGACGTATGGAGGGGGTTGAAAATGATCACTTTTACGTAGTAACTTCCTACAGTTTTATACAATTGAATACTGCCTCATTGTTTTTTTAAATTTCTCTTCAGAACAGGCCCCTTTAACATTTTTGACGGCAAAAGTTTTGATTCATTTATTAACATCAAATTAAAATTAATATTTTGAAGGGGGGTTATTGGGGCTTGGTCAGTAGAAATAAAAATAATGCCAACATTTCGGAAAAATGTATTTCTATCCCCAGGGTGTTCAACCACCAACAAAGTATATACATAATTAAATGATGTTCTGCATGTTCTTGAATATTAGGCACCTCACAGGAAGTGAGGACATACAAACATCTTCACCACACCAACACACACCATAACTACAGTAGTCAATACTAATATTCTCCTACAGTTCTTAAGAGGACTGGCATCCTATAATCCTAGCTAATATTCTCTGGTACTAATATTCTCCTACAGTTCTTAAGAGGACTTGCATCCTATAACCCTAGCCTTCGCCGTTAGCTGAATTCGTTTATTACGCTCCGTGAAGTCACGGAGGTTAAGCCAATTCGAGACTCGCGGGTTCCTGGTTGGGTGACCGGCTAGGAAACCCGGAATCTAACGGCGTTGAGCCCCTGGCCGAAGGGATAAAAGGCACTGACTGACTGCGACGTGACGAGACTTGACTAATATAGTAATTACTGAGTAACAGTAACGAAAGTAAATTGCTCAGTAACGGACAATTACTCCAGAGAACGCGCTCAACGCCCAACAAGGGGTAAAGAGACGCGTTGCGTCAACGATGCAACAAATGTATTGTTTGACACTGTGCGCAAACTCACTGGTGCTGTTGTGCGTGGCAGGGCTGGACAGCACGTTCGGCGGCCTGGAGGCGATGATCACGGCGCTGTGCGACGAGTACCCCCGCCTGCTGGGCCGCCACCGGGAGCTGTTCGTGGGCGCGCTGCTCGTCTTCGTCTACATCTGCTCGCTGCCCACCACCACTTACGTGAGTCTAGCGTGCACTCAACAACGATTGAGGCGTTTCTTACAAGGGCCAAACAAGTCCAAAATTCAGTATTTTGAGACATTTCACCAAGGCATTCCCTACAACTACAACGGGTCAATGACCCCCATCTCGATCAGGTTTTTCATCCAGTTTCCCTGATCCATTGGGCAAATGCTGAGATGGCCCCTTGTTTTGCTTCTGGACATAAATGTAACTTCATTTTCTGTGCACGTCTTCTAGAATTCAGTGGGAAATACAATTATTCAAATTATCGTTTCCATGTTGTCGCGGCAGGAAGTATTATTCCGAAGGACAACATGGATAAGAGCCAAATTGTATTGCCTTTTCATCCTTAAAAATAGATTTTATTACATGGGAGTTTTTTTTCTTGAAAATTTAAGTAGTATATGACTTAGTGTAGGGATCACAGAATTTTGAAATGTGCACACAATTCACTTTTCACCATAGCACGTCATACGCAGTTTTTAACTGTTTTTTACGTAAAATAAATAAACAACTGGCGCTATCGGCTGGGACGTTACCTTTCGGCTTGTGTCAAACACACGAAAGTTATAAGACAGGGAAAATCATAAATTCATTATTATGCACGTCTACTCTGTGAAGTTTTTGGTGACCCCTGAAAAATCTCGAATTTGGACTAGTTTCGTTCTTGTAAGAAACCTTCCATTATGACACTACACACGGTAATTTATTACTTACACACATTATTACACACCAAACACTATAAATAAAGTCGTAATTATTATACACATTTTAAGCACATTTTATTTGCATCATTAATGTTTTACCTGCATTCTAAGTTGATTCAATGGTTAGTGGTGAAGTAAATTATATTTTTTCTACTATTGACGTCTTGAGGAATTTATCTCACAGAAACGTCAGTACATGTTAATATTACCTCCTAACTTAAAAAGTTAACATAAAATTCATTGTAGCACAATATTTTTCTAAGTGTTTGCCATCTTTTTTCAAGTACAGTTTAAACATGGAAAACATCGATCACACATTGTCAATTAGAACACCTAAAAAATTGAAAACATTAAAACAAATATTTTAGAGGACAGTTTTGTTTGGTTTTATGTGTTATCTTTTGGCAATGGGGGTGGAATTGTTACTTCTTTAACTGGCAGGGAAATAGGGATGGCTGGTGGCATTTAAAAAGTAGTATTGTCAATTTTTGATAATTACTAATATTCAATTCGGTAACATCACAGAAGTTACGAAGAACGTATGTTATTAAATACAATATACAGTGTACTCCAACTAGCTTTCTCTTCGTAAACATGAAAATAAAATAGGGATTAAATTTCTATCTGTAGAATTGTTGCCAACATGATATTAATAACATAAAAAATTACACGAGTGACGTTCGTTTACTACTGAAAAGTATCAATAGATACCATTGAAACTATTAATATTACCCGAAGTTAAAAAACAATAGAGCTCATTGTTAAAACATGAATTAGCTTTCATTCTATTTGCTTGCAAAAGTATAATTGTGCAGCAGACAAACACGTTTATTCATATGGAAATGTCCACAATCCACCTGACCTAGAAAACGTGCGCCAGGCGAAGTCGCCAGAAAAGAACGAACCCACTCAAACCACAACTTCCAGAAGAGGATTCCCGGGCAAAGTGCATTTCTCGGAATAAGATTTGCACGAGCGACTTCGCTCGGAGCGTCGAGCACTTCGCGAAACCTGGCGCGCGGCGTCGCTAACGCTGCTCCCCGGAACATTATCGGCGTCTCCGCTTAGAGAGCAGCACGATTCGCCAGGGGTAGCAATGGCTAGGCCTCGGATTTGAGGACAAATGCCTATTTAGTTTCTTTAGGAGGTCGTGGAAAATAATTACAAATGTTTACAAACCATGAAGAAATAGATCTATTGAGAACATGTAATAGTGTTCAAAATTTCTAAAAGGGTGGTTGCTATCTATTTTAAATTTTTTGTCTAAAAATGCCAAAAACTGGGAATTTTGAAAAATAATCATATTTTCATTATTCATTTTTTAAAGTTTGTATTACCCAAACGCAAATACTTCCCTGAATTTCCCGAAACTAGAATATTCCCTGATCTAATACACAATTGACCACACACGGGACTCTCATCCAACATACCGAATATATTCAAGTCAATATAAAGGGTAAGTTTCACTTTCGTCCGCACGCATTTCTTAGTCAATTGCATCCATTTGCAGTACAGCTACATGTTGTCAGGTTGAGGCTTATTGTCGCGGCGTGCCGTCTATGTAATTCAGACGAGGAAAGACACATGTTAGGCAAAAGACTTGTTCGAAAGGCGATGCTCACAATATACTGCCCGTCTTCAACTCCTAAAAAGGAAAAGGTTCATTTCGAGTTTTCTTCTATATATATATATATATATATATATATATATATATATATATATATATATATATATATATATACATATATGTGTGTGTGTGTGTGTGTGTGTGTGTGTGAGGGGGGGTGCGGTTTCTGTGTTGTATCAGCTGCATTGCATGTGTGAAGAAGAACAATGCTGCTGTAACCTATTTTACGTACCTAAAACGTCACTTCTAAAGCTTAATATTGCCTAATTCCATAATTTTCTTACCTATTTTAGGTGCCTAAGTCATCACTTCCTTGTGCCTAAAATTCCAAGGTCTGTTAATATCATTTTTCACCTCTGCCGCCCCCTCTCTGCGCCCCTCCTCCAGGGATTAGCGGCCGCTGCAGGGAGGGGCTCGTTAGGTGCGATCGGGCGCTGCCGCCGAGGCGGGCGTCATGAATATGCGCCGGACCGACGCTTGCAAACGCGGCTAGCGGGGCGACGGCGTCGATCGTGGTTGGCGTCGCGAGCGCTACTTATCTGAGTAGCGTGCGCGAAACGAAGACCGGAGTAACCGGCTGAGATGGCTCAGTGGTAATATACGTTTCCGCTGAAGTGTCTCTCACCGGGAGATCCTAGAGTTCGGTGGTGGCGGATTTTCAATTGTAATTTAATTTTTTATTTTATTTAATAGGTAATTATTACATACAAATTAGAGATCTTGATGCTAATTGGCTAGGCCGAAGGTCTTTAAGCCATTACAATACCTACATTCTACCGCGTTCTAACCTTTCGCATTCTGGTATTCACCCCAAATGGTCTCTCCACCGCATCAAAGCCGCGGAAAAGAGACCATAAGGTACGGCTGAG
Organism: Teleogryllus oceanicus; assembly: GCA_964035755.1. Classification (NCBI taxonomy): domain Eukaryota; kingdom Metazoa; phylum Arthropoda; class Insecta; order Orthoptera; family Gryllidae; genus Teleogryllus; species Teleogryllus oceanicus. Next base: position 21,912,877 of record CAXIVR010000006.1, read on the forward strand.
GAAAAAACCCCTGAAGGGGGAAAAACCTGCCGTCAGAAGCCGAGTACATGCTAATCTATCCGGTTTTTAAACTATTTATTTATTTGGCGCGGGCGTCAGGCATTCTCCTTCCAGTGTTTGGCCTCCTCCGCACCTGAAAACAAACAGCACCGCAGAAAATCGTCCGCACCAACGCCTCTGCCCTAACATTTCCGATTCTCACTTCCCTTCGCCCCCTAATGTGTTTTATTTTAACCGTTTCCTTTTATTTTATTTTAATTTAATTTTAATTTATTTAACTTATTTTAATTAATTTAATTTTAAATTGATTTTCAATTGTAGCTAGGTAGCTAAGTCGAATGTCTTAGGGTATTCTCTGGCATTCGTCTTGTGTTGATTGGAGAAACCGCGGAATATAATCTATCAGAGCAGTAGGTCTCTAGAATTTTTTATAGAGCGGTTGAATTTGATCTAGCTAGTGTCAAAAATCCTGCCCTTGTGAATACTCGAACCCCGTTGAGAAGACGCAGATGCAGTTTGGAGGAGAATTCTAGTGGTCGGTTGTGATCGGTAGTCATTCCAGTTTTTTACGGTCAATACCAGGCGAATTCCGAATTCCTCATTGGGAAGGTACATCACGGAATCTAACGACCCAAAGCAGTTGGCACTCAACACAATAAGAGGCTGTTCCAATTGAGTCCCACAGTGAGTAACCGTTAGAGCGCAGGCGAGCAAATGCGCTGAGATGAGTGTAACCGGATGATGATAAATAAGTTCTGAAAGCGCTTCAACATCTAAGATCACTGGCACCAGCGTCAAATCTTTTTTAGAACATGAAGTATACAAAGATAAATGTATTTAAACTGACATTGGGTGTAATTAATTACATAAAGAAGATAATAAATGTCATTCAAATAATATAATAATGGTAATAATACAGCTAAAAAATTAAAAAAAATACAAACGTATGATTCTTAAAACGTTACATTACATGAATAAAAATAAAAGAAACGTCTATCATATAAGACGCACTCAATGTTTATACAATTAATACCGCGGTGCACTGTCCTGCACTTCACTTCACTATAACACTAAAAACATTTCCTTCATAATTTCTCTGCTCTATACTGCACGACACCTCACTTCACTGTATAACTTAATATTCTTAGTTAAAATCATAAACTTAGAAATACCTTAAATTAATTTCCTAAACTGCAGAACGCTTCGAGGAAAGGGTTCAAAGATTTTTGCAGGCAATCAATTCCTATCCCTTATTGTTTGAGTTGTAAAAGAGAATTTCCCGACAACCGTTCTCTCCGGTCTTAAATTTATTTTGTGTCTGTGATCCCCTCTACTGATGTACGGAGTAATACTTAACCGCCATTTAATTTCTTTCCAAGCTGGATGACCGCTATAAGCCTTATACAAAGCGTAGAGTCTTGCCAATGTTCGCCTGTGTTCGAGTGAATCACATCCTGCCATATTCTTGTCCCTGAAAGTAAATTTAGCCATTCTACGTTGAATCTGATACACGATGACGGTCTGTCTGTCTGTCTGCCTTCTTGTACTTTGTGCGACAACTCTCGTACAGGCCATGGCCTACAAGCAGCCTTGCGGCCATGAATTAAGGAGATACCTATAGTTAGCACGAAGACATTCCCGTGTCGTATTCTGGTCTTCTCAGCCTCATCGTCACACAGCAACATATACGGGTCTTACCCGGTCGGGAATCAAACCCGGGATCGCGTCATGAAAATCGAGCACGCTGACCAATGAGCTATACCGCAAAGGCACACGGTGACGGTAGTTTCAAAAAAAAAATTATACTTACATATTCCACTAATATTTGTGAAATCAGGTTTGCTGATTTCGTAAATGCAACACCAGCCTTTAATTACGAAAAATGTACGATCTCTATTTCTGTATATGAATAAGGAATATTTTGGAATTCGACCAATTTTTTTAACTTATATTGTCATACTAATCTCATATTCATTTTTAACTTGTTATATTAATAAAGCATGTTGTTTTTTGGCATTTTTATACTGAACAATTTTTTTCAGCACTAGTGCATGGAAAATAGTTCTTACCTTCACGTTTTATTGGGTGTAAAGTGTTCCTTCGCGTACTTCAAAGTCTATTTAGCCGTACGCGAACCGCAAAGAAATGGCTACGTAAACCAATTAAGAACTGCAAAGTGGGGTGATTCAACATGGCTGCCCCCCTTCTCACACTGACAATGATGCTAAGATTATGCTTGTTAATTTCCATGAATTCGTGCAAAAACTAATGAACGAAAATCGTTCGAAAGTGTCTTTCGCGGGCGTACTTATTTAAAAATGCATCGTTTTCAACATTTATTCGTACGCCAAACTCATTTTCTGCACTATTTTCGTAAAAAATTTGCATTACACTTTGTAACAAAGATACGTCCAGAGTACCTATTAAATGCTCTGCTGGGGTATGCTCTAATGTTATACAAGTCTTCTTGTATCGTGAGCTGCCTTCATGAATATGCACGGAGGAGGAGACGGCTATCGATGCAAAACCGGCTTCGGAATAGTCACCGCCTATTGTGTTTTCTGCCGTCTGCGCTGTTTATCGGGGTGTTGTGTGTGTGCTCCTTTTGTCTTGTAACGTCAGTAGTTTTCCGTGCCTTGAGGTCTCCACAAACGGTTCCGCTCCCCTGCGACTCAAACGACTGCATTTACAGGCGAGTAATTACCATACGTAATGTCAAGGGTGCACTGGAAATTTCCGATAAGTTCATAAGTCGCGCAACTACGAATATGTTTCTCTAAAATATCCAATGCACGTGTGGAATTTAACTTTTTTTGTTAAAGGTCAGAACTTTTGCTACGAGAAAAGTTAGAGAAATAATAATTTCTTAATGTCTGCATTAGTACACTGTACAGAGTAAAATGTATTGAAAAAATTGTAACAAAGAATTCGAACTAAAACGTGGCCCAAAATAAAGAAATATTTTGAAATTATAATAAATGACAACTGTATATTGTAATTAATAAGATTGAATTTTAGAAAAATTACTTTCCTGTGATATTTTCAAATCCGTTTCTAAAAAACAGTAGATTGCTTCAGTATAGTTACAAGGAACACCGATGTTAACACTGCTCCTGCACATACGCGCTTTTATAAAGTGACGTTTTGTCTCGCCGCATTACCGACCACACAAAAGGCAAACAAAAAGTTGTTTCAGTACTCATGAATGAAAAACACTCCTTACGTTTTTTTATTTATTGATTAGAAAGCTGCACTTTGCGGTAGGCTTACGCCGAAGTTTGTCGTAGGCATACGGCGAAGTCCCGCAAAGTTTGCCGTAGCAAAATAAATAAAACTCTAACAACTTCTCAGTAAGCAAGATGGGGGGGGTGATATAATAAAGCAATACTTCCGCCTCACGGATTGTAAATGATCACAAGAATATATAGTTGAAAGTTTCCTTGAACTCGCGCTAAAAGAATGTTCACAATTCGTTCGAAAGCATTTTGGCATTCTTCTTTCAAATTTGAAACTTAATTCGTACACGAAAAATACGACCCGAAAGATATAACGTAACAATTTCTATACGATTCAGAAATATTCCACAGATAAATTTTTCCCGTTTTCTTTATGATGTTTTGAATATAAAGTAGCAAAGTTTTGGAGCATCTGGAATTGCTCAATTCTCGAAAGACCCTTGTTAGATTCATTAATGAGTACTTGACAATGCGTATTAATTCATCTATTCATTCTTTCTACCTTAATCATTACCTTCAGTGTGACATTGTTATTGAAGACATTATATATTTGAGTTAACTTTATTCACATTCACAAAAAACAATCCACGATATCGCATTAATTTGTTTTTCAAAAATCTACGACAGAAACGATTTTTTTATTATTTTGTTTTTAATATATTGTATTTTTTAGACTCGTAGTATAAGATAATACTACGAGTGAATATTTAAAAAAAGCGGCAAATCCTGTTATAAGATTAGAATTGGTTTAGAGAAAGAAAAATGTCCAAGAATCAGTTAACTCATCCTAATTACGCATTGTTGCGGCCATCCGGTTATATTTTTGAATACATTTGAATTAAAAACTTTCTCTTAAAAACATTCTTCCTCTTTTTTTGTACGAATAACCATATCGATTTATTAGACTTTAATCGATTTTGCGAGAATTTTACGTTTAACACGAAACCATCCCCAATTTTCTTTAAATGTACTTTGCCATAAAAATGTGCGGGAAAATATATTCAATTTTAAATTATTCAATTTGTGAGAAAATCGTTGAATTGCGCTAATTGAACATTAGCGGGTTTAATGGGAGTCGTTCCATGCCCCGTAACCTCATCATCCATATTAGCTCGACTGCTGACGCACTCACCATCCCGCGGGTGTCGAATCCCCGACCGGGCGACGCCTCTGCCTTCTCCTGGCGCCTCTGACGTGACCGCAACGAGACATTGGGCGCAATAACATGGAGATGAAGCCGCACTCGCTCTCCGCCTTGAATGGCGCGCTGGCGACGGCCCGCCATTCCACATGCGACAGTTGATGTACAATAGCTGGTCGGTCGTTAGTGATTCCGGTGTCTGCCAGGATGGTCCCTAGTATTGCAACCCAGACGTAAATGTAAAATAACTCCCCCTTTTTTTGTTTATTGTTCACAGTTGAGTCTGTCAGGTAATGACAACTGACATTTCGGGCGAATTTTGAATTATTGACTCTAAGTGGAATAAGTGGGAGCTCCTTTATATTTCATTTTTTAAAAAATGTTCCTTACATCATGTCTTTCCATTTTGCAAAATTCAAAGAATGAACAAAAAATGACAATAAATTCATTTGGCTCATACAGATAAATTGATGTAGATGGTAGTCACAAATTGATTTTTTTCTTCTTTTGCGACATGTCAGTTAATAATAATTACATCTGAACGCCTCCACTGTAATTTTAAAAAAAATTAAAATTGTAAATTAATTAAAGTGGTTAGGCGGAAGAGCAGGCCTTAAGGCCTAAGCCTCGCCACAAATAAAGACAATTTTATTATTATTATTATTATTATTATTATTATTATTATTATTATTATTCCGGGCATGTCAACTACCGACATCATTAGTCCCGAAATTGTAGTGCTTGTTTTCATCGGGATGTGGCGGTGATCTGGATGGCGAGATCCGGCGCCGACTACTGCCCGCTAGCGAGGTTTCCCCAATCAGGAATCTCGCACCAGCGGGGCACCGCCCCCTCCGGGACAAGTGCTAAGTCCCCGACAGGTCGTCCGATGTGTGGAAGTGTAGTGCATGTTTGTGTAAGTGTATGTGTGTGTTTAAGGGGTGAGGATAGGACAAGGAAGAGAAAGTAGATATCGGGCGAGGTCTGTGACCCTTTTGTTATGGTACTGCTCCGGCGATCACCTGGTGTTGATCGGAGAAACCACGGAAAACTACCGATCAGCGCAGCCGGACGCTACAATTCTCAGTAACTCACAAGTTAGTATCGAAAATCCTGCCGGTGTCGGGATCCAAACCTAGGATCTCGCGATCAGAGAGGCCCTCCAGTGAGGTTAAAAACCAAAAAAAAAAACAAAAAAACAAACAAAGTTGTGTATTAGGACAAATGCGTATGTTTGACAACAAGCTAATGTAATTTCTTTGTAATGTTAAGCTTTATTGCACGAGTTCATGTTTTGAAAACGAGCAACGTTAAGAGTGAGTTTTCAAATTTGTACGAATGTAATAAAGCAACATTATAAACGAGTTGAATACGCTATTTTTTGTATAAGAGCGTTATACGCTATTTTGTGTAAATCTTGGTAAACAACTCTATTGTAACGTCACGGCTATTTGACATCAGTGCGAGAAAACGGTGATCGGCTGCGATGAGGCAATTATTCTTGCCATTACAGTTAGTACTTCATAATGAGTGGCGTAAGATGCAATTTTATGAACGATTTCTTGTAACGAAAAACGTCTTTTATAATGTTGGAATATAAAAGGAAAATTTGAACAACAATAATGAATGCAAATGGCCCTCCGGTGGCGATGCCGTAGCGGAGCGTACAGGATGACGACAAAGTTCCGAAGAGAGCCAGCAGCGCCCACTGGGTCGATGTCCGTCATAGGAGAGAGATGACGTAGAAGAGGAAGCCGGGTGGTCGTAACAATACTACTGGCGTGGCATTGTCCCGAGAAGGGAGAAACCAACACACAGCCAAAGGGTCACCGCATACGAAAACTAACTTCTATATAACTCCTGACGCTCGCACTATACATTATCACTTTTCAATGGCTGCTCTCCCTGTGATTATGCATCCGCTTGCCGGAGTTCATAATGACACGGCTGGCCAATGAGGGGCCAGCCGGCCGATTTGTTACAGTAGTTCGGTGCCGTGTACGTGCTGCGCCTGCAACGAGCTACTTGTAGCATCTCTACACAGAGTGGCTGGCCCTATGGTTTCAGCGCTCTTGGTGGATGCTTGCCCAACTAGAGACCGCCATTTTTTGTTTTTATTATTATTATTATTATTATTATTATTATTATTATTATTATTTTATTTTTACAGATCATACATAGTTCAGTACATATAACACTTTACATATGTATTGATGGCTTACAGTCTAAATTGCCTAAAATTAAACTAAAAACTAATTCGGATGATGAAATCTTTTCCAGACACCTCTAAAAACAATCTATTTCGGCAAATTTGGTTAGGAATGCCTGGTATGGATATCTATTTTTTAATCTGGTTCTATGAGGAGTTTTCCGGAGTCTGAAATTGTCTAGGTGTGGAATTTGAGGTATGGAGTGATAGAACTGGGTTGAGAGATATGTCATATGGTGTTGTATGGAGTCAATTTGAAATTCTTTGTGGAACTGTGAGTTTGAGACAAACCAAGGAGCATTTGTGATAGTTCTAAGAAACTGGTTTTGGACTACTTGGAGCTTGTTTAGGTTTGTTCTTGCAGCGGAGATCCAAACTGGACAGGCGTAAAGGAGGAGTGGTCTAATGATACTTTTATAGATGGATATGGCGGTTTGGAGTGGGAGATGCGAAGATCGATTAATGATGGGTTTTAGTTGGTGTATCTTATTGCCATTTGTTTGTAGACAAAACATGAGAGGTGCCTGAAGGTGGCGTGTAGAACTGTTGTGCGGAATCGACGTGTTGTTTGTATCAGATCTTATTTCTATATTGATGACTTTTCGTTTATCAAAAGTTTGCGGACTATCCAAAAATGAATTCGAGTTTTCTAACGGAAGAAGACATTCGAAATGAACTTGTTATTGAAGCAATTCTTGGTACCAACAGAAACCTGAAGCTGGATAATTGGTACAACTTTCACGAATTATCCGAAGAACTGACCAAAACGTAAACTGACCCTTGAAGGGACAATTAGAAAGAATAAAACTGAAATCTCTCAATATCTTTTGAATGCACTGCGTTCTGTTGAATCGTCATTTGTATATGTATCTAATACACTCTAAATCGAATCGTTTTATACGCTCTAAATCGCATGAAGACCGTGATTTTATTATATGAACTCTACAGGTTACATTGATCCCTTGACGAAAAAGTCTGAGATAATTTTATTTTACAATATAACCAAAGACGGAGTAGGTGTTTTTGATGAATTGTGTCGCTCAAAAACAACTACTAGTAAAATTAAATGTTGTCCTTTGAGTTATTTTTTGGTGTGAAAGACCTAGTATTCTCTGTCACAAAACCACACTTAGAGAAGAGAAAAAATAATAAATCCTTTCCAAAAATCCTTCGAAGCAAAATGCTGAGGAAGTTTAACAATCCAACGATCTTGGCCCATCACAAAGACCATGGAAATGTGCTTTCTGCCTTTACACGAAACTCGACATGGCACAAGATACTTTTTAGTTTTCCTGACAATAAATTTTATTTATGCAAACATTTTTGTGGATTATTTTATTTATTGGCATTGGCATTATACGGCCTTCTAAATGTGAAGGGACATGTATCTGATGATTAGAAACAATTAATCTATTGAAACACCGATTATATACAATAGGTGTCATGTATGACACAGCCTTGCCAAAATAGACACTTAGAGGAGCCTTGTTGTTTGAAGGTTAATACTGCAATGTGTTTGGGTCACTAAATACACATATTAGTGGATTGTAATAATGAAAATTGTAATAATAATATTAATAACTTGCTTAGCCTGACACCTCTGGAGGGTATTTTTATCAGGAAAAATTTTATTTGTGCTTTGCAAGTTCGCAATTAAAATAAATATAACATAGTCCATATCCATGGCCCATCCATATTGTGACATACCGATATGTCACGTTAAAATAAATTAACATTTATTTGGAGACAATATGGTGGAACATGCATTACGAAATATCACGAGAGCTAGAGCATAGCAACGACCGTGAATAAACAATGTAGTTTTGTTTTTCTAAATGCATTAAGAGATGGGTTGATGCCGAAAGTAGAAACTTTGGGATTGGGCGGAGAAGATTAGACGGTCAAATGTTATGAAAAAAATGAAGGTAGTTTAATACGAAGTCTTCGAGGGATGAATCATGCAGAAAGATTTCATTCTGCTCTGAAACGCGCTACTGAACTGATCGTAGATATTTTCATGTGGAAGCAATATTGAAGTATAAATTGGAACTTTGTCGGGAGTGGTAATCAAGTTCGGGACTATGTCATAGGACGTAATCGGGACTAGGTAATTTTGATAGTTGGAGAACAGCTTGGATAGGGAAGAAGAGGATTTCGTTGGAACTTTGGACTACGGCAAGATCGCAAGATATTTCGACTGAGAAGTCTACGAGGGACATCAACGAAGAAAAGATAAGTTAACCGCGGTGTAAAATTGTAAATTGAAAGAGATCATGATCAAAGGCCTAACTTAAATTCATTAAATTGTTTGACAAAAAAGTAAAAATAAACTTTGTTAAATTTTGTTCTATAGAAAAGAAAGTGATTTTCATTTAGTCAATCCGAACGAAATGAACTAGGAATAGAATCATTCTATTTCAGATTCCCAGCTGCGCTGTATAGTCGGCGGATCCTATAATCCATTATGAGGTAATAAGGATTATAATTATATCGTGACCCATTGACCCAGCAAGCCGGACGCTAAGATCTTTGAGAGAGGAAAATTTTGGTATATCTCAAAATGGCGCCTCAACGTGATGCATAATTTGTTATAATTTATAACAATTGGTGACACGGATAAAATTAGTCTTATAAATTATAATATAGTGATCCAAAGGGAATCTGAAATTTATGGATTGACATTTGAAATTAATTGTTATTTAAGAAAGGGCCAAGACCATTTCATTGGTGTGATTTTAAAATAATTTAACAGAGATTTTAATTTGTATTAGAATTCAAAATGGATACTAGGAGCAAAAAATTGCGTATGGAGAATGTTAATGTAGATGATATGGCGTCTGCTAATACTAACCCCGAGGGAGAAATTTCGCGTGAAATTATTGAGATTGAACCACAAGAAAAGGAAATAATGGCTGCACCGTTAGAAAATATGGACCCTAATAATTTAATTCTTAAGATGTTAGCAGAAATGAACGCAAAACTTGAGCATAATAATACTAAATTAGATGGAATCACTTCAGATATGAATAATAAATTAGAGGGGATCACTTCAGATATGAATATTGAATTTGAAAAAAATAGCGCTAAATTGGAAGGAATGACATCGGAAATGTCATTAGAATTGAAGGATTTTCGTCAGGAAATACACAAGGAAATAGTGCAATTACGGGCGGATACATCGGCTGAATTCAACATTATTCATTGTAAAATTGAGTCTCTTAATAATCAAGTCGACCAAATGCAGAGGGAATTAAAAGAATCTGGCGACAAAATTAATTCCCAAGTTAATTATTTACAGGAAAACATTGTGACATCAGGACATTTACATGACCAACAATGCGAAAAGTTGACAATCGTCGAATCGCGTGTAGATAATTTAAATGCAATGACGCTTCAACATGGCGAAAAAAGTAAAACATAGAATCTAAATTAGTTAATTCGGATTGTAAATTAGAAAAACGAAGACAGGAGGGACTTAGAAACGTTAAAATGGTGCAAGAATCTGAATCTGGGAAATATATGTCGGACATTAAGGACAAGATCGAACAGTTAGAAAACGAATTCATGATGCGTTCACAGGGAAATATGCCAATGCATGCATCGGCGCTTGTAATACCAAGCCACCGAAAATTTCATGATGATGTGAGAGATACGCGAATAATTTATGACAATTTGAGGGAGGCAGCAGCCAAAGAAAGCTAAAACAGAAACAATGCTTTCGAGGCGAGTATAAGGAGGGTGATGAAGTGTTAATTAGAGTACCTCAAGTGTCGTCAGTGGATAAGAAGCTATTTTATAAATTTTTCCCGTTGTATAAAGGACCGTATCGAATTTGTAAAGTATTAAGCAAGAATGCCGCGATTTTGAATGATGAAAATGGACGGCAAATGGGAACATATAACTACAGGAACATGAAGCCGTATATGAGGGACGACACGCATGATTAAATATACTGGTCATAACAGAGATTTGTAAATAGTTGTAAATATTAGGTGTAATAGTTTTTCTTTTGTTATTGTTTTGTTATTATGTGTATTTTGTCAGTTTGTGTAGGGAGTTTAATTTAATGTGTATGTGTATTCAATTAAGTTAATGGGGAGCAAATATTAGGCAGATACGGCTATTAGAATACCTGATGAAATGGTTATTGTTGGCACATTCCGAAAGGAAAATGTAAATAGTTTTAAGGCAGCAAGTAACAAGACCTAGTGCAGTGCAAAGTGTAAAGTGTTAATGTCGTTTAGTGTGAAGAAGCAAGAAGAAAGTGTTCAATTTTAGTCTTGTCATTTAGTTAGGTTGTAGCAAACCAAATGACGCTTGGAGAGGGAAGCTGTGACATACCGATATGTCACGTTAAAATAAATTAACATTTATTTGGAGACAATATGGTGGAACATGCATTACGAAATATCACGAGAGCTAGAGCATAGCAACGACCGTGAATAAACAATGTAGTTTTTGTTTTTCTAAATGCATTAAGAGATGGGTTGATGCCGAAAGTAGAAACTTTGGGATTGGGCGGAGAAGTTTAGACGGTCAAATGTTATGAAAAAATGAAGGTAGTTTAATACGAAGTCTTCGAGGATGAATCATGCAGAAATATTTCATTCTGCTCTGAAACGCGCTACTGAACTGATCGTAGATATTTTCATGTGGAAGCAATATTGAAGTATAAATTGGAACTTTGTCGGGAGTGGTAATCAAGTTCGGGACTATGTCATAGGACGTAATCGGGACTGGTAATTTTGATAGTTGGAGAACAGCTTGGATAGGGGAAGAAGAGGATTTCGTTGGAACTTTGGACTACGGCAAGATCGCAAGATATTTCGACTGAGAAGTCTACGAGGACATCAACGAAGAAAAGATAAGTTAACCGCGGTGTAAAATTGTAAATTGAAAGAGATCATGATCAAAGGCCTAACTTAAATTCATTAAATTGTTTGACAAAAAAGTAAAAATAAACTTTGTTAAATTTTGTTCTATAGAAAAGAAAGTGATTTTTCATTTAGTCAATCCGAACAGAAATGAACTAGGAATAGAATCATTCTATTTCAGATTCCCAGCTGCGCTGTATAGTCGGCGGATCCTATAATCCATTATAGAGGTAATAAGGATTATAATATATCGTGACCCATTGACCCAGCAAGCCGGACGTTAAGATCTTTGGCAGATATAAATGTAGAGAGAAAGGAAAATTTTGGTATATCTCAATATAAGGCCATAGAAACTTACATGATAAAGTGTCGATTGAAATCCTTTTTCAATTTCATTTCATTATAATATTAGATTTAATTATCGTTAGTCTGAGGAAAGCAAGTCGCAACAATTCATGTAAATGCCGGAAAGATTACAGTTTTTGAAGGCGTTTCATCAATGTTCCCGAAGGTGCTTTAAAACTCAAAATCACGCGTTTTTCTGGATTTCTTCCTAGAGGAAAACCAATCGATTTTTCTCGTCGACAGGAATCAAATGAGCTATTGATCACCTCTTTCAATATAGTCATATTACGAAGTCATCATCCTTGCGACTTCATGTTGCTACGCATCTACACCAATCAATGATCTGTCCAATTCTATCTTATGCAACACCTATCTAGGCCTCGGCCTGCAAATCAAATATCCAAAAAATGCAGATTTTCTAAAATAAATTTCTTCGAATCCTAAAAAAACACTTTTATTTGTGCCTAACTCCCAGTTACATAACGAACTCGGCATTACCCCGATCTTTGACCATTTTCCCTTCTACCTTCTCGCTTCTATCTTAAAATTCCATATATTTCCTCAGCCGTATGTACATTTTAAAGTCTGAAACTAAAATCCTCACCACAATATAAGCAGAAATAACTGAGACAGTTCTTTGACCCTCCCTGACCGTCATGTACCTGATGTCGCTTCACACATTTAATTCACAAACTATTATTTATTACGTTTACTTAGTGTGTGCGTGTATTCAATCTATCAATCTTTCTTAAACAACGACAATATTATTCATTGTACTGTAAACGTATCATATTCGGCTGCTGAGGGTCTTCGCATCAAACACAAATAAATTTAAAAAAGGAAACAATATTACTTCCCCATCAGGCGCATCGGAAGGAACCACGTTGCACTAAAGCTACGTTAAATGCCAAATAACTTCTGTGCAATCTCAAAGTCACAACATTCCAAATTAACAGTCTGTACACCATTTATCTTTCCGACTGAGGAATTATATAGTTGTCAGACATCTCACACAGTCCTTCATGCAAGCCTAATATTGTACAGGCACGAGAAGTCAGTTCGAGTGGTGTCAAGTTGACGCTACAGAACCTGTCACTGTCCAAACCGAGGCGGTGCTGACGTTGACAAATGAAGTGCTAAGAGCGGAGGGCGATGAAGTTATCCAATGCTTCTCGAAGACGTTTTTGTTTCGAAGATGTCGTCATGCAACGAAAGAAGAAAAGTTTGAAATATTTTTTCAAAATATCTGTACTAATATACCATATTTCTACAGTCGACGTGAATGAAAGTGGAAAACTGAAATGTCACTACATACATTAGCGTGCTTTTTGGGCTCAGTGCATCAACTGATGTCACTGCAGCGCCTCTGACCGGGAGGTCCTAGGTTCGAGTCCTGACGGGGCAGGATTTTCGACACTAGCTTTTCAGCTAGGTCGAATTCAGTCGCTGTCTGGAGGAGAATTCTAGCGGCCGGCTGCTTTGATCGGTAGTTTTCCGTGGTTTCTTCGATCAACACCAGGCGAATGCCGGAGCAGTACCCTACCAAACGGGCCACGGACCGCGCGCGATCTGTCCTTCCCCTTCCTTGTCCTATCCTCTCCCCTCACACACACACACACACACACACACACACACACACACACACACACACTTACACTAACATGCACTACACTACAACATATCTCGGGAGACCCGTCGGGAGCTTAGAGCTTGTCCCGGCTGGAGCGGTGCCCCGCTGGTGGGAGAGTCCTGGTTAGGGGGAAACCCCACTAGCCGGCGGTAGGTCGGCGCCGGATCTCGCTATCTAGCGGGGGAAGATCACCGCCATCTCCGGAGAAAAACATGCACTACACTAACGGGACCAATGACCAAAGCAGTTGACGTGCCCGGAAACACGACAAAATCAATCAATCAAAGCTGTCGATATTTGTTGAAAAGTATGCATGCCTTCAAAATTCTCGCATACCTCTTGTTACAATACATGCTAATTATAAATTAGTCAGGTTGTATTGAACATGAAAAGTGTAATAAATTGGAAAATACTCCCAGATATTTGGTCGGCTTTACCAGATCGAATAGAAGAACGCACTTCTGATCAGCAATGAAACGTTTGTGGTGCTGCTACCTGTTTTAAAAAAACCAGTAGTTTTCACATAATTTCTATTTGAAAATAAAACAACTTATAATAAAACATTTTCTCAAAAATTACTCCAATTTTTTTCTTTCATTTTTCTACGAATGGAGTAAAGGACATTTATAAAATGGTGAAGGTTATCTCTTCACCTGTTGTACCAAACTTCACAATCTTTGATACAATAGAAATAGCTCTTAATTCTGAGGTGTGTGCGACGTTACAGCGCAAAAGTACTCGGATTTTACGACCGAAAATTAGAGACGATTCCAAAATCCCCTCATGTTATGGGGGTGAATAACCAATGATAATGCCGAAATTTAGAAGAAAAATAATAAAGCCTATTCTTTCTCATTCAACTTTTCCTGTTGTTCTGGAGATAATTTCTAAACAATATTTCATCCATTTTTCTTATCTTTAGGCTTACTGATATTGTTCTAATCTTATTACAATTAAAAAGTGTAATCTGCAAATACCCACACAATTCAAACTACACAATTTCTTCATGGTTTTATATATGACATCAATCTTCAAAGTATCATTTAACGATATTATTTTTTTACACATGCGACACGAAAACAAACCTGTCGCAGTCAATAATAATCAAAAAGAAAAGGGACCTATAATGTGTGAGGTTAAGGATTGCAAATAAAGGTTTTTACAGCATTTGTTCTGTAACCTTTAAGGTATCACTTCACAACCACCAAAAAAATATAGATATGCCCCTACAATATTTATCCTGACAAAATGAGATGTCACAGAATGATTCTTGATCCCAAAAATACTACTGCTCGTATGCAATGCAACGTTCGTCGACTCTTAACGTCACAGTTCCTCTTTAATGTTTGAATGCAGCTTTTGAACCCATTATGCCCTTTTAATCCCAGGAACTCTTTCAGCGGCGTGCGAAATGTACCGGCCCGGTCATTAAAGGACTCCGGCGCGGCGCCGCCAGCGCGCGCAGAGGGAGCAAAATGAAACACGAAAAGTACACAAAGCCATCGCAATTATTTCCGCGCACTCCCGCTTTTGGCTCAAAAGATGTCGAGCGTGCGGACAACGATTTGACCAGTTGCGCGATGCAAAAAGAGACAGGTACTTTAATTTATTAGTTTCCTTGCGTTTCTTTGAAATGTAAATGTTACAAAAGTACCAATTCAATAGCTCCTCAGTGTATGGGATTTTTTAATGACAAAGATAATAAAAGATATTAAACATTCGTAACTGTCAATTTAAATTCTAGATGACATTAATAACAACAATAATTTAGCAGTTCAAGGAACAATGAAAAATCAATTGAATCAGATGTAGTCTTTTTTCTCTCTCAAATACCTTTTTGTGACCAACGGAATAGTATCCGCAACACGAACAAAGTAAGTTGATTGAGCTGATGTCGCATGACCCAAAGAAAATATTATCGTATACAGTTAATGTCAAATTTATTTCATCTTACCTTTAATCGTGTTTGAGACTTCAAAAGGTTTTTGTGGAACAAAAACAACAATATGCGGGCACGTGCAGAATAAATTAATAATAAACGAAAATGAAAATTAATTAAATTTATTTTGTAGTTCTCTGGCCCTGATTTACCCCCACTTGTTTGTTTGTTTTTTCATTTCAGTTCTCTGAGAAGATTCCAGTATATTAGACCCTTATGGCCCCAGTTTTATAACTCCATTTTGCGTATTTTCTAAAATTAGGCTCCAGTTCAGCAAGTTCTATTTTATTAATAGTGCAAAGGTTGTAGGTAACATTAGTTAGAAACAGTGTAGGCAGGAATGCAAGCCTCACTTTGTTAGTGGAGCCAATCGTCTGACAGCTAAAAGTGTGTAGCAAGAAGTTGCGCATTTTATTTCTTAGTAGTTTGTATTCTCAATTTGCTGTGAATCGAAAAAAACAGCAAATTACTGACAATTATTTTTAAAGAAACTCTGTCCGAATACAAGTCATTTTTCAAATTGTCCTTGACGCGATATAAAAACAAACGTCTAGTTTCTCGTGCCTCTCTAACCTTTCTCTCTAACCTACGTCAGAGAAAGCTCTGCAGATGTCCACGGGGCGTTACAGAAGAGAAAAAATAAATGAAAGACCTGTTCATCATCACTGCTTTAAGTGTCTATTTACTTTTGACGTTAAATGTGTCAGACTACTGAATGGAAATGACAATATTGATGCTGATGACTGATATGTAATAAACATTATAAAACTTGAGAAGTACTCCAGGACTTTGCAATTGTGTTTTGTTTCTCAAGTTGTTCCCAAATATTATATTTTAAATATGAATTTAAAATTTTGACATTGTGTATTGTCCTCTTTCGGTCATAATCTCTATTTATTTAGGATTTTATGAAACCTGTTCACTAAATTCAAGGTTTTTGTAAAAATGTATGTAAATGGAGAGTTGTTAGAGCCATTTCATATTTTATTGTCAATCTTACCCTTTATAATTTCGAATCACAAATGGTGTATCTCCATTTATGATTTTACACAATGTATAAACTGAACAAAACTATCATAATAGGCCTACTGAATGGAAATGATAATATTTATGTTGATAAGTTACAAACATTATGTAAACATAGTATTGATAAATTTCATATTTTCTTGTTAAGTTTGTTTAACTTTTCGTATCACAAGCAGTGTAACTTCATTTAGACCCTCTTAACATAAAAATACATACACACACTTAGTGGAATACGATAATATTTTCAAATATCGTGTATTGTAATATTGAGAAAACCATGTAAGTGTACAGTAAAATATTTTATTAAATTGTCAAACACAAAAATGTATCCTATTTGTTAATCGAGTTAGGATTTAATTTACGCCTCAAGTATGAACCTTGTGGGTCGCCGCTAAACGCAAAGAGGAATCCTCTCCGGTCCTTCGTATCCGACTTTGCGCTGCCCCATTCGCCCCACCCGCCCGACAAACTGCTCCGCGCGACAGTGGCGCCGTCGGTGGCGGCAGCGGCGCCGTCGAGCACAAGAAATGAAATCAGGCTGATGGAATAGTTGGAGGCGCGCGAGCTGGCGGGCGGGTGAGCGAGCGCGCAGTTGGAGTGGAAGACAAGCAAACGGACCCACCAAGCGCTGCCGGGGGCCCATGAATGTTCCATGAGAGAAGATACGGCCTCTGGGCCGCTCGGGGCCCAGGCGCCACCTTCCAACCGGCGGACCCCTCCCCCGTTCCCCCTTGCCCCAGCCCCCCGCCGCTGCCGCCCCGCGCGCGCCCGCCGGACGGCTAAAAGGATTCTACTGTTGCCCGCGATCAATCCAAGTCAATTCAATTCAATTGCGGCCAATCAATTTAAGCTGAGAAGTCGCCGACCGCTACAGCAGCCGTGGAGAGAGAGCCGACGCGACGGTGCGATGGAGGTGGTGGGCTCGCTGTAGCGGCGTCTGTTCAAATTGCCGACTGGTGATGGAGGAAGGAAAAACGGATAAAGAAGGCAGTGGAAATGGGGGACTTGGCGAAGCGGGTCAAGTGGTCGGTGGTTGACGGAGAAGAAGCGAGAGGACCACGTCCTGAGAATGTGGGAACCCATGTACTTACTTACAGCGAGAATGCAGTTGGGCACGGTATAGTGTCGTTTAGTCAAATGGTCCACTGGTGATGGAGGAAGAGATCATCATATAAGAGATGCTCTAGAAGAATATAAGTGACGACGGCGATGACGGTGTAGAGTACGACGGCTGGGTCTGGTCGATTGATTGATTGACTATCGCTTCTCGGCGCGTCAACTGTTAAGGTCATTAGTTCCGTGCAGTTTTTACCTCGGCAGATTACTGATAATCCTCCGCTGAACGGTGAGATCCGGCGCCGACCTACCTGTCTGTTAGCGAGATTTTTTCAAACTAGCTATCTTCCACCAGCGGAGCAACACCTCAGCAGGTATACGTTCTAAGCTCACGAGCGGTCTGCCGGCATGTGAAGGTCAGTGCATGTAAATGTAACTGTAAGAAAGGAGTGAGGATAGGACAAAGAAGGGTAAGGGGAGATTGCGCGCGGTCCCTGATCCTTTTGTTAGGGTACTGCTCCGGCATTCATCTGATATTGATCAAAGAAACCACAAAAAACTACCAATCAGAACAGCAGGCTGATAGAATTCTCGACCAGACAGCAACTGAATTCGATCCAGCTATCTAGCAAGTGTCGAAAATTCTACCACCGTCGGAACTCGAACCTAGGCCTTCCCGGTCAGAGGCACTGCAGAGACATCAGTTGACGAGCTGAGCCACCTGTCCTGAAAGGTCTGGTCGAGTTGTCGGTGTTTGTTCAAGGGGGCGTGCTGCTGGAAGGGGGGGAATGACGACATGAGAATAAGAGTATCATTGCCGGGAATGGTACGGTGAAGCGGCGTCTGGTCAAATGACGACTAGGGATGGAGGTATAGAACGAGGTAGCAAGACAGAAGAAGAGGAAAATAGGTGACGAGGGCGTGGAGATGGCGGGGCAAAGTGGCGCCTGAATAAATAGGCGTGGAGGAGGATAAGGCGTGGAAATGAACGTGACGGGAGGAACGCTTGAAAATACTGGTGACAATGCTGGGAGTGGAAATTGGGGTGGCGACTGGTTTGATTGATTGATTTTTTCGTGTTTCCGGGCGCGTCAACTGCGTCGGTCATTAGTCCCGTTAGTGTGGTGCATGATTTTTCTCGGGAGATGGCGGTGATCTTCCCCCGCTGGATGGCGAGATCCTAGAGTGTGTGGTAGTGTTGTGCATGTTAGTGTGATTGTATGTAAAGAGTCAGGATAGAAAAACGAAGAGGAAGGAAAGATCACGCCAGGTCCGTGGCTCGTTTGTTAGGGTACATCTCCGGCATTCGCCTGGTGTTGATTGGAGAAACCACGGGAATTCAGAGTAGCCGGTCTCTAGAATTCTCCTCTAGACAGCGACTGAATTCGACCTATTTCACAGGCTACTGACGAAAATATTGCCACTGTCGAGACTGGAACATATAACATCCCGGTCAGAGGCACTGCAGTGACATCAGTTAATGCACTGAGACACCTCTCGCGGTCGCAGATACGGAATACGTCTGACGGTGGCCATGGAAGTGGATGGTAAGGCAAAGGACTGCCAGATCAAATAGTCGGCGGGTGGGGGACGAGGAGAAGTTGCAGAGGGGAAGAGAGGGGACGACGACTGGGGTGTGTGGGTGACGGTAGACATGAGGTGGAGGGCCCGCCAAAACGGCGCCTCGCCAAGTGCAGGTGGAGGAGGAAGAGGTGGCAGTGGCTACGGAAAAGGACGTCGATAGCGGACCTCAAATCGAAGGTGAATGTAGGAAAAGTTGATGTGAAATTGAGTTGGAATTAGTTTGGGAGAATTAAAGAGCTTTCTACAAATAGCAGACGCGAGGAAAAGTACTTCAAAATTCTAATTGTTCAAATATGAATGGATCGGCACTTAATACAAATAAATGCAAACGTAATTTGTTTTTCCTACATCTCATACAAACTAGAAAACCTTATCATTTTTATTCTTGTAATTACAAAATCACTCGCAATAATTGTAGTGAGTAGTTCGTGTCGCATGATCGTATAAACAAGAATGTTGAGTATACATATACGGGCGGTTTAATTTAAGCGCGGATCAATTGTTTTCTGCTGAATAAAATGCTGGCGAGTCCTATTGAATGGACACAATCAGAGATATTAATAATGTATGAAAGAGTTAATTTTCTCTCCATAGTCTTATTCATAGACACAGAAAGGTTTATTTTAATGTTCCTATTTTCATTGCATGTCCAATAGATATTTTTAAAAATAAAATCACAATTCGTTTCTCCCGTGGGTAAACTCTTTAAAAATACTTCCACAGAAATAACTCAGAAAATCATATCAAAATATAACAACTATCGAAATATTTTCAATGCTGGGATTAAACTTGAAACGGCACGTTAGCTTAGACGGCGGCTGTCTCCGTTGGCCTATAACAACTGAGAACAAATTGAGAGATACTTTGAAATGTTTTTGAAAATTTGACTTGTAATTTCATACTACACTTGAGATTTTCTAACGAGGCATCTGAGAGTAGTATTTCCAAGATGGAATATGGCCCGGCTTTTCGCGTCTTTCTCGGTCGTGCCGCTAGAGTCGCTTGATCTTCAGCACTGCTTGATACGGTCGCGATCATGCGACATCTTGAGGCAGAACCGAGAAAGACGCAAAAAGACGTGCCATATTCCATACCATGAGATACAACCTTCAGATGCCACGTTAGAAAAACCCAAGTACATTCTTGCTAGTAATTTTCAGTTCCTTTTAGGGTTACAGGTTTCTTCCAAAATACGCAATATGCTGTGAGATTAAAAAAAATTATTATTGACCCCTTAATGCTGACTTGCACGGAATGATCGCGCGCAGTCTGTGGTTCCTTACGATTCTGCTTTGGAATTCGCCTGGATTTAATAGAAAAATCTCGAAAACCTACCGATCAATGCAAATGTCGCTAGAATTCTCCTCGAGATAGCGGCTGAATTCGTCCTAGCTATATTGCTAGTAGAGAAAATCCGCCTACGACAGTACTGGCTCAGCTGGTGAATCCTAATTCTTGATTCCGTGAATGCTTAAATATCACTGGGAAAGAATTGGATTTTATGCAGCCGCTAGTAAATTCTATTTTGCTCAGACCATGCACAGCGTGCCAAATGTTCAATTTTTAGCACAAGTGTTGAAAGTGAGAAAATGCTCAAATGTTCAGATAAAACTGAATTCAACAAAGAAAACAAAATATTTTCGTCTCACTACATCAGCTACTATTGATCTTAGTAATGTAGTACCCAATTTACGGATGTTTGTACCTGATTTAAAATAAAAGGAAAGTCAGTAAGGCTGTCTAATAGTGTATGACCCACGAGGTAAAAGTGATTTTATTTCGTTCGTAGGATTGCACCACTTGGTCTATCGACCTCGTGCTGCAACCTTTCCTACTCGTAGAATAAAATATCACTTTCACTAATCATATCACAAATAACTGTTTTCTACTCACATCCATTTAATTCCTCTCTACTTGATCTACTTATCCTCGTCATTCTTCTTTATTACATATTATTACATTATTACTTTATTACATATTATTACATATTAGGTCATCACTGATGATGTAATATTAATTCATTACTATCTATTACACTTAAAGAACTGTCAAATAAATATGCGTTTTTCTTTTAATTTTACACGAAAATAGTGTCTCTTGTAATTAACAAAACGTAAGCGGAAACATTGGCACGTATACTACCTTACCTCCAGTACTAGTAAACGTACAAGAGAAAACAATCTTACAAGTAGTTAAACTTTCTGTTAATATATGTAAACACTCATAATAACTACCACTTGTAATATGTTTTCTCTAATAGTATTTAGTATTTGTGTTCAAATACTGTCTTATTTATTTTTTGCTCTCTTAATTTTTTCTCAAAACGCCACTTGGTCTCGTTTTATTCTCAGCTCCGCAATTCACATAAATTGCACCGGAGTACTACAACCCCCCAGCCCCCTTGTTAGAAGATTGTAATTAAAGCAAACATTTTATCAGTCACTGCCTATAAAATAATGGTAAAATCCAAATTTATGTAAAGAATTTACGACGTAAAATCAGAAGTTAAGAGAAGAGATTCTATATCTTTAGAGAGAATAAATTTACCATGATTTATGAAGTGACCCTTGTCGATTAACCCTCAGTATATTCCATTAACTGTTTCATTACATTTCACAATTCCATGTTTTTGCGAACTATACTGAAGTTTAGTGAGGTATTTAAGGATCTATATTTCTAATTCCGTAAGCCCGAAGAAAATTTGAGAAATCCAAACAGCCTATGAACATGTGAGGAGTGTCAATGGTTTCGTTCGATAGCCAAGAACTCGGCGAAAAACAACAACAAAACCAATGAAACAGATTCAGTTTTAACAAAAATTGCAAATATTTGAATATGTTATTCTGTCTATTGCTCACACTTCCTATTGCTTCCACTACGTTGTAAAGTTCTCTTATTCAGTACATCAATACCCACGTCGCAGCTGCCGTCATGCGACAACAAGGCTCCAAAGAAGAGTCCGCCCCTATTAAATATTTGCTATTCATATGTTTCGTTGTTGAAAAGCAACTGTTTTGATATTCTTGGTAAAATGTAAACAACTGTTGAACTGCATAAATTCTATTCTACATTATTGAAGTGTTCATGAAGACTGTTTTGGTGAAAAAATAATTTATTGCAGTGTTCTATACAAGCATTTTATTTCTTGTTCTTTCGCAGTGCACGTCCTACTTAAAAAAAAAAAAACATTTTGTGTGGTTTTTTTCAAGTGCAATTTTGCTGTTGCAGGCCACTAGTTAAACTATTTCCCTTTGTCAGATAATGAGGGATACTTTAAATTTGTCGAAAATGAATTACGTTAATTAAGGAAAACATGGAACAAACTGGGTTGATAATGTTTCATTTGACGATGCAATGATTGTAGTAGATTTCCCAGCAACCAAATGTCTAATACAGAGATTCCCAATCTTTTACTTGCATCGACTCCTTTTAAAATAATGATTTGTTTTATCGACTCCCTTGACTTTTTCTTTAATATAGAACCTACAAAATAACCATAACATAAATAATTACACATAATTATCATGTCAAACAATATGAAAAAACTTTTTGAAAAACAAAAGGTTTATTATGTTTGTTTTATTACTTTTTGTACAATTGCAATCTGTAATTTTTAGTCATAAACAAGTACTAGTACATTTTTGAACCTTTATAAATGAAAACAATTAACAACTTAATTTTTATGTTTTTATATTGAATAAGATCTTGATTACACAGATTAGTCATCACGCATATTCGGCTATCGACCCCCAATCGACCCCTTGATCATCACTGACCGCCTTTAAAATGCCATCGATCGCCAGGGGGTCGATGTCGACCCCGTGGGGAAACACTGGTGTAACGCAAGGCCGGCATGTACTTGGTGCGCAGGGCGGCATGTACCTAGTGAACCTGCTCAACACGTACGGGCCCAGCATCTCCATCCTCTTCGTGGTGTTCGTGGAGGCCGCGGGGGTGTGCTGGTTCTACGGCGTCGACCGCTTCTCGCACGACATCGAGAAGATGTTGGGCTTCCGACCCGGTATCTTCTGGCGCGTGTGCTGGATGTTTATCAGCCCCGTGTTCCTGCTTGTAAGTAACGCCGACTATTAGAGTTTTATTTCTCCTATAACAATTCGTTATACAGAATGTCGCAGGTCAAATGTTACAAACTTCTAGAGCGTGTAAGGGGTCAAAGATATTCACATTTTGACACTGAATAGGTGGGAAATTTCAAGTAACAAACATCTAGTAAGTTGGAGTTTATTGGGCTTATGACAATAAGTTATTTAGAATGTCACAGAACTAAAGTTATAAACTTCTAGGACATGTAGGGGGGTTAAAGATATTCACATTTAAACAGCGAGTAAGTAGGAAATTTACCTAAGAATGCTACGTTTGTGACATTTTCCCCTGATTGGTAGCAAACGTGTGAAGCACTGGTGTTGCGCCGATGACTATCTAAGGCAATCACGAGGGTTTCTGTTTGACAAACTACAATTTACGCTGTTTTGGATAGCCGAGGTCGCTACGTCTGTATGGCCATATCCGCCTTGGCTTGAAGAGTTGCGGAATTGAATCCTCCCTTCGAGCATTGCTGTGTGTATGTTGTTAGTATGTGTACCCCCAGTGCCATCTCAAAGTTAAAATTTACAGTGGTCGCTATGTGATCGAGCAGTTGGCCTTTAAAAAGAACAATAGCACGATAAGCTGTCTAGCAGGGGCATATATCAAATGGATAACAATGTTGTATTAAAATTCTTACCACGTGTCCATTGGGAAAAATTATCATCTTCAACCCGACATATGCCTCAGAAGTTTGTAAATTTTATTCTAAGCCACCGTGTTCAATATAAATCCAATTATCCTTATCAATCTCTGAAGAAAAATTATTTCGAAAGCAATATTATTACAATAGCAGCAAAAGTGAATGCTGGTCGCTGATGTGCAGCTGTGGTTTAAATACTGAGTAAATGATTAGTTTTCTTTATCTTATATTTGGTAAACGTAAATTATTAAATTAGTTTCGCCTTTTCTTTGTCTGTTCTTCTTAATTTCAGTGATTTATCCTATTATCTGAATTTCCTTTACATCAAATCCACCTGAACTTTGTTTAATTCCGATATTATTGCAATTCTACTGAACATGTACTATCATATTTCCCATATTGTGTTACAACTTGAAAACAGCACACACATTAAAATTCTAAATATTAAAATCTTGAACCGCTTTGAAAAAAATCCCACTTTTAAACATTTTAATATTCATTAACTTAGAACGAACTTCTTTAGACCGTTCTCACTCCCTTGAAGTAGAATCATTCACGCCGGTGCCCATGTCAATCCTACATCCAACTTTAGAATTAAGAAACAGTTGACACTCTTCCAGCCTATCATTATTCACACTTTAAACAGATTGTTTCAGAATAAATGCTACACACTTGTAGGGGATGTAGGTGGTTGCAAATGATTATTTTTTACTAATAAAAATGTGAGGTAAATCTTGTGAGGAGTTTGGCCTTGGTTGGTAGGCAATTCATCTTGCAAAAGTGATGGTCGATGAATTTCAATTAGAAGGAAGCGTCACATGTGTGACTTCGATAAATGAGGAAATCCACCACATATTTTATAACAAAAGCAAATAATTTTTTTATAGTGCTCTAGGAAACTAACCTTTTTTCTGAATCTCCGTACCGGTTGTTTTTTATCATCAGTCGTGTCTGTTGTAAGACTGCACAGTTTGGGTGGATTTTTTTTTCTATTTCAAACGACCGTTATGCATCGTCTTAACGATCACCGCTGACGATAATTCGTGAATTGCGCGTTAATTCTTCGCCTTGTCATTCCGTGTGGTGTCCTCTGCAGGTCATCTTCATCTTCTCGCTGCTGGGCTACGAGGAGATGCTGACGGACCGCAGCCTGTACCCGCAATGGAGCATCTCCGTGGGCTGGGCGCTCACGGCGTCCTCCCTGCTCTGCATCCCGGTGTACGTCGTCTACAAAATCTCCATCACGCCGGGCTCCTTCCTCAAGGTATCCCTCAAGGGCGCCCTCGCAACGCTGCCACCACAAAACTATTTACTCTTGAGGGCGATATGCTCGCTAATCGTTAGGCGATTAGGAACACTATGAGTGAATTAAATTTTGTTGTACAGTAAACACACAGGAAATAATACACCCAGAAAGATTTTCAATTGCATTCAATAATTTTCATACATATTGTCGCATCATGTCAAGAACAAATAAACATTATTTGCTCTTGAGAGCGATATGGTCACTAATCATCAGGCGATTAGGTACACCGAGTGAATTATATTTTTTATTTTTTTTATTTTATTTTACGTCAAAAAAAACAGTTAAAAACTGCGTATAACGTGCTATGGGGAAAAGTGAATTGTGTGCACATTTTCAAATTCACAAAAATATGCAATTTGTACAATAAACACACAGGAAATAAAGCACACAGAAAGATTTTCAATTGCATTCAATAATCTTCATACATATTGTCGCATTTATATGGATGCGTGACTGAAAAGAAACCTCAAAATATGATATCCTATTTGAATTATCGCCACCGGGCCTTGCCCACCCCTTTTTTTTGTTCCTCATCAAAATCATGGTTCCTCGTAAAAATCATGAAGTAATGTTATAACTTTTTAGGTGATAAACATAAAATAAATTAAAACACCATCCGAGAATGTTTATTATAGTACTTCTTTCAATTTTTTGTTCTAATATTATAATAATTTACTCCTTGACCTTGCTACGTTAACAACAAATATGGTGTGACGAAAAGGTCATCAATTAGTTATTAACATGTTACGAACCCATAATATGATTCCATAGAATATATATCAACTATGTCTTGGACAATTAGCAAAAATTTATATAACAAAATATATAATTTTATTACTATAAATGCTATAACATTCTCAACGAAAATTTCTACTTGTCTTGAAATTTTTATAACATTTGGAATTTCCAAATGACCTTTTACATTATATCTTTTTTCATCAGGAATAACATAATTATAGATGCCAGGATCTGTTAAACTCGATGAAAGCACTTTCGATGTAAAGCCAGATTGATTCTCTCAACTCCCTCGTAACGCAGAGATTAGCGTATTCGCTGCGACAATTGAACTCGTTAATGTCAAGTGCTCGTGGTGAAAACGGCTGCACATTCGAGTTGATAGCATTTTTATCGTTTGCGCTCATGTTCGATTATACTTCTCATCAAGGGTTCAATGCGCTTCATTGTGAAACTTGAAAAACAAAAGAGGATTTTTCGTATATCTTCTTTATACTGCCTTCAAACTCCCTTTATGGAAACACTTATTTGGTATTTCATGTTGCAAATAATTTCATCGTCGATTTTGTGAATGAAATATGATTTTGTAGTGGATATCACTAACAATTATTGAACTTGCTCACTGTTTTTTAAGACAATCAAACAAACACACAATTTACAAATTCAAAATTTTACTCGAATTCCATCTAAACATTGAGTTTGCATGTGGAATAAAAAATAGGATTTCAGGTACTTTAACATGACAACATCGGGTATTTTTCGTGAATTCATTACATACATTGAGATGTCCGTATATGTACAGAAGACTAAAAGATGATGTATAGAAAACTAAATATTTCCTTGGACATAAAGGGTGAAAGCATCAGAAGTAGTCATTGTTAAGAATATTTTTGCGGTTTTCTTAAAAGTATTGAGCCGCCGTGCTAACACAGCTCTTTCTGGCTACATATTTTGTCTAAAAATTGAAAATTTATAACGAGTTCATTTTTTTTCTTTTAGAAACTCTATTTTGTAGATTCACTTGATAATCTCACAGGTCGCTTGAAAATTGTAAAATGTTGTCAGATACTTGATTCAATAATGACTACTCAATATTCTAACCTCAGAACGTCTGAGACAATTTATATTCAAACTAGAGGTGCTACAGAATGGCACAGACTTTCTCATTGAATTTTTCTTTTCTAATTTGCTTGGTGAGGACTAGTTAGAAGGTCTTGCTCCATTCTCTGTCCAGCTGCAAATCTATCGTCACCCAAAGTACACTTCTTTTTATATTTTCTCAACATTTCGGTTTCCTAACAGTAGAACTTCAAGAATATTACTTTAAGAATATTAAAGTAGAGTAAAATATCGCCCAAAATATAATTTTTCATTGAAAGTTTTGAAGCCGTTTTTAAGAAAATGGCGATTAAGCATTTCTGTAAATGCGAAATTTGAAGCTATTTTCACAGGAATCTATTGAGTGTTCGAAAAACTTAATTTGAAGTTATTTGAAGCGCTTGTACTCGCAAATGTAATAATTTGCATATTAAGGGCGTGCGAGATATTTCAAAAAGTTACATTTTTGTATTATTTGAAAAAACAAAAGAATACAGCAATATGGCGTTTATATTTTCGGATAGGATGCATTTGGTACTACCCCTACCAAAAATTTAAAGCAAAAATTTGGAGCCGTTTTTGAGAAAGTTTTTAAAATACCCTCGGGCCTTGATATAAAGTATCCCCTAACTTTAAAGAATGTTCTTCAAAATCTCAAAGCTTCAACTAGAATCAGATGGACAGTGGTTTATTCAATTTGGAAAAGATTGTACGTGTGGTTCGAGTGCTAGGTTTGTTCACATACGACAGACAGACGGACGGACGGATGTTTTGAAAAAAAAAAGGCACTTTTTCTATATCAGGGGACCCCAGAATGTGTATTTCCGTTGAAATCTCGAAATCGACTTTACAGCATTACATAACTTTCTCTATACTACGTATATTACTCCCATATATACGTATGTATACAAGAAAGTAAAAAGTACCAATTTGTGTACGTAATTCAATGCTAATGTTAATATTATATTTCTAGCTTATTATTTATATGTAAAAGAAGGGAAAATAAATAATTTTTGCTCCACACCTCTCCTAAAGAAGGCATTAGCTTCCCCCTTCGTTAGTTTCAACTAAATAAAATACTCCAATTCTTAATTTTCAAATTTGGAGCTTGAAGGGGCTCTACCGAGGCAGAGGCATATAGCGATGTGTTTACCCCAATTAATGAATAATAGAACTGCTATTAAATATAATGTATAGTATACATCCCAATGTTATGCAAACACAATTATTGAAATATTTATGTTCTTTTGAGAGAATATAATCTATCAATCAAATGTCGCGACTTAAAAATGCATATTTTCGATTATAAGAAAGTTCATATCCCCACCTCGAAGAAACAAGATAACTGATAGCATCTACTTTCCATCTTAAGGAACGTCTAAACGTAAAGTTTAACGATAAACGATATATAAAGAATAACAGCCAAAAGTATCATATAAAATTAATATTTAGTAAAGAGGAGTTGCGAATAATCATGTGGAATGTTTGTAACATTTTATTAACACAAATTTACTATTGTATACCCTAGAAAAAATGTTACATAACATCAGCAATCATTCATCTCTATATGAATAAGTAAAGGATTTATCTAATTTTGTCACAAATAAAAATAGTAATAATAATAATAGTAATCATAATAATAATAATAATAATAATAATAATAATAATAATAATAATAATAATAATAATAATAATGATAAATCACGGAAACATATCTTCAAGATATCATGAATATCTGCCCTAGAAATGCAGGCATTTACAGAAAAAATATGAAGTAAAATGTGACAATGAAAAAACGTTCAGTCTTAACTTTTATCATTAAATTATTTGACAAAATGAAGATATCATAGCTCTAGATATATTTTAGGAAAAAACGTGGTTTTACAATGTTACTTTTTGAATATTGATCCCATTATGTGCGAGGTCACTTTCAGGGGTTCCATCATCTGACGTCAATTAAACAGATAAGAATGTTTCTTATCGAGAGAATGGTGTTCCAGGATGTATTGCAGTTAGCTCGTTAAGCCGATCATAAAGAAAACTAAAAAGGGATACTGAGAACATTTTTAATAGAACGTTGAGATAAAAGTGGTATTGAAAATACGGTAAAGTCGGGAGCTTGGATCGTGTCCCGGCTGAGGCGATGCTCCCTGGCCACATACCTGGAGGACGAAATCCCCGTAAGACTCCGACTGGATCTCACCAGCCAGTAGAGGAGAAACTGAAAAAAGAGAAATATTAACTGAAATTACGGAACCAAGGTCAGCGGTTGACATGGCAAGCCCAGAACCAGAAAGTAATCAATCAATGATCCAGCAAATAAATTTGCCTCCATCGTGTGCAAGGAATCGTGTGGGAAATGAATTAATATTAACTAACCTAATGTTGCAAATTTAAATTAAAACAAAATAACATGTTCACGCGTACGTAAATATTTTTTTGACTTCAATCTCAAATGCACGACATCATATATCAAACTACGTTCGTAGTTTATTCGTACTTACATTTTCCCAGATATCAGAAAAATGTCACTAGAGAAAAATCTGAGGTCATGAAAATGCAAGCTTTCATGATGAGAACATCATGGAGGAAAGAGTGTTATTTACGTTATACATAGCAATGAGAACATACGTCGCGAGAGAGTGGTCGGCTTGTTCATATTTTAACTCCAAATATTCAACCTCCGGAACCGGCTTGGGTGGCTGAGGGCATGAACTGACGTCACTCCAGAGCCTCTCACCGGGAGGTTCTGGGTTTGGAGTCACGTCGGCGCCGTAGAATTTTCGTCACTAGTTGACAAATTCAGACGCTGTTTGGAGGAGAATTCTAGCAAGCGGCTGCTCTGAACGGTACTTTTCTGTGGTTTCCCCAATCAACAGTAGGCGAATGATGAAGCAATGCCCTAACCAACATCCCATGAACCATGCGCGATCTTTCCTTCCTCTTCCTTTTCCTATCCTCATCCCTTACACACACACACACACACACACACACACACACACACACACGCGCGCGCGCGCGCGCGCTTATATGCACTACACTATCAAACATGTCAGGAGACCCTTAGAGGATGTCCCGGCTGAGGCAGTGCCTTGCCACCGGGAGCGGTAGCTCAGTGCATCAACTGATGTCACTGCAGCGCCTCTGACCGGGAGGTCCTAGGTTCGAGTTCTGACGGCGGCAGGATTTTCGACACTAGCTTTTCTGCTAGGTCGAATTCAGTCGCTGTCTGGAGGAGAATTCTAGCGGCCGGCTGCTGTGATCGGTAGTTTTCCGTGGTTTCTTCGATCAACACCAGGCGAATGCCGAAGCAGTACCCTACCAAACAGGACACGGACCGCGCGCGATCTCTCCTTCCTCTTCCTTGTCCTATCCTCTCCCCTTACACACTCACTTACATTAACAATCACTACACTACCACATATTCCGGGAGACCGGTCGGGAGTTTAGAGCTTGTCCCGGCTGGGGCGGTGCCCCGCTGGTGGAAGAGTCCTGGTTAGGGGGAAACCCCACTAGCCGACGGTAGATCGGTGCCGGATCTCGCCATCCAGCGAAGGGAAAATCATTGCCATCTCTCGAGAAATGAAATGCACTCATGCACTACACTAACGGGACTAATGACCGAAGCAGTCGACGCGCCCGGAAACACGAAAAAATCAGTCAATCAAGCATGGCCTTGCCGGTGGGAGATAGCTGGTTGGGTTAAACCCCGCTAGCCAACGGTTAGACCGGCTCAGGTCGCCCCGTTAGTTGATGTGTCCGGAATCACTAATCAATCAATCAACTCTCGGAATTCTCGTGTTGCTTCGCGCATTGGTTGACACAAAGCGAGGTCCGGTATTTCTAGGAAGTGCGATCTAAAAGCTTTTTAGAGTCGTATAGCAATGTCTTTAGACAACCAGGAATAGTAGCGTGTAAAGTGTTTCGTTCTAAATGAACCAGTAGTACTACCGAAGCACCAAGTAATACAAAACTGCAACGACGGTGTGTGCTCTAAATTCCGGTCATGTCACAATCTCTTGATTTGCATTTGTTTCACAACAGCAAATAATCTTTATATCGATTTCGTTAATATTATTAAATAAAATAATAACATGTTTACATGTTATGTCACCAATATGATGGTGGTCATAAAGAGTTAACACCGCACTCTGCGAGCACAGCTGGGAACAAATTGCACATCATGCACAGCTGGGAACAAATCACACAAATTGCGTGATCATGTGACTGGTTTAGTGTGCGTCATAACTCAAGTGATTATACTCGCTAATTCTGATGGAATACCGTTTTCTGCTGTCACGTTGGAATAACGTTGGAGTTCGGGCATGCACACAGACTCCAAAATGGGTTAATAGCGTTTACATTAAAAGTGCTTTATGCTGTGCAAAACTCTAATGCCTCATATCCAACAGGTTAAAGATTGACAGTAATGTACGATTTGTAAGCCTTTGCATAGGCGAGTGGCGAAGTGATGGGATTCAGGAAGAACCTTCAAGTTTAACAGAAAATTCTCAATTGAAATCAATATAACATAAAAGTTTATTTTGTTACATTCATTTGAATTTTCTAGTAAATACAATACGCTAAAGAAAAATGACACTTTTGTATTATTTATAAGACTTCTGTGACAAAAGTTTGTCAGAAGGCCACAGCTTATTAGAGCAGTGCTCCTCTCTGAGAAATATCATACTGATTTAATAATAAAAATTTAGAATTTCGCAGATTATAATACTCGTATGTAGGAAAACATCAGACGAACACACGTTAGACCGCAACACACGTCGGTCAGTATTGTATTATTTGTATTGTTTATTGTACTGTATAATTTTTATTAAAAGGTATTCTTCAGAACCTTAAAAGGCAAAACGTCTAACAAGGAAGATATTATGTAAGAACAAATAAAATAAATATGAGGGAAAACGACTTTTAAAGCATGTTTGAAACACGTGAAATGTTCGGACGGAGCCACTTATTTATGTAGTTGACTATGGGAAGATAAACGCTGCAGCTAAATTATGTGTAAAATTTATTTTTTTCATTAAGAACTTGAATGGCACAAATAATGTTTAATATTAACATTCCCGACCAAGATACCATACTAAGCTACTACATATTAATGTTATTAAGCCGATATAGAGAAAAAAAACTGACCCGTTTGAAGTTTATTAAACAAGTCGATAGCCGAGGTTTGTAGCCTACCAACTGTTATCAACCGTGTCATTGAATACGTTTTATAATATATCTCCTTGTAGAAAAATAATATAGGAAATAACTTTTCTATATTAGGAGTTCTTATACGCCATATTTTGGTAAGTTTTTAACGCATAGTTAAAATCTTTAACATAAGCCAGTCGTTAAAAGGAACATTTCGTTCCTCGTGTTGCGTTAAGTCCGTAATGTGCTTCGTTCAGGCCATTATACGAATATTTAGATACGTTTTAAAATAGTTGAGTAACCTAGAAAATCGCATCGATCTGCGAAATGTTTTCTATCGCTAGCCATTTTGAATGGAGCGCCAGCTTGTAATGTCTCGAAAATGTCAGTTTTCAAGAGTGCAGTTGGAGCTTAGGGATTTTATGGGTGGATATGTTAAATGGATTTAGTTTGTTCCAACCTCCAACATCGCCACCAATAGTCTCTCTACTGAATGAATTGATACAAATCATGTCAAAAAGCAAGCGAAAATATTAATGGGAATTCTTTGACCGAGGAATTTAAAGAGGCCAAGGAATGCGCACGAACCACGCTCATCAAATATCGAAGAAATCACGCTATTCACTTCCAACTATTCACTTCCTTTCAACTAAATTAGGAATAGATAGATTAATTGATTAGTGATTCCCGGCGCGTCAACTGCTAAGGTCATTCGTCCCATAAATTCAGTGCCTGTTTTTATTTGTGGAAGATGACTGATTTTCCCCGCTGGATGGCGAGAATCGGCGTCGACCTACGTCGGCTGGCGGGGTTATTCCCCAACCAGGATCTCTCGCCAGCGACGCACCGCCCCAGTTGGGAAAACTCTAAGCTCCCGACAGGTCTCCCGACAAGTGTGGCAGTATGGTGCATGTGCGTGTGACTGTAAGTAAGGGGTGAGAATAGTTTAGTTTAGTTAATGCCTTATTTACGTGGCGAGACTCGGGCCATCAGGCCCGCTCTTCCGTCTAACTACGTAAATTTCGATACGCTCCTTTCACCATCTAGCGGAGACAGGAGGTATTATCTTGGGCGACGAAACAGGCGGATCTCAATTTTGCTCAGAGGCTTCATTTAGGCTTGAGAATCTTTTACATGCAGTAAATCTACTACATGGGACAGCCGGCTTTACTTCCCCACTGAAGGAAGGCGTACGAGGGATTTTTTCGCCATGGCTTCGATCGAGTTTGAACCCGCAAACTCGGGTGCAACAGTCCGGTATGCTGACCGTTATACTACCGAATCCGCAGGTAGGTCAATAGGGCAAAGAAGGGTAAGGAAAGATCGCGCGCGGTCCATGGCCCGTTTGTTTGGGTACTGCTCCGGCATTCGCCAGATGTTGACCGGAAAAAAAAGTAAAACCGCCGGTCAGACCAGTCGGCCGCTAGAATTCCCCAGACCGGCTAGATTCAACCTAGCTGAAAAGCTAGTGCCGAAATCCTCCTATTGTCGGGACTCTAATCCTATGGCCGTTGCCGTCAGGGGCACCGCAGTGACCTCATTTAATGCCCTGAGCCACTTTTTCCGTCTCTTAATCAAAATGATACAAATAGTTAATATTTTTCTTAAATGGGTTGGAAGCGTAGTTTTCTAGCAGTTTAGCTATGTATGAAATGCATTTGTTTCATGGGAACATTCTCTAATTGGCATAAAGTCAATAAAATGGAGACGTTTGTGAAATAACTGCGAAATATTTCTACACTTTTACTCACCAACCTCACATCAATACGATTTGACAGAAATGAATGGCAAAATATTCGCGTGTCTGAACAGAGTGTATAGTAATACGAAGAGGAACAGAGCATAAAGCTGCATGCAAGATCGCGTCCACTCCATGGTAGTCTTTCAGAAAAGCCAACTGAACGTTACTGCCCCGAATACGTGATACATTCTCATTCCCTCCACTAAGCTAAATAAAAGATCCATTAAGGTGAAATATATCATTCATATTCGAAATCGTCAATTGAGAGTAAAATGAATCATTCTGAAACGAAAATATCTTGATTGCGTTGATCGCGTTTGCTTAAAAGTGCAATAATAGAGTTGATTTCCTACGATTCGGTTAAGAGGTGTGACAGGATCAAATTCTCGTATTTTAAAAAAGCTATCTGACTGTAACGAAAAATTGCTAATTTATTTATATATCGTTGCCTTATTGCCATATAAAACAAATAACATAACGATCAAACAGGATAGAAAAAGGAAACAAGCAAAGAATTTGTTTTTCAAATATATTCCTGCCCTTAACAAATATGTTTATTCAAGACATAATTTAAAAAGAAACATAAAGTAATGTAATAAGTAGTAAACTATGACTACTGCTAAAACAGCACGTCCCTTCCTGCTCGTATTTTCACGCTAAATTACGCGAAAAGTTCTTAAATTTTCGAAAATGTGTACATGACCTTATTTCAAAATCTATCTTTAAGGGCAGATTTCATTAAGAGGAAAATCGCTATCTGTAATATTTCAATTGTAGGAAAACTGCGAAAAAAATTGATAAAAATAACTGGTGGTGCTAAAACAGCATATACTTTCTCGCCCGCATTTTTTGTATTTTTCCAACAACAAAATTTAATTAAAAAGGATGGACACTTTTTCAAAAATTTTGAAAATGTTCCAGGGACTTCATGTAAAGTACCCCCCAAAATTAAAATATCGGCTTCAAATTCCAGATGTCGCGACATTAGTCACATCAATTGAGGAATATCGGTTTTGGAGAAAATCGGCTGAATGGTTTAGCCGCAAGCGTTTCTGACAGACGTTTAGCCGTATTCAATTTTTCGATATCAAGGAGCAAGAAAATACCAATTTTGTCTACACCACGTATTACAAGATATTTTCTAAATTTAGGAACTGGATTTATCCACTTTTTCGTTACCAGAGCCTTGTAATAAGAGTTTTCTCCCGAAAATTTGCAGTTTTCTCGCGCAGCATTACACAACTTAATCTCTACTCCGTAGCGAGAAAGTAAAAACATAACACAAATCTCGGTTGCTGGTGGAACAACTCTGCCTTCGTATGAAGTCACTATCCCTCTGCTTGGAGCTTCAGTTAGCGCGTATACATATCTTTCTGGATGTGGAGGGATTTAATTTCATTTGATTTTTTCGTGTTTCCGGGCGCGTCATCTGCTTTGATCATTAGTCCCGTTAGTGTAGTGTATGTTTTTTCTCGGGAGATGCGCGGTGATCTTTCCCCGCTGGATGGCGAGATCCGGCGCCGACCTACCGTCGGCTAGTGGGGCTTCCCCCTAACCAGGACTCTCCCATCAGCGGGGCACCGCCCCAGTCGGGACAAGCTCTAAACTCCCGACCGGTCTCCCGAAATATGTGGTAGTGTAGTGCATGTTAGTGTAAGTGTGTGTGGGTAAGGGGAGAGGAGAGGACAAGGAAGAGGAAGGACAGATCGCGCGCGGTCCGTGGCCCGTTTGTTAGGGTATTGCTCCGGCATTTGCCTGGTGTTGATCGGAGAAACCACGGAAAACTACCGATCAGAGCAGCCGGCCGCTAGAATTCTCCTCCAGACAGCGACTGAACTCGACCTAGCTGAAAAGCTAGTGTCGAAAATCCTGCCGCCGTGGGAAGTGGGAACGTAGGACCTCCCGGTGAGAGGCGCTGCAGTGCCATCAGTTGATGAACTGAACTACCGCTCCCGGTGGATGTGGAGGGAAATAGGAGCGGAGTCAGGGATCGTTCCCCAGGAGCGAGGGGATTCTCAGGTGGGCAATCTGCTCGTGCGGTGCAGAATGACATACCTGTCATAAAGCATTGTGCATTTCACCGAAGCTTCAGGAGAGCCAACCCCGGCTAAAGATTGTTTGATTGTCATTCCGGGCGTGTCAACTACTATGGTCAGTTATCTATGGACAGCCAAGATCATTTACATAACTCTGGCCGCGGAAGCCTACGACATCAAGTACTATGGTCAGTTGTCCAGGATTTCTAGTGCGTGTGTTTGCTCGAGGGGTGGCGGTGGGGTTCCCCCCGCTGGACGGCCAGATCCGGCGCCGACCTACCCCCGGCTAACGGTGTTTTCCCCAATCAGGTATCTCCCACTAGCATGGCACCGATCCAGCCGGGACAAATTCTCGACCGATCAAAGTCCCCAACCGATCTCCAGGCATGTGTGGTGGTGTAGTGCATGTTAGTGTGTGTGTGTGTGTAAGGGGAGAGTATAGGACGAGAAAGAGGAAGGCCAGACCGCGCGCGGTCCGTGGCCCGTTTCGTAGGGTACTGCTCCGACATTCGCCTGGTGTTCATCGGAGAATCCACGGAAAACTACAGCCGGCCGTTAGAATTCTCCTCCAGACAGTGACTGAATTCGACCTAGCTCAGAAGTTAGTGTCAAAAAATTCTGCCGCTGTCGGGACTTGAACCTAGAACCGCCCAGATCAGGGGCGTTGCAGTGACATCAGTCGATGCATTGAGCTACCGCTCCCGGTATGGCTAGAGAAGGATCGTCCACTGCGAAAAATGCTTGCGATCCTCTGCATCCTAAAAATGTCGGTACGGCACTACATTGGCATTTCCCGCACCTCTACTGCAATAACTCTTACTTGGAGGGTGCGGTTAACATACACTGAAACAGCTCAACGAGTGTGCCATTCCAGTGTTTCTGACCGAGAGATTTTAGGGTTCGAGTCTCGACGGTGATGGATTTCTTAATCTAGCTAGATAGCTGGTTGTCTGGAGGAGAATTCCAGCGACCAGGCGAATACCGGTGCTGTACACTAATATACGAGCCAACGGAGAGTTTTCCTTCCCAATCTTTGGACTTTTCTCTCTCCTTACACACACACACACACACACACACACACACACATGCATGCATGAACTGCATGTGCATGTCAT
Source organism: Teleogryllus oceanicus (assembly GCA_964035755.1). Lineage (NCBI taxonomy): Eukaryota > Metazoa > Arthropoda > Insecta > Orthoptera > Gryllidae > Teleogryllus > Teleogryllus oceanicus. The sequence continues at coordinate 21,949,849 of CAXIVR010000006.1, forward strand.
GCTATGCATGACACTACTATGCATGTCAGGATATCAATCGAGAAGTTAGAGCTTGTCCAGGCTGGGACGGTGCCTCAATGGAGGAGACACCTGGTTGAGGAGAATATTGGCAATCCGATTTGCAGATCTGCGCCAGATCAGACTATGCTTTAGGGACCAACGAGCTTCTAATAGCTGTTTCTATACAACTGTTAACTGTTTCTATACAATTAAGACTATACTGAGCATCACAAGAAAAGTAATATTAATTTTAACAATTATACATAATGCATTATTTAACATTTGAACTGTATAAATGTGTATAAACAACCTGTAACAAGTATTGTATTGCAGCCTCCGGGTCAATGACCCCCATCTCGATCAAGTTTTTCGTCCAGTTTCCCTGATCCATTGAGCAAATGCTGAGATGACCCCTTGTTTTGCTTCTGGACATAAATGTAACTTCATTTTCTGTGCACGTCTTCTAGAATTCAGTGGGAAATACAATTATTCAAATTATCGTTTCCATGTTGTCGCGGCAGGAAGTATTATTCCGAAGGACAACATCGATAAGAGCCAAAATTTATTGCCTTTTTATCCTTAAAAATAGATTTTATTACATCGGAGCTTTTTTGTTTTTGTTTTGTTTTTTCTCCAAAATTTAAGTAATATATGACTTAGTGTAGGAATCGCAGAATTTTGAAAATGTGCACACAATTCCCTTTTCCCCATAGCATATCATATGTAGTTTTTAACTGGTTTTTTGACGTAAAATATGTAAATAAATAAATAAATAGTAGTTAACGCGCCCTAAAACATTAAATATTGAAGCATACAATTACACATTTCCCCACGTTTGTTGCAATAACGTGGGTTTTGTGCGCGCGGTTGCAGCGGCTGTCGAAGGTGATGAAGCCCGAAGACACGTCGGAGGAGCGCAGCCTCAACGCCAACTCCACCTACGCCCCCGGCGCGCACGTCTGACTTGGCGGCGGCGGCGGCGGCGGCGCGGCGACGGCGGCGGTGGCGGCGGAGGCGGAGGCGGCGGCGGGGGCGGGGCGCGCCCTCTCATCCCAAGCACGCGCTCGCGGCTGGGCAAACTCCGAGTGGCTAGTGTGACGAACCCTCAACCCCCCCCCCCCTCTGCCCCCACCACCCACATCCCCCTCCCACCTCTCGGATCTGCACCTACGCTTCGTTTCCTCTTGTGTACCGAGTTAGAGCCTAGAGCGGTAAGTGAACTTTGTAAATTGGTTCAGCTTTATAGAACAGAAACACCAAGACATTCTGGCAACGGGATTGCTGTTACGTTGTTCATCGTGCTTTTGTCGACCCCAACAGGCTGTGTGTCTGGATTCTCTCTTTACAAAAGTATGCTGATGTGAGTGACGCATTGTACACACGACTACAGTATTCACTAGACGTTCTTTGAAGCTTGTTGAAACGCAGATTACAAAAGTATCTTTAATACATTATTATATAATAGCGTTGCCATTCAGATATTGAATTTTAATGTTCATTCATACTCAAGCCCTATGTTCATATTTAGGCTAAAAATGTAATAACTGTGTTTAGTGTACTTAGTGGCTAGAAATGTCGAAATATAGATACATAGTTATAGGTACTGCCTATCCAGGCAAAGCCAAATGTCGTCTCTAGCGACCTAATTGTAAAGCTTTCGTCCATTATAAATAGGAATGGATGATAAGTGTATAATGTATAAAACCATTATTGTCATTGTTAAGTACGTTAAAGCACCACAATATACGCTTCGTGTTGAAAATAGACTAGTTATAAATATATAAAATTAATACAAATTTTAAGAATATTTTGAACGTAATTCATTCAGCGTTTTTACACAAATTTACAACAAGAAATAACTGAAGGCCATATCTGAAAACAGAAAAAAATGATGATAATAATAATAATAATATTGAAATGCATCTATTCAGGTAATTTTAATCAATACAAATGCTTTCATACACCATTCCATTCACTACATACAATCCCTCTCAAATCACGGAGTGTCAGTCGATTCGATGAAAAACGTGTCCAGAGTCTGTCATATTTCATTTTTTCTATGTGTCATAGATGAGATAAAACTATTGTATGTATTTGTACATAACTGTGGTGTTCATATTGTTTTGAGTTTGTTCGCCCTAAAGCCAAACAAACGTAGAAATTGGCGTGCATGTTGTGACAATCAGTGTGGCCCCAGAGTACGTTATTGCACTTTTCTAACTGCACAAGCACGAGAACGCTTTCTACCGCCAGTGCCCAGCATGTCCTACTTTTAATTCAGAGTTCTTAGCGACAAAGACTGCAAATAAGTAAATGATTTTTCGTAATTGTATTCCAATTGAATTTTATAGCTTTACTTTTATGTAAGATGCAAATAAGGTAGATCTTCGCTCACTGTTTACCACACGCTCAAGAATATTAGATCAAATTGATATAAATAAAAACAATTACTATCAACCCCCTATTCATTCATGTCTTCAATCAAAATGAATTTTCATAATTAATATGGCTACAAATATTCGAGAGAACGTTAACTTCGAAAGCTTTAAATACATTTTATGACCAGTGAACTTTGCAATTTTTACGAAAAAAATTTACCTGTTTGAAATCATTATTTGAAATTATTTAATGATATTCTTAGTTACTCCAAACAAAGAGTACTAAACTTCTATTTTGTCTTGTAATTATTTATTTTTATTAGAATAAATCATATTTTGCGAAGTTAAAACTGAAAATTGCAGAAATTTGAAAGCATATTTGAATGTAGACTCAAGAAATTCAGATTTCATCTAAAAATATCGGTACACAACCCAGAAAATTTAGAATTGTGAAACAGAAAAAGTATAACGATTTTTAATTATTTTGAAGTCCAGTTTTTTTTATTTATAAACTCTTCGCAAATTGCTTTCTTTTATTATTAATCTCATAGATATTTTCAAAATTCTCGTACACGCATGTAAAATATGGGTTGCAACATTTCTCTTTGCTCTGTAGAAACTCCTGGTGCTATTTGATTCCAACATTAGAACATTATTGATTGGAACATTAGGACATATGCTACGTAAGAGTGTGCGCGAGTTCAAGTTTTCTCGTGCTGAGATGGAGTATGAAAAGTGCACGATCGAGACGCATTTCGTCAGAGCACCTTTTGTGTCGCAAGCGACGCAAATTACTGGAAGCGGGGAGATATGGCTGGAACGACGGTATAGAGCAGAAGTATAGCATGACAAAATAAAAAAATATAAAGTAGAAAAAAGGTAAACTGAAAATTTTGAAGCTTAAGATATTTCGTTAAAGAAAAAATAGGTTTCTGAAAAATCGCTTGACATTTATTAAATTGCATTTAGTGCGATATAAAGCGATTGACAGTTGAAATATTTTAAATTAATTACTTACTTATATCCATATTTGTAACTTTGATATTGTTTACAACATTATAAACTAAAAATTATAGAATATTGCTCCAGTTCCTAAAATTACATCACCATTGATGCCCAGTAATGGTGGACTCGGCGACACCTAAAAATAAGGTTGAATATGAAATTTTACTTTTGTATATTAATTCACCACAAGTTGGTATAATAAATGTACGGAAAATTCATAAAATGCCGTCAATGTTTGGGGCAGATAAGATGCTGACTGTACATAAATAAAAGCATTGAAAATCAGAGCAAATCCTGCAAAAACCGAACGGTTGGTAACCTTATGTACACGTCCACAAGATTTAATTATCTTGTGTCACAAGGGTTTGTGCAGCTGACATTATTTACATATTTTCCACCAACACGGAATACTTAACATTGAAATTAATTCGCACATATTCATCTTATTTGACAGAATAGAAATTATAACAATTTTTCCTGTTTCGTAGGGATACCAAAACAAAATTCGTCAATGTAAAAAATATTCTAGAACTATGATAAATCTCCAGTTTCGTCCATTGTTGCCAAAACTCTCTGAGATTTACTCTCAGCGTCAGAGAATTGGAGAGGCAGAGAGTTCGAATTCCGCGAATGCGAAGTGTAGCATGCTCTCGGCCTGCCATGTAGTGGATCGGCGCCGTGGCGTACCCGCCTTCACCCCGCTTCCAGATAAGTATGGCGTGACGTGCGCCGGGTAAAAATAGCTTTACTAAGCGTCCCCATGGGTGGTCCCTCGCCCCCGGATCCCTGCTCCCCGCCTGCCTTGATGGCACCGTTATATCAAGGCCTACTCGTAGGCACTAATGACGTCAAGGGTGTATTCCTGCTCCACAGATTGCAAGTGAGTGAATAATTATCACAATATTTAGGTGATTGCTATTCAAAATTTCCTCACATTTTACTATAATAAAAACAACAAGAACATTAATAATAATTACTAATTAATAAATACAGAGGATATTTAATAATGTTACTTTTATAACATGCTTAGCATGTGTAATCATTTCTACCTTTGAAATACTTAATCACGTGACGAATCCAACAAATTTGCTTGACTGCGTACAAAATCTCAATGAAAAGGAAATCAAACATTTTAGAGCCGCATAAAGAATTGTTAGTGGGAAACATATGAATGGTTCTCAGTCGAATTTTGTTTGATCCATTTTACTTGAACGTTTCGAAGAATCTTCTAATGATCTTACAATTATTCATCAGTGTATTTTCCCTTACTTCATTATCATTATGTAAAGTGTACAAATTCTCGAAAAGGTCTGCAGTTTTTTAACAAAATAGGAATGTTAAGTGTTTTTATATTTCTTATATTGTTCATCATAACACATACTTGGTCTTGTGACTTATCAACACATACTTGTTTATGACTTATCAACCGACTCTTGGAAATGTGAAAGGCACCGTACTCTTGGAATTTAAAAGCGGTAGGGGACAGTCAGTAAGGTGACGTAGTTCTTAAAACTCTCACCTTACTTAATTTCTTGTATATTAGTACTGTTTGACAATTTATCAAACAATCATTAAGCATTCAATGATTAGTAATAATGATTATCATACGTTTTCTTGATGATATTGTCACTAGTTTATGGAACACAAGTCATTATCTACTAGAAACTACGTAGCAACCAGGGCCACATGGCCAGAACTTTGTGTGGCCCAGCGATTCACTTTTCTACAAATCCCCCCCCCCGCTGCTCAAAACGAAAGTATCGTGTTTAGGGATTATGAGGGACAAGTCCAGAGCCAGACTGTGTCCCTTATTGTAATGGAAGGGTTTGCCTATGTCATGAACATCGCTTTCACGATAATGAAATTACTATTCCGTTACAGAATTTTAGTTAAAAATGTTCTCCAGTTTGAATAATAACAAAATGTAGCAGGCATTTGGATAGGCACGTGACCCCGTGCCCCAATGCAAGAATGAGAAGGAGCAATCCAGTTAACTAAATGAGAACGTCGGAAGCACTAAACCGATGACGTCAACACGGAAACGTCCGGCGCTTTGTGTGCAGGAAAGGCCACGCCTCTCTCGGACTGCTTTTCCCGTCCACGTGGCGTCTGGGTCACGGCGGGGCCAGGGCGGGGGTCACCCCCGCTGCAGGCTCCCCGGCCCTTGACCCGCACAAACCTCATCCCGTCTGTGCCTCAGCCCCGCCATGTCCCCGCCCCGTCACCGACCGCCCTTGTGCTCCACCAGCCTCCGCCTCTGACCCCGCCCACTCCCCTGCATAGCCTCCGCCCCTCCCCCCCCCTTCGTCTCCCCCACCACCCCGGCCAGCCTGCACCATCGCTTCCGCCCGTCCTCCACCCCGCCCCCCCCCCGCCCACGCCATACTCCGTCTGCCCCGTTACCGGCCACCCTTGTAAGCTACCACCCTCCGTCTCTGACCCCGTCCAGGCCCCACTATCCTCCACCTCGCCCCATCCCCTTTCCTTTCTCACCCCGTCCCGCCTCACGTCTCCGCACTCCAGCCCCCATCACCCCTCACCACACCGCGCCCCGCCCAGCCTGCGCCGTCGCTTCGCCCGGACACCAACCACCCTCGAGCCCGACGTGCCCGCCCCAGCCCCGACTCCGACCCCCTCCTCCCCACCCTGCCCCCGCCCCCGCCGAGACGCGGGAAATTAATGGAGCCAACGCGGACTCACGAGGCTTTGCCGAGCGACTCCGCCAGCCTGCGACGCAGCGACCTTGCGTTAACATATTGAGCAGCGTTGGGCGTCAACATGGAATTATGCGCGACGATAACGAGTGGCGAACGTTGTTTGCAAGTCAAATGTGGAAAAATTTAATATCAATTCACCATGTAAATATCCTTCATTTAGTCAAGTCTCCACATTTGTTGGAAATTCTTTGCGCCTTGTTTTTTGCGATATGCGTGAAAAAGTGAGATTTATCGGTTTTATAAGATTATTATATGCAGTTACTTCAACTCTAGAGAACAAAAAGCAAGGCATATTCACTTTCTTGGTGCTATACTGAGCATTTTCTCAACGATAAGGATCGTATAAAAATATAGCGTCGTCTTATTGATAAAACCACGTAAGTGAAAAATATGAAATTGTACAGTATTCACAAAAACAGTTTTTCTTGTGTGGAACGCCATAGAAAAAGTTTGACATATATAGTTTTTTTACTAGGGCGGCGATAGCTTGATGACCTCGTGTTCTACGATTTATCTTAAAATAGAAATTTAAAGAATAAATAAGTTGCAACTAAAAATTCCTTTCTTTGGACTTGGATAAATGCATTCAAAATTTTGAAATGAACATCTTGGATCGGTAAAATATCTTTCTTATCAAAGCAAATAATCCCTTTGGAAATCAGATTGCTAATATTTGGCTAACATTATATTCGGTCCAAAGAATTTGTAGACACAGAAGATCACTTAAATTACAACAAATACATTTTGAACAGTAAGAACCGTCATAAATAAAACAATTTATATTATTTGCGTTTATAATAGTTGCATACTACGCGAAAATATAAAATAATCAATTGTCCACATGTGTCGTATGCATGTTGTTTGAAATGGTTTACCGACTCCGACGGGCAAGGTCAAGAGCCGAACCAAGTTGTTTATGGAGCATGGGCTCATTGCCAAGGTCTCTTGGAAGTGGGGTCTTGAAGAGTCAATATTTGTTTGATTGTGCAAACCATTACTATGTCGACTGAGAAGAAGTGGGTACACTTGCATCATTAAACTTAACAACTCGTTTGTGAAACACACAATCCTTAAAAATATATCTTGTGAAACAAATATATTTTACATCAATAGAATTCAGTGTGGAAACTTTATTCGACTAAGGGTATTCTCTAAGTATATGAATGTGTGGGGGGGGGGGAGTTTGTGTATTTATAATTCTACTAATCTATTCCCTTTCTCTTTTCAAAAAAAATGTGTCTTTCCATTTCCAGCAAAAATTAAGTACATTGAGATACGATTTAAATTTTTTGATTTGGTAGTGTCTCCTAAAGTAGTAGAGAGTGATTGGACGATTTATCATTGATTTATATGCATATAGATGATAGCTGTTCAGAACAACATGGATTTTTTAAATTTATAGCTATTTATAACTTGATGTGTATGCAGTTTAAATGTATATTTTAATGAACCCTTCGATATTGTAAATATTACCAAATTTTGGTCTATAATGCAAAATTGTTATCTTAAAAAGTAAGAGAAACAATAGAGGGTTTACATTAAAACTCTACTATTGTAATGAAAATTTTGACCAGAATGCTAAGACTAGCCATCACTTTTTAATATTTACATTGATTTTCTTTAAAATTGAAAGTCAATAACTTATTAAAGGTAATAGGATATCAAAAGAAAACGTTTTAAATATTTTACACTAGGCATAAACGATTTACTTTGGAAAAACCATTCGAATCATTTAAAATTAAATATCCAAAGGAAGAAAACCAATAGATAAAAAAATTGGTAAAGTAATTTTACAGTAGTTTCAGATATTTGGGTTATAAAATCGATCAACATACCAATAAATGCAGCAATTCATCATTAGCAAGATTTCAAAGAATATGTGGATCTTTGCATAATATACTGAAAAATAAGAGAATGCAAAATACAAAAATGAAGTCTCGAGAGATTATGGCTCCTCCCATACTTCTGTTTGACAGTGAAATTTGGATATCAACAAAAATAAACCTAAGTGGGCAAAGGTCTCTGAAATGAAGTTCCTGTATAGAACTCCAGGCTGCACGAAAGCAGATCGGTTTTGAAACGAGAAGATAAGGGAAAACTACATGCCAAGGGAATTGGAAGCAAAATAACTGATAACAGAAACAACTGGTATCAATTTACACAAAGGAGGATACTTCACGACCACCTAAATTAGATTTAAACTACCAACCACATGGAAGAAGAGACATAGACAGACCCAAAAATGTATGGAAGGAGAACTTATTAAAAAGGATACAGATTCAGGCCTTTTCCATAAAGTGAAGAAGAAGAAGAAGAAGAAGAAGAAGAAGAAGAAAGAAAAAGAAGAGATCAGTTCAGTTTCTGTTGCCTTTACACATGCATAGTTGACTTACGCACGCTAACTTGCATTTCTAAGCACAATTGTAATACAACTGGCGAGGAAATCTCAATAGAACCCCTAATTGATAAAGATCAACCTTTTTCAGTAATGCATAGAATGGAAACTTATTTTGATTCTCGTTGTGTACATAGGGTTATTATAGAGTTGGATTCTGCTAATGTGGTGATTTGGAGTAAACTAATATAAAACTTGGCCGATATGTATGTATGTATGAAATAGGTTCGAGATAGAGTTCCTTGCGTTCTAATTGGTAGTACGTAATGAACGTTACGTTTGTACGTTACTGTCCTTCAAAACTGAGGATGTTAGAGTCATCACAGTAAAAATCTCTGACTACCACATGAACGATTGAAATTATCACTGTGATAGATGAGTACGTGCCTGGGCGAAAATATTAGGTTTCGTCAATCTTCCCTGACAGCTGAAGGTTTGCGCAGTCAGTATTTTCTGGTATTTTACAGACACATGGTGGAGATGAAGCATGAGTCATTTGGCAGAACTCTCTTACTCCTCTTCGTTTTGAAATACTGATGAACGCTGTAAATATTGCCCACTCGCTCGCACAAAGGCCCATTCATCACACTTCGAATGTTAGAGCCATGCATTCACGTTTGAAAAAAATGATAGCGTTGTGACATCTGTTCACCACCGTGAGAAGTCGAGACATAAACATCCTCAGCCAAAGATTACGTATCTTGAAACTCCATTCAATGAGTAATTCAATTCCGTTTACCCTAGTTCGTTCATGGATCACAGTCGCGAACGATGTAATGACGCAAGATGCATACACGACGAAAAGGCATGTATATGCCAACTGTGTCAGTTGGCTCAAGTCCAACATATTTTCATATAGCTAAAATTTTTAGGGTTGAAAAATTAAAAAAGTCACAAAAGTCATTTGTTCTAAATGTTATTAACTTGTGGAATTTACTTAACTCAAAATATCCGAAAAACCTTATGGTACAATGTTAGTCTGTATTATTGTTAAGTTAATTTCAAATTAACATGAATTAATTGTCTCGAAAATAACATTTTGATATCCTGTATTAACCGGAATCTATTGTAAAACCTCAATATCCTTGTTATATCTCGATTTTTCAAAAAGAGGTATGCATTTATAAAACGCACAAAGAGAAAGAACAACGTATTTAATTAGTTCGAATTTCATTTGGTTTTCCGTTACAACTGTTTCTAAAAGTTACAAATACATTACAAAATATTATTATATTATTCGCGAAAATTTGTCTAAGAACTTCCATATCCGCTCAAAGCAATTTAACGTTACTTGAGTCCCTATAAGCCGGGACCTCTCACTAAGAACGCAGCTGTAAGTCAATCCGAGTTTCGTGAGCGGTCTCATTAAAGCCGGAGCCTCCTCTAATTCCATCCACCGCCATGCACATGCAATCCATTATTCTGGAAGAGAGAAGTCCACAATATTTCATTTAAAGAGAAAATTTATCACAAAGAATACATTTTAATTTTCACTAAATGAGCCTCCTTTTTATGTTGATACACGGAATTATCATTAAAACAAACAATATTTGTTATAAACGAAAATTCACGCTCTAATTTATCGTTATTAAAGAAAGATTATCACACATGCTGCTTACGAAATATTCTTATTCAATTTTATTTTAACATCTTCCACACTATTTCACCGGGCGTGAGAATCTCTGAGAAAGATGGAGATATAAATGCGAAAAAATAGGTATTTGTACTTTGCTATGTATCAAGTATCTAACCATCAAATCAATTAATCATAAGCAATCAATAATATCAATCATCCATCAATTATCAATCATCCATCAACTTTAAATATTAAAAACAATAATGAATACTCGAAATGCACTGTTTCACAAAAATAACAGGCGCTTGAACTTTGGAAGAAGACAGCGGGCATTACGCAAATTCGTATCACTATTAAAAATCTCTTCTAAAATATTACGAAACACCAACTCATTTAAAAGCAATAGTATATACCTCCTTACAAATGCTGGGCGTTCAGGTTGAATCAAAACTACTTTCATTGCCGAAAATCTCATCTTTGTACGAAATACCAATCTAAGGTAATGAGACAAAAATTCTCCGGGATTCCCAGCAATACTTTTCCATTTGCAGCGCGTGCTCCTGGTTTGTCTCATAGGCAGTGCGGCCTAACCATGGTGGACGTTATGCAATAGCCATCTCATTAGTATTAAAATCTCAGCAAAGAATACGAATCTGAAAAATTAATTATAATAATTGGACTTCTTTGTTATGATCAAGCAAAAAATCATTGCCGAAAATCTTATCTTCGTCTAAACACCAATCTAGGCAGTTAACGTTGATGATGATGATGTTGATGATGATGATGTGAGCCCGTTGAATCCCTTAAAGGGCAAGAGCCTCCTGTCAGAACACAGGTGTGGTTCTGCTTAACATTACAGAACTAAAATTCCCCAGGGGACTGTTTGCGATAGTTTTTGTCAATCGGTGGGAGCTCCGGGCTACTGCCAGAGGGAGCGCGGCGCGGCACGCCAGACAACAAAACATTTAAAGGCAGTAATTAGTCTCCAAAATCTGAATATTCTCTATTCAAAACATTGCCCCGGTCTGTTAACATCTACGAAAATTCCCCCGTTTTCCCCTTTACAGTAGTTTTTCACTTGCAGGAAGTGCTCCGGAACTGTCACTCGGGCGGTATAAAACGAAGGGCGTTATATAATAGGAATCGCTATTACAAATCTTTGCAAATATATCGTAAGATACGAAAAAATTAAAGATAATAACTTACCTCCAAAACCTCAACCTTCTTTGTTCAAAACATCACCCCGGTCTATTAACATCAACAAAAATATCACCCCTTTTACCGCCGCGAGTGCACGGGACTGTCACCGGAGCAGTGTGGGGCAGCGCGGTGGGCGTTATGTAACTGGAATCACTATTGCAAATCTTTACAAATAAATCATAAGATTCGGAAAAAATTAAAAAATAATTTGTCTTTAATAATCTCAACATTGAGCGACCCCCTCTATTACTATCTATATCCCCCCGCCACGTTTTACCGTAGTTTTCCACTTGCAACGAGTGCACGGGACTGTCACCGGAGCGGGGCGGGGCGGGGCACAGCACGACGGGCGTTATGTAATTGGCATCAGGGCCTCCCGGCAGCGCGGGCGGGAGAGGGGGGAGGCGCGGCCTCCTGTAATCTCCGAGAGCGGCGAAGGCGCGGCCTGGCGGCACGCGAGCGCGATCCCAGGGCTCAGCCGCGCCATTAGCTTCGCTCCCCAGGCGCCGCCCCCCCCCCGCCCCCTGGCGCCGAGCGGTGCTCCTTGGAATATTAAGAAGCCTCCGCCCCCAGCGCCACTGTCGGGGTGACTGAGCCCGCGCGCGGCCGACGGCCCGACCCGGGAGATGAAAAACACTTTGGAGGTGGCGGCGGCGGCTGAGGAATTGATTTGTCGAAAACGTCGCTTCGTTTTCGTGTTCGTGGGATTAAGGCAGATATAGATAGATTGATTTTAAACACGTAAAATGTTTGTGATAGACAAATTCATAAAATGTTAAATTCACAAAATGGTTCCTTTTTTAAAAAAAGAACGTAATCCTCCCCCCATTTTTTTGAGACAATAAACACTACTTTTACTGAAACTAATCTAAGGAAGTATGAATAAATGCTTCATTCTAAATTTTATTTTATACTAATAATAATAATTATTGTTATTATTTAATTTTTTTAAAAAGATAATTCATTTATTTTATTAATTATTATAGTATTAAAGTATAATAAACTAGTAAAATCCATTTTTTATTGGGAACCATACATTTCGAATCTATGAATAATACGTAATTGTGAGCCTCTGTCATGTTGTTCATAACTAGTGAAAGTTAGCCATCAAAGTTTCATATCACAATTTTTCGGCATGGTCTTTCTTCACATGGTCACAATGTTCAAGATTTCAATGTATGTAGAGATATTTGTTTTCATCTTCAAAATTTACAACAAAAAATATCAAATCAGTGGTAAGGTACTTGTATTAAATGTTCTTCTTGTTACATCAGAACTATGTTTTTTTTGTTTGTTTTTTTGAACGTCTATGGTAGTCCGACGAATTTCTGAAAAGAGCTCTTTTAAAAAACCCTTCCCCTTTATAACCAGTACGAGCAACACGCATTCAATGATAAACATATGTAGCACATTAGTAGTTAATTATAGATGTACATCAAATTGCAGCACTCTAAAAATTGAAGCCCGTTACATTATTTAAAATCATGGAAGATTTAAAAACATCCTCTGTATTCAGAGCACATAACGATTACTTTTCTGCGCCCTGAATACTTTATCATTAGTATTGCCAGGAAAATGTTAAAGGAGCTGTACCATCAGCTTTAAAGTCTCCATTAAAAGGCACTTGCAATCTCTGAAGCAACATCGCTCATCTTTCCTGTAGCTTCCTTCCTACGAACTTTAAAAATCCTCTACCCCCGCCTAACTCAGTCACTCCTGAGTTTCCCAAGTGGACTTTTGTAATAAGTTGTTGTTCGCCGTAATAACTCTTGTATTGACATCTTCAAACAAAGTATAAGGCAACCCTTACCTCATACTCTGTATGTGTTGTATATGACTGTACTCATTGTAACTGAGTGTACATACGTCATGTAATGCCGTTTGTAACAGTGTCAAAGAATTTTAAAAAAATAAACTTAGTTATTTTCCATGTGAGAAGCGGTGAGAACCAGAAGTGTGTGCAGCGACAGCACCATAGCGACGCATGACGACATCCAAGAGGACAAAATGGCGGCGGCAGGTCCCGACGCGGACTTGTGAGATGGCGGGGCGCGAGTTCGAGGCAACTCGATGGCGACCCGTCCGGCAACCTGCACGACCGCTTCGCCGGAAAGCTCCGGGCGACCGGAGCCGGTTCAGCTCCCGTGGCACACGGCAGCGGCTTCGTCAACAAGCGGAAATGACTCTTGTGCAAAGTGATTGTTCACGGTGAGACGCAAAGACCCGACATAAGTGAACTGAAATGAGTATCTATGCCGAAATAGTCACTTTCATGTATAAAGACAATGGTAAACATGTAGTCCCTCCTACAAATGTATTATACAATATATATTCATAAAAGAAAAAGAATAAGCTAAAATGTACAACTTACAAATAGTCTATATACAAATAGAATCGTTTATGTTATTTAGGTGTGTGTAGTTAGGCAATAATAGCACTTTTGCGTTGGCGCATATCAGTTGGAGAAACGTAACTAGTCAGGCCTAAAAACTTAGACGTGTTGGTGTGCATTTCCCTCCATTTCCGACCTTGCTTTAGGGCGGGGCGATCTATCTTACCCTACAATGTCGGTATGATTACCATCATGTAAAGACAACATAGCAACTTTGAACGAACAACACAGAGCTAAGAGGGGATGACTGAATACGAGTGTAGCTTCTAAAACTATCAATTATTCAGTTAGAAGCATCGTTTCTTTCCGAAAAAATAGACGCGTCCATGAATTGCTTAGTAGCGACTGGCACATGTTGTGTATTGCCTCCGTCAGACGACTTCAATAAATTTTGAATGATTAGTATTGATTTTCTATTAAGAATTCCATTCTTTAAAATTAAGGGAAATATTTAATCTTCTCCAAATGAGCAATATTTAATTTCTCAATCTTGATTTTATTAACATGTTTCGACGATTATTTCCTCACACCCAATGATTCTCCCAGTAACATGAAAAAAAATTAAAAAATCACATGTTCGTCTTTTGGCAATCAGTATTATCCTTGACCCGCAAAGCAATTCTTAACCTGGAGAACCTTTGATTATGGAGAGACAGGTAATCCACGGAACATATTCAACTTATGACATCACTTTGAAAATTAAGTTCAAACTTTTGTGTTGAAACGATATTCCGGCTTCTGCAGCTGGAGTAAATAAAAACTTGACTATCCGGGAGACACCGCTTTCTAGTTGCCAGGTTGCCAACATCAACCTTCATAATGTATTTCGCCCTGATGAAAGTCCCAGTATGATGACTGAAACATTGGTAACTATGTTTAGGGCTTCCGCACACCTAGTTTCTCTGGGTCATCATGTATTTACAGAACGTCTTATTGTAGGAAACTAGAAATCATACTCGAAACAAAATTAGCCCATAGTGGTTGAAAATTAAATGTTTGAGTGGTTCTTATATTTTGAGTTATTCTGTGATAAGATAAAAGGAAATATCGTCGATGCACGTTTGGAATGATTTCGAAATTAAATTTTTGAGCAAGATTTTTTTATTTCCATTTATCCAATGTAACGGCAAAGCGGACAATGTGAAGCACCTAATGAGAATAACTTGCAGCAAATGGGAGCTCGCATTGATTTAAATGCAGCGCGTAGATAAAGGAAACGTTTTCAAAACAAGTTCAAGGTGCTTTGAAATTAAATTGAGCCTACCTGTTGCCTACAATTTTCCATTAATTTGTGGTTGGTTTGCAATGTAATTTTTCTCGTTACTTCCAAAAGAACTCAGTATGTTGAAATAATCCCCTTAATATGTTTGGTAAATTATTTTTTTAAAAAATCATAAAACGCATTTTTGCTCTATATTTATTTGCAATCATTAGCCGAGGCGAGTACAGACATTATTGATGTCAATATCGCTTAGAAAGTAAAGAAAGTTTCTGGAAATAAGCTTTCCAATGGTGATTTCAAAACTAAATTTTGCTTATTTGAGAAAGATACTTCCTTTCATTAATTTTCATTATTTGGAAACCATAATGCACGCAAAATCACTGGTAATTTGGAAATAATTTTCAATATGGTTGCCAATGATAATTCAAAATTCAAAACAGGCCTCATTTGCTTGCTAGGCGGTGCATATAGTGCGGAATACGTGGTGAGACGAGCAGGCGGCGGGCTGATGGAGGGCGGAAGGCGGCATTGATTTAAATACCGCGCACGCTTGTGGAATGACAGAATTCCACGCGCCAGTAATAAAACAACCACGAGCGCGGCATTTACAAAACCCCACCCCACACCCCCTCGCTCTCCACCAAGCTCCCCGCTCCACCCCAGCCCTATTGCCATCCCGCTCAGCTTCCCGCGCCCCACCGCACTCCTCGTCCCACGCCCGTCCTCGCTCCCCGCACCGCACCTCGCCCGCACTCCGCCAGGCACCCCGCCCCACACCCCGCCCCGCACGCAACCCCATCCCCCCCCCCCGGCTCGTCTCCCCGCTCCGCCCTTCCCTTCCCCCACCACCCAGTTCCCCCCCCGGCTCGCCCGCTACCCCCCCCGCTCCAACGTTCCCCGTTCCCCGCACCGCACGCTTCCCGCCACCCTGCACCGACCCGCCGCACTCTGTTGAAGCTGGCAAATATTCCGACGATGCGAACTCTGAACACGTGCAACCGCCTGTGCACGCGATCCAGCCGGTCTTGATGCCTCCAGTCAGGCCTATCCTTGCGATACTCTCCTGTACACGTGGTTTTTTATGTCTATTAACCACGATAATTTCGCGTTTTAATCCATTTTACGTCGGAAAAGTAATATATTTGATGCGAGTCACAGTATCACTGCCACAATAAAAAGATTCTGTCAACTTCTAAGTAGTTTTGTTGGACTATTTGAGAAGAAGAACACCCTAATGTTCTCTTTGAATGTCAGCGAATTCCAGGACGACAATAATCAGAAATTTCGGGCACGTGTATTTCTGTATGACTTACCAGTCCCTTATTACTGATCAGTTATTCACTACGGACTAGTTCCTTTTAGTAATATTTAGTGGTTCAGAATGTCACAAATAACTACCACAATTTCTGGTTTTGTTTCAGTTATTAGCCACCCTCTGCGAATATGACAATAACAAAAGCAATTTGTATGCACGTTCTTCACATCTTTCATGTTATTTGTTTTTAGTGAGATAATTGGTTCGTGGGTTCTACTGCGCTAATAGCACAGATGTTTGCTTAAACGAAAATGGCACAGCATCATTCGGAGAACCATTATGACGTCGGTCTCATAACAAGCGCGAAGTTCTGACGTCGCCCAATTCCGCCAGCTCTGTTTGAATCAGTCGTCCTCCTCGTCGTTCTTAAAACGACCTCGTTGACTAGGGGCAAGTGGTGATCCGCCCGTTGCGCCTTAACGGCCTCATCTTTCCGTCTCCTCTTTCGGTCCCGCCCCCGCCACCGCACAACGATTCTGCATCCTTTAATCCTTCTCTCTTTGCTTCTTCCTCACCGTTCGTTTGAACTACCGGTCTATCTCCTTTGAGCCAAGCGACGTTTCATACTATGTAAATTGCCTCTGCTCTACGACCAGGGTCGTCACAACTAAAGATGTGGCCTCAGAAGGATTAGTTTTAGCCAGCGATCCAAGTGGCTGCCTGATGGTGGCAACCGTCCGGTGTGTTATTGCATTTAAACACATTTGTCGTCCCGTGAATTTTATTGTTTTCCTGGCACTGTTAATATATCACTTCATCATCCTTAATTATATATTGTATGAAATGCTACAAAAAGCTTATTATATGTAAATGATGTAAATACAAAAATAAAGATATGTAGATCCATATTTAGGGACGATAAAAGATATTCCGAAATATAGTATAAAGAACATTAGCATCTGGGGCAGCATTTTCAGTCGTGGGGACCTTGATATCTTTTTGCATTAACCCAAGTATAGTGTTCGTGTTCATTCACATCCATATACGGTGACAAATTTTTGTTACATAAAACGAGATTTTAAGAAAATAATGTTTAAGTTGATGTCTGTGTAATTAAGCTTAGGATAGGCATAGAGAGCGCTAGCGACTATTAAAAACAAAGACGAACGCCAGGGTACGGCGCGGTAGCCATCGCCGCCGCCGCCGCCACCACCTCCACCGCCACCGTCGCCGCCGCCGCTGCCAACGTCACCTCCGCGGTGGTCTGAGAGTCATTTCCTCGGGCTACAATCTCCGAAGCCGTCGTCATTTCCGTCGGAATGGAGCTTTCGGAAATCGGCGATAGGGGCGCTGCGGGCGGCGGTGAAAGTGCGGGGTGTCGGGCCCCCAGGGGCTCCGGCGAAGGCGGCGGTGGCACGGCCGTGCCTGAGCGTGCGTCGAGTGTCAGAGCGTGCGTGAGAGCGTAACTGAGCGTGCGAGCGGGTGAGTGATGTCTAACTTAGTGCCTGCCGTGGCCCATCGTCTTCAGCCAGAGATCGGCCACGGTATCTTGTTACTTACGAGTACTATTCATCATAAACATCATGCTAAAACAAGGAATGTAAATGTTCCTATATATCTAGATATTACATGTTACATACATAACATTATATATAGCCATGCCAAAAAGTGAGACGAATATGAAGTAGGGAAAACAAGTGACGCCGAATGACAGAGCACAAAAACACTATAATAAAAACTTACGTAAATGTGTTGTTTTTATATCTACCTTCATTGACCTTCCCGTCCTTCTGATAAATTTCACTCCTCTCAATAAACAAGAAGACTGATCAACTTTCACTCCTTATTCTGAGCTTAAATTCTACTCTCGTTCTAAAAATGTAATTCATTGCTTAGACCATCATTAAATCAAACTTCAGTTTGTCACTTCAGTTTCAATAAATGCACAATACATAAAATGGTTTCTATTGCGACTAATGTAGGTAGTATACAAATTGAGGATTATAAAAGAAGTACGATGACAAAATCAGAAGTTCCAATCTTATCGTATAATTTCATTGTTATTTCTGGCAATGTTGCCACTGATCATCCGTTTTAAGAACGTTCAGAACGTTCACGTTTTAAGAACACATCAGATGTAGAAAAGAATATACCAGATTTATTAAAAAATCTCAAAACTAAATTAGATTTCTAATCATTAGTAAATGATCATTCTTAATACTCGGAAATGCGGTCAAAGAAGGGTACGCCATACCATCTGAACGCAACCCGCGATCCTCCAGCACGTATATAAGCTTCCATAATAGTAGCTAAGCTAATTCCCAAACGTTTAAATTTAAATGTCATTTATAGCATTATTAAATTGTTATACGAGAATCTAAAAGAACACTAAATGTCGGTCTTTCAGAAAGTCATGCAGATGTAAATATAGAAAGACATATTGCTTAATATGACATTACTGTAGTCGCCTTGAAAAATATCTTGACTCTGACGAATATTTTTATGTAAAAAAATTTTATTGTTGCACTGGAAGTTCTTTGTAAAAATAAATTTAAAACATATTACTATTGTCCGGTTCCTCCATTTTGAGGAGTAGAATATACATAATATATTCAAGTAACCTGCTTCCGTCGCTGCCACCGTCTGTCACAGTCAGTCTCCTTCCCGTTCATCTAGAGAAACGAGGTGTCATTCGCACAACTCGTCGGTGTCCCGGTGAGGAAATTCTTTTTGGATCCATCCAGAAGATTCTAAGAAATTTCTCCAAACCGAGTTTTTAGTGCTGCGACCTAACGGTGGCCGTGTGATCCACGTGCTCCAAGCGCCACTCAGGCACTCAGGCAATGAATGACACAGGTCGCTAGAAATTAAATGGCGCGAACGCCTCTGTTTACAATATGCGGAGTAGGAACGGAGGATTCTAACAGGTAAGGCCATCAGCAACACGCACAACAGACCTTCATGCAAAATAAATATGGCCATCTCATCGGTCGGAAATGCTTCCTTCTCATCCAAGGGAGAAGACGCAGGTTAAGTTGTACAACGTATGTAGTCGTGACAATTTCATTCCCATCGTATGCTTACATTTACAGAGTGTAACTATTCAGTTAGCAAATAAGATATTATATTCACAGTCACAGTGCAAATTATATGTTGCACACTGGAAATAACAGACTATTGTTATTTTAAGTAAAATGATCTTACGGACTTACTGAAACAAACTGCCTGATTTTATTTTTTAATTAAATATCTCCTCTGCCCTTCTAACATTAAATATAAATTCAACGTAACCCGTTCCAAATGTATATAAGAATATGGGCGCCAGGAAAAGATTATGTCAAGATCTCGGGCCCTTGGCCCGAGATCATTAGAAGCAGTTAACACCCGTAGTACGTAATTTTTTATCTAATTTCATTGATTCATATTTACTTGCTTACTAGTGAATTAGATGTTGACATGACTCGGTTTGTCCTTTTATATTTCCCTCCCATAATTCTTTTTCATATTTCCGTTCATAAGAGAGCATGTAGCATCGTTCAACTGATTCCATATGTCCCTCGTGACCACGATCCTTTCGATCCAGGTAAGTTATGCTCGAGTCGAGCTCCGTATATAATAAGGCAAGAACAAGCTATGATGTATGAGTATAAAAGAAAATAATGTAGAGCATTCGAGAGTAAAATATGTTTGAGGGATTACGAGAGGGATACCGGGAGCGGTAGCTCAGTGCATCAACTGAAGTCACTGCAGCGCCTCTGACCGGGAGGTCCTAGGTTCGAGTCCTGACGGCGGCAGGATTTTCGACATTAGCTTTTCAGCTAGGTCGAATTCAGTCGCTGTCTGGAGGAGAATTCTAGCGGCCAGTTGCTCTGATCGGTAGTTTTCCGTGGTTTCTCCGATCAACACGAGGCGAATGCCGGAGCAGTACCCTACCAAACGGGCCACGGACCGCGCGCGATCTGTCTTTCCTCTTCCTTGTCCTATCCTCTCCTCTTACACACACACACACACACACTAACATGCACCACACTACCACACATTCCGGGAGACCGGTCGGGAGCTTAGAGCTTGTCCCGGCTGGGGCGGTGCCTCGCTGGTGGGAGAGTCTTGGTTAAGGGTACACCCCACTAGCCGACGGTAGTCCGGCGCCGGATCTCGCCATCCAGTGGGGGGAAGATCACCGCCATCTCCCGAGAAAAAGCATGCCCTACGCTAACGGGACTAATGACCAAAGTAGTTGACGCACCCGGAAAAACGAAAAAAAAAAAAAACGAGAGGGATAATTATCCTGAGACTTACTCGTAGTACAATTTAATCTTGTTTACTTATTACGCTTTCAGAAATTCATAGTTTGAGCCTTCGAGTGTCCAATCGTGTTTCTCCCAGAGGTCGATCGATCGCCAGGCAGCGCGCGCCCTCGCTTTGTCGCCAGTGCTCTAAATGGAGAGCTGCTGCTCTGCAGGGAACAAAGGGAGTGAACGTGGGCTCGAGTCGAGATCGGAGGTCGACTGTCGATCCCCCCTCTCAAAGCGCTCTCGTCAAGCGCGCCGCCTCGCGGAATATTTGACTTCCTCCTCGCTGTTCGTCAATCAGTCTCAGAGCAGTCGACGTCGGATCTCATTGTGTTTTCCGAAGACCCTTGAAATTCCATTCTAGACAGGAAGTACGCCCGTAAGATTACTGGCATTCAATAATATGAATTCAAATAATATGAATTCTGACGAATGCGAAATTTGCTGTAGCGTAAACAGACTTAAGTGCATTATTTGTTATGCGTAAAATTTTGATATTAATCAAATTCATTATATATTTACTGCTTGAAATTTCTCATTACTCAATAATACAATTGCTATACGCCATTTTCCAACGCAAAAATATTGCAACAAAAATTATTTGAATGATCGAGAAGAAAATAAACCGTTCTAAGAACAAATAAACATTATATATTCGTTCGCGCGCACTTTTGTACATATATTTAACGTACTGAATAAAGTACGTGTCATGGAATGTGAAATAAAACCCAATGATTTATTCTCCAACCTGTTGCGTGTGTTTAATATTCATCACATGCAAATTGTCCGAGAAATTTCCACAGATAAAAATAAATCAGCAACTGTTGTTATATTTGCGCTGGTTCTCTTATTTAGTATTGTTGTGGTCTAAAGTTTTAACAGATAATGTGCTTTACACCTAAAGGCGTTAATTCGAAGTTTTCAAAAACAGATATTTGAATCAATTGGTAAGTTTTAATTTTACTAAAACGTGATTATTTACATTAAATCATTGGGATTCACGTACACACTTCCATACAATGATTGAATTTTCATCGCGTTCTCTTAAATAGAACAATGAATACATTAACACTAATTCCTTTAACAATCAAGTGTATCAGCTTGAATTTCAATGTGCTAGTACGAAACGTTGGGTAAAGAATGGTGCTTTTAGTTCCTATGTCACCGAACCAACGAATTTCTCTGAAACTCTACAAAATATGTCGCTTTAATCTTAATCACTTAGGTAATAATATTTTGATTCTCTATTTGTGATTCTCTATTTGTGTTTTTGAAATCTTAGTTTACGTAAGGTTTTTCAGAAAAATTGTAAGTGTTTTGAAGTTGAATACTCTCAACCACGAGTACACGAGAAAACCTGCGTATAATTTTTTTTCATCTATTAAATATTGTATAATGTGTACGAAATCAATTTCGTACGAAACAATGTGTATGAGAGATAAGTCGATTAAGTGGCGATTAATGTGGTGATCAGACTATTTTCAGTAATTATATTCATCGCCAGGATGATATCAAACCGAATACAAAACGAGTACCTTGGAGTAATGGCAATTACATCGAAAAAACTTCCATGGTTGTGCAAAGTATTCTTTGGCTTTTTCCTTAATCCTAGCGTTTATTTAAGTGCAAATTCAAAAACGCGAAAAAATACCCCCAACATCCAGGTTTAAACGTGTATTACTTAGTGTACTTTTACGCAGTTTACATGGAAAGAGTATGTTTTAACACTAAAGAAACGAATTTTCTCTGTGGTGCAAATGTTCATTTTTTACGTAATACGATACATAATTTAAAATCAAATACTGCTGCCCGTAGAACTACTCCCAATATTGAAAATCGAATAAAAATTGAAACAAAAAACTGACATTCACACTACCGACAAAAGCACTTTTTCGAAGGTCCAAATATCCTATCTATTATTTCCTCTTACTCCAACCCTGAAATAAAGTTCAAATTCAAACACCATCACGCAAGAAACATCACACAATGTTTTTTCGACGCCACTTTTTAAAAATAATATTTCTTCTTCCCTTCCTCCCCTCTCCTGCAGGCCGGCACGTGACGTCACGCGGCCGCGGGCGGCGCTAGCGTCGCGGTCCTGGGAGGCGGCCGTGCAGCGGCGCGGGACAAACGCAATTAATTCATTAGGCCGCAAACGCAGCGCGAGCATCCGAAGGAAATTCCATTAACACGCTCTTTATTTGCATTCCGGCGGTGGCGTCGGGCTTGGAAATAGAGCCCCTCCCGGCGCGGCGCGGCGCGTCCTGCGCGAGCGACAGGTGGCTGCGACGCGAGCGCCGCGCGCGGGGGGCGGGGAAATCACCCGGCGATACGATATGGAGACCTAGGGGCTATAACATGCTAGGACACTACACGTCCTTGAAGTCGTAGGCTTCCGCGGCCAGAGTCATGAAAATGATCTTGGCTGTCCAGGTGACGCCGCGTCGAAGGCTGTGTTGCCGACGTTTAGACCATCTTATCGTGGTCTTCCTCAGGGCTGTTGTGCCAAGTGTTGCACAACAGCCCTGAGGAAGACCACGATAAGATGGTCGAAACGTCGGCCACACAGCATTCGACGCGGCGTCACCTGGACAGCCAAGATCATTTTCACTACACATACTTCTGAGAAAAAGGAAAGTAAAGGTTTAGACATTACATACTTGATTGATTGTTAGTGATCCCGGGTGCATCGACTACTGAGTTCATTAGCTCTGTAAGTGCAGTGCATGTTTTTCATCGTGAGGTGGCAGTGATCTTCCCCACTGGATGGCGAGGTCCGGCGCCGACCTATCGTCGGCTAGCGGGGTTTTTCCCAACCAGATATCTCCTACCAGCGGGGAACCGTCCCAGCCGCGACATGTCCGGCCTCCGGGCATGTGTGATAGTGTAGTGCATGTTAGTGTAAGTGTGTGAGAGCATAAGGGTTGAGGATAGGACAAGGAAGAGGAAGGAGAGATCGTGTGCGATCCGTGGCGTGTTTGGTAGGGTACTGCTCTGGTATTCACCTGGTATTGATCGGAGAAACCACGGAAAACTAACGATCAGAGCAGCCGGGCGCTAGAATCCTCCTCCAGACAGCGACTGAATTCGACCTAGCTGAAAAGCTAGTGTCGAAAATCGTACCGCCGTCATTCGAACCTAGGACCTCCCGGTCAGGAGCACTTCAGTGACATCAGTTGATGCACTAAACCTCCGCTTCCGGTTTTAGACATTACATTCTGTACATTGGGATAAAGAATATTAATTTATGAATTACACTGCCATCTTGCGGCGAATATTTAAAATAAAAACACTACATGTAGATACATGTATGGGGCGTCGAAATACACTAACACCTCAGTTTCATCAGAAATGTGGCATAGCATTTTATTGCCCCAAGCTCTTCATATGTACTACGTGTATGTGTGAGTGAGATACACGCTGCTTTCCCTCCTCCAAGTATCTCCGATCGCCGGTCACCGTCCGATCAGTGACGGACTCTTCGATCTCGACTGTTGTCCCATCATGTGTGGTGGTGTACCGCACGTAAGGGTAAGTGTGTGCGATAAAGGGAGACGATATGACAAGGAAGAAGGGAATGATCGCGTGGCCCGTTAGGGTACTGCTCCGGATTTCACGTGGTATCGTGCAAAGAAATGTCAGTAAACTACCGATCAGAGCAGCCGACCTCTGGAATTCTCCTCCGGACAGTGGCTAATGTGTCGCGCATGGGGAACAATGCTCCAGGGACATCTGTACGCGTGTATATTACTCTAATGTTCGAATGCGGCTAATTCACAAATTAGTCGATTACTGTTCAATTATGCATTATGGATGTATAAATTCCAAGGTAGACATTGCTTCAAAGTCTACTTCGGACTTAGGCTGGATCCAGCGAACATTAGTGAGCATGAGGTGGCTAAGATACCTGAAACAGGTTTCGGTGACGATAAATAGCACAAATGTAATAAACAGGAACCATACTGCTTGTGGAACGTTTCTAAGACTAGTGAGAGACAAAGTGTGTAGTTTCGAGTTCCACGGTGTCAGTTGAAGAAAGTTTTCTCTTCACGTATTAATATACATGCACACTGACATTTTAATCTAGTACATTTCCATTCAATGTGAGACTTTTCAATCAATTCACTACGAGTCAAAGTGCACATTATTTAGCAGCAATGCACTGTCATGTCAAATTAAATTAGTTTACTTTTTAGTAGCAAATCTTGGTCTTCTCATTTAAAATATTTTATAATGGAGAACTAAGTACAGGTATACCATGGAAATACTTTCGTAAATGGCTTTGCTGACAAAATGGTCGGTTAACTCTTCATGTCCATGAGTATTTCCCATTACTTTAAACGATATCAATAATAAAGAAATACAGATTGATTTTCTGTTTTCAAACTGACCAAGTACTGCGTAGCAGAAGGTGAATTTAACAATTTTCAAGGAAGGAAAAATAGTACGTCTAAATATGTGAAATGTTTTTCACAATTATAAGAAGTAGTTATTTCTGCTATTCATATTTCGATAGCTTTGAGTTGGTCACTATATTAAAATTGTATGTCCTTTAGAAGTTTTTAAAGAAGCCGTCCAAATGTAAATGAAATATTCACAATTAGTGTTCAAAATGTCCCATAACTTCATGCACTGTCGTTGAAGTACTCGAAGAACATAAATAGTGGGTAAGGGTGCATACAGAATAAACCGAAATATACTTAGAACATTTTATAAATTGAAGAACAAATGCTACATGTATATATTAATTTATTCATTTAACAATTTTTAATAATTCAATTAATAACAATTTTATCATTTTATGCACATTTATTTCAACGCATAAGAGCTAAGCGTTGTCGTATGGTAAGGGCGCAGCGGTTTGGTTACAGTGGCTTTCCGTGTAATCTCAGCGCGTACTGTCTTCAAAAGAGACGTTCCTAAGCCGGAGTCGCTAGAGCGGCACTACACTCCTGTCCAAGGTATATTCATGACTTGGTGGGTTCGCATCTTCATCTAAAACCGCGCTTAAATCCTCTATGTCTGGGGTTAAGCCGGAGGGAGAGGCCGATGTAAAGCGAACGGTGGTTAGACGCTTTCATATTGTTTCGCACCTGTTGTAGTACCAAATTTAGACGCTGTGCTAAACTGTGTACAAATACTTCAAGAGGTTATTCCTCCTTAATTGTTTCTGGCGTCCGTTTCAATAGCCAGAACACGCTTGTAGCATCATAACACTGACCTACTAATTTTTGCTAAAAATCAATTGGACCCAAGAGTTTGTCCGATAACGAAAACGAAGATCTGATGATCTGTTAGCATGGAAACCTAAGAAATGCATCACTTTAAGCACCCGTATTAAGGTACTTCACAGAACACTGAGACACCAGAGTAATGTTTGTCGTATCATCTACTTGAACAGGAAAAACGTATCAGAAGCCAATTCTGTTAGCACAAAGCCTTCGATGTACTCTAAAATTCACTCAAATAATTCATTTTGAATAATTTGATTATCTTGCTATTTTCTTTCCCGACACAGGCAGAGGCAGGATAGGGCACTGTCTCCTGGGGAACTTGCTTGTCCTCGCGCGTTTTCATGAGACCGGTTCTTTGAAGACGGGGAAGAAGATAGCAGCTGTCTTGTGGACTGTCGGACAGCTAGCTGGTCTTTCGTAAACAGGCTTTATATACAGGTTGTCTAAGAATAAACGCTAGAAACTCGAAGAGCACGTAGAGCAGGCATGCACAGCAGTTTGCTCTTTCACTGACCTCGGGGGCCGCGTGCGACCCCTCGACTGCAAATGCGGGCAGAGAGGAAGAGTGGGGACGAGACTCAATCTAGGAGTGGGGACAACAAATGAGGATGCGCAATTCATACCGTAGCGCGAGAATTGAAAGAGCACACGGCGAGAACATGACGGACTGCATTGTCTTTTATATTATATTGGAAAGGTTTGTTGCCGATAGATGATAATGTGAAATTGAACCAAAAACGAATTAGACATACTAATTTGATTTGGACACCAAGTATTATAATTGCTTGTAGGGCTAATAATGACATTCACTTTTATACAGTGTAATCATGAATTTAATGTGGTGCTACACATGAAATTGTAATATTGTATTTCTTTTGTCTGATGATGACAATATTTAACTATTTTTCATTAACTATGTTTAATTGATTTACCGTTCAAATTTATCAAACCAAAACTTCTCATTCTTAAAACGTCACGATTACTTTCTACTCTAATTTCTGACCAGAGAACATTGTAATATCAAATCAAGAAACACTATTCATAATCATTTTTGATATCGTATAAAAATATTAAGTACTTTGCATTATATTTAACAAGACCCATAATAATCTCATGATCGCAAGAAATGTACAGCAAGAGGGGTTTTTAGTTGATATCTCTTACTTCTTTTTATTTTTATTTATTTTACGTCAAAAAACAGTTAAAATTGCGTATGACGTGCTATGGAGAAATATGAATTGTGTGCACATTTTCAAAATTCTGTGATCCCTAGATTCAGAATGGGGAAAATGGTCACAAATGCATGTTCTGTAAAACATTACCCTTCTTGATATTGCTTATGTTTCATTATTATGTCAATCGTGACGTGAGAGGTTGCTCCTATTATGTAAGTAGGCATATTTTTGTTACAAAACAGAGTTTTGAAGAAATCGAAGGTAAAATAAAGGAGACATTGGACGCCCAGGCATTCAATCTACGCACCTCGTCGTCCAACTGTGCAATGGCAGGGTGTTCCCCTCCCCGCAAAGCCGCCTATCCTCCACTTCTTGCACTTTCACTGCTTTTGCGGGCAGATGTCCGACTCGAGTACGGAATGCCCGCAGAAGTAGACGTTGGGCATGCCTTAACTGGCGGGAAACATCTATGCACACAGAGTTGCATAAAAATCAGGGCAAATGCCACATGTATAAATGAATTTAACTCAATTATATATAATTTCCTAGTACATGCTCATTGGGGAAAAGTAATTATTTCTTTTTATACCCTAAATGATTATAACAGTTATTTTGAGGACACTGTAATTTGTATGTTACATACAAAACAATTAATATTACAGTATTATAAAATATAAGTAATATCTAGCCATTATGTATAATATCTACGGAATATGATAAACGTGATTGATACTTGCGTACTCATGCGATTTTGATAAGTGAAGAACACCAATAAGGGTGAGGTAAATAATGGACCACAAAATAAATTCCAATTTAATTGAAAAAAACTAATTTTTTAAATTAATTCCATAGTATGTTAAAAAGTAAATTTTCTAAGTTTGGATTAAAGTATTTTCAGTTTTTGAACCCTGGAAAGAGCATAATGTTTTGAATATTTTCTGCTCTTGCTGTCCTTTCCTCAGGAACACAGATTGTCACGTATTTTTAAGAACTAGTTTAATATTCAGTGTGTTTCATTAAAATATATATAACTATTCACAACACCAACAGGTACTAATACAATATTTTAAAATGTTTTTAAGCTGGCCTGATTGTAAGAAAACTCCGTAGATCTACAAATAGATTTCATATGGTGACGGTTTCAACGGACGAAACTATGACTTAAAAGTGAAGAAAGGTTCCAATAATAAAAGTCGAAAACGATAAAATAATTCCTTGCCTAAACCATGATTGAGGAAACTAGAAGTACCACAGCAGCACGCACTTTCTTTCATTATTTGTAAGAGCTTCGCAATATTAGAGAACTACGTGGACGCCGACGGACTACAGACCCACTCTGCCGTACTCATTTCGGCCGACACTTAAAAATTTAATTCTCTCTCCCATTATTTCCACGGAATTTTCGAACATTCAGAGAATGCAAAGAAAATGTGACCTGTGACTCTCTTAAAAGTGTCACTTGGAAAATACGTGGAAAAGTGAAAGAAAAAATTGTAAGCTATTTTTGAGAAAATATATTTTTTTACCAATTTCATTCATTTTAAGCAGAAATTACACGAAAACTACTCCGTTTTCAAAAAATTCTACGTGATTTTTAGACTAGATATTGCTTAAGGCAAAATATCTTCAATTCAGTAGTTTACAAATGTTAACTTTTATCACTTTTCAAAAATACAGAGTTTGTTGATCTTGCAGCAACGTTTTGCTGTACCGAGGAGAACATTTAAAGAAAAAAATGGAACCATTTGAAGGAAAAGATTGTTTAAAATTGCCTATATTTCACGCGAAAACAAATAATATTTTCAAAAAATGCACGTGACTTTATTTCGAGACGTGTTTAGAGAAAGGATTTCATTACGGAAAAATTCTCTATCTTCATTATCATAGTTGTAAGAAGACACCGAAAAAAGTTTCAAACTTACGCAATTTTTTAAAAATCGTGGATATAAATGAAATGAGACCTGCACCATTTTCGTAGGGTAAAGTTTAATCCAAACATTTGGAGCCATTTTTTTAATAAGTTGTTGAGACTTTATGTAAAGTATCCCCAAAACGTAAAATATTCGCTTCAAGCTCAGAAGGCCTCGTGTTCCTTTAATTTGATCGAGGAATCTCAATTGTGGAGAAAATCGGCTGAACGATTTAGGCGCCATCGTTGACCACAAACAGAAAGGCAGATGGACGGACAGACAGACGAACTGACGTTTTGCCGTCAATCAATATTTCCGTGTCAAGGATTCACAAAACATGGATTCTGATTACACAACATGTTATAAGTAGTTTACTATATAGTATGGAAACATGAACTATCCACTATTTCGTTACCAGGGTCCAGCAATAAGAGTTTTTCAGTCGAAAATTTGCCACTTTCCGACGCATGATAGCAATACTTTCTTTTCTTACGAACTAAGTGCAAAAAGGTAAAAAAAACAATACGCTGGGGTCCATCTTCCCCCATTTGCATGGAAATATTAATGAAAATGCATTAATCACTTGATCCAGTCATCACACAGCATTTATGTTAGAGTTATTAATCCAAATTTTCTAAAAAAGTATTTGCTTTGCCTTGGAATTATTCATAGTAGTTAGTACGAGTTAGCAAAAGTAATAACTTTTAGGACGCCGGCCTTTAACTTTTAGAGTGTTTACTTTTAGGACACAGTTAACGCTTTACAACGCGTATCCAAATTGGTTGCGAGACTCTGTCTTTCAGCACTTTGCGATTAATATAAAGCATCTTTGAGTTTGTCCAACGCATTTCCACTGCATTTCATGCGAAAATAGTTTTTTCGAACGGTGCATTTTCCGTTTTCCTAACAAATTAATTGACATTTAATTATGGATGTAATAAATGACAGTAGTATATATTTTTATTAAAATTTTCATTAATCATCAATTTAGAGCCTATGAAAGAATAGTGTTATAGATATTTTTTTTATTTTATGTATGAAGTAAGGGTATAAAATAACTCTATGCGTTAGGGACGTATTCAATGAAGTGAATATACTTATTTTAATAATAAGTTGAATAAATATTTTATTATAAAATATTGTTACATGGCTACATTCTAATAATAAAATACTATCATCAATATACCTAACGCTCCTCTTCGAAGAGCCAGTGTAGGATTTCTCAATGGCAACTTTGTGCTAACATTTCCATTTTGGCAACTCTCGTGTACTGGTTCGGACCAATAAGTAACGTGTGCACATTGCTATCAGGATGGTTGCTAAAAGGGCAATTATTATACATATCTTAAAGAAAATAAAAAGCGCGAAGAGATTTATGGCTGGTTAACTTTCAGTAGCCCAATAGAAGATGAACAACAACTGCAGTTTGAGAAACACAAAGCTCTATCGGTTTCGTTCAGTCGATATTCAATATCAAATATTTATAAATGGTTCTCTAAGAAATATTCTATAATTCATCTTTGTTAGCGAACCGTATCATGGTTTATTAAATTTATGGGTTGTTTGGATAGGCAATCTAGTATACTGGCTATTCTTATCATATGTGATACGATATACAAAGTCGTGCTAAGTAATTAAGACGTAATTACTAAGACAAAATTGCGAGGCATTTGTACTTCTCTTTCTCTACAGAAAAGCATACCCAGTTTTCCGCTTGCTTTACTTTGCAGTAAAGGCGAATGGGAAATAATGTTTTCATAAAAATCGGCAATCCAAGAAGGAGGGTGTAAAAAAGAATAAAAATCACTATATATTTTGAGGGCGAAATCACTATATATTTTATTTGCGTTATACAAATATATACCTTAATCGTCAAAGCCCAACCGAACCATTTCAAACGGGCGGATGAATGAAAGTAAAGAAGAACGAGCACGTGATCTGACGAACAAACGAACGAACGAACGAACGAACAAACGAACGAACAAACCAGTGAATGATCAGACGAAACAAAACTCGAAGGAACGTGGAACTAATAGTAATTCATACAAAAATAATAATGTCCCATATATGCCAAAAAATGGCAAAATTATGAATAGACGTTTAGTGTGAACAATTTACATATTTTACAGTTTTCATGGCCGTTGTATAATTGCGAAATCAGTTAATGTACTCGCAATTTTTGCGGCATTGACGAGGTTCTGCACATTTAAAAACGCATGCCAAGAAGCCATTATCAATGTCCCCAGTTTGTGTTTCGAGCATAACACATGCACACGAGTCCCAAAACAAGATTGACAGCCGGGCTAACGAGCTGCCGCGAGTGTGCGAGAAGTTACAGGGGTAGGTGGGCAGACAACCTGCACTACTGGCGCGCGTTGCGTGTTGCGGGCCGCGCCAAGTGCCAGGCGCGCTCGCTCGCAAACAATGACGTATCCGGCCGAGTGAGCCCTGCGCATTGCGCCATTCTCAGGCAGCGGCCGCGCCAAGGAGGCACGAAAGACGCGTCACCTGCGCTCATCCAACTTTGCCACGCCCACTCGCTCCTTTCAGGGGCGTCGACTACACAGAATGCTTAACGGGTGCCGAGGTAGGGGGGCATATCAGCCTTGGATACTTGGATTTCTAGTTTCTAAAATTATAATTAAGACGCTTAGTCATACTTTGTGTATTACTCCTGTCTGGCCGTTACATTTTGTATTAATACAATTCCACTATGGGATCATCGACCACGAGCAGTTCAAAATTCGTCAGAAATAAACCAAAACAAGGAGTTAATCATCACGATGATTATCAGTTTGAAATTATCACTTTCGTCGTTCACTTCCTCATTGCTCAATGGGTACGGGAATCTTAGTTGCAGGAAATTCTTTCTTTTACTTCACCTGAGCGGCTGAGATATCTCCGGATAAGAACTATTACTACTGCAGAGACTCTCACTGGAAGACACTGTAAAGAGTCCAAGCCCCATCAGTGCCAAATTTTCGACTCTAGCTAGTTATCCATGTCACATTCAACCACTATCTGGAGAAGAATTCTAACGGGAGGGGGCATTAATAGGTAGTTTACCGTGGATTCTCCAATAAATTCCAGGCGAATGACGGACTGGTACCATAACAAACTGGCTATGGTCGCGCAATTTTCTTCCTTATCCTTGTCTCCACCTCTGCCCTTACAATCGCACTCTTACACTTACTCATTCATGCAGTACTCTACCACACTTGTCGGGAGACCAACGGAACCTTAGAGCTTGTCTCCCGGCTTAGACAGTGCCCAGCGAAGACATTTAGACTGGAGAATTACTCAACGTATAAAGTCTGTGCTGGACATCACCTACTAGAGAGAAAAGAACAAAGACACCTCTCGGGATGTAAAATGCACCACACTTAGGGAACTAATGACCAGAGGATTGACATGCCCAGAAACAAAAGAATCAATCAACCATTGTTTCGTCTGGTATTATATTGAGAGCTGTGTTTAACTCTATTGTGTTTCCAGAGCAGGCAAAAAAATTGATTCATTCTATACTAACCGCATAATTTGTTCGTACTAGCCAAGTTTTCAATAGGTAAAACTCAATAATGTAAGAAAAGAACCCAAAGAACTTAACAGGAAGTTGTACAAAGAGATGAGGATAATTTTATTAACTCGTATAAAGAACATATCTTGACCAATTTTGAATATAGTATGTCAAAAAAGTTTCAAAAAACATGTAAACCTAGCTCGCGGCTATACCTCCATTAACATACAATAATTTTACAATGAACATTAAACTGACTGTAGTACGTTCTTTAATAAACTACACCTCACATCAGAAATGTCTATGGATTTTTAAGCGCCAGGTCAATGATATATATCAAATGTGTCGTATGAGGCAAACTGGACAATTTAATAAGCCATCTGTGTTTCTTATTGTAGTGTGATATAAAAAAACGTTCTTCCAATAAGGTCATTGTAATACAATACTTTGAAAAAAAGTAGTTTCCACGAAATATTTGCTTGAAGCAATATATTTTTTTCTCAAAACCGGCGTCAAGTGTTTTCTTTAATTGTTTTCCTCGTACAGGACACTTACAAATCGGCCCAAGTCACATTTCCGTTGAACCCTGAATTTTCTAAAATTGAAAAAGATAGAAATAATGTACTGAAGTTCTTTCATGTTTTAGTGTTATTTAGAATTAATAATGCTCAGACTGGGTGTAATTCTTTAGAGATTACCAAAACGATAGACATTCCAAAGAGTGAATCTCATAGATCTGTTGTCACGATTGGCGCGTGTGAAGCCGGGGTATATAAACATGAAAAATATGTATAAAAATAGTATCTATTAAACTTCTTCTTCTTCACTATCAAGGATTAGGCTAATAGCCTGTTCCGTCTTCACTCCAACTATCTTTTCCGTTTCTTTTCCTTATTTCTCTTTTTACTAAAGGTTTATAAGATACTAGTGTTTTTGTTATTTTTGTATTATCCATTCTATGTATATATTGTATCCAGCGTTGTTTATTTTCTTTAATACGATCATTCATGGAAAATATGTTTGGATCAAATCTAATCTTCTCATTTCTTACTTGATCTAATATTGATCAACTTTTCACTCTCCTGAGGAATTTCATCTCTGCTGTTTTTATTCGTTGTTGTTCTCTTGCTGTTAGACTCCATGATTCGCTTCCGTAGGTTTGCATTGGTGCTGCCATTACCTTATAAAATATCATTCTAGTTTATTTCATCTTTTTATTTTTTTAAATTTTATGAATAGTTCCACACATCATTTGATATTTATTTAGCTTATTTTGCATCTCATTTTCCCTTTCATAGTGGCAGCCCAAGAAATTAAAATGTGACACCTGTTCTATTATCTCCTCGTTTATAACAATTTTGGAGCGTATAGGGTATTTCCCTTTAAAAGCCATAACTTTCGTCTTTTTAACAGATATTTTAAAATAGTGTTCAAATATCTGGTTTAAGCGGAATATAATTTTTGCAGATAATTTTCCGGTTTTTGTATAATTCTTTGATCATCTGCAAACATTAATGTATTAATGCATTGATTTTGGGTGTGTAGCTTTATTCCCAGATTTATTTCATTTTCCCAATGTCTTATGATATCATCTATATATACATTAAATATAGTAGATGATAACTCTTCTTTCAGTCCTTTATTAATTTTCATTGCATTCGTTTTTGTTGTTACGGTATTAATTATAATTTGCGAATTTGGATAAGGGCTTTTTATTACATTTATTAAATGTTTTGGCACCCCTTTTTCTTCATGATATTCCATAATATTTTTCTGCTAACTCAACCAAATGCTTTTTCGTACTCAACAAAAATATTTTTTTTTTTTTATATTGTTGTTGTCTTGGCATGATCTTCCTTTCCTGAAGCATTTTGTTCATCTGTTGCATCCACAATTTTCTTTAGTCTATTATTGATAATCCTTGCATATACTTACAGGTTGTGTTTAGTAGGCTTATTCCCCGATAGTTCTCACAAATTTCTTTCTCCTTTTTTATGGAGTGATATAACCTCCACAGTTTCCCATGTAGTTGGTATTGCTTGGGATTTCCAGCATTCATTTATCAGATGTAAGAGCCTGGATTCTAGAAGAAGTCCCCCATAAATTCCCATTAGTTCTGTATTTACTACATCTATACCTGGTGCTTTTCTATTTTTCATTTAGTGTATAGCTTCTTATAATTATTTAAGTGTTATATTATCTCCTAGGTATGGATCACCTCCACCAAATTCATTTAAGGAGTTGTTAATCTTTTCAGGTCTTTATTCTAATTGTTCTACCCATAGATTTGTATAGTGATTTATCCACTCTTCTTTGTCGATAATGTAGAGACGTACTGTATCAATTTCTGTTTTATTTAATTGCTTCATCAGTTTATAAGCTATTTCTTGTCTGCCATGTACGTCGTTTTCTATGTTGGATATTACTTTATCCCAAGATTCTTACCTTGTCTTACTATATTACAAGTATAATTACGTTTCTCTTTATAGTTTGCTGCAGATTCTTCTGTTTTCTTTTGTAAATATTCTTTATGTTTTTTTCTTTTCTTTTATGACATTCTCCATTTCCATATTCCTTATTCTTAGTCCTGTCTTGTTCGTTAATTTATCCTTTTTACCTACAGCTTCTGTTGCAGCGTGCAATATGCTGTTTTTTTATATTATTCCATTCATCGTTTAAGTTTTCGGCAGTATCTCTATTTTGTAATTACTGATGTAAACTATGTTGGTATTTATTAAAAAAAGTATAAATCAAAAATGAATTGTTTGATAAGAATGAAACAGTTTAGCGTGTGTAAAATAAAAGCCCTTAAATATGATGTTTTCATATGACAACTTTACGCTTCAATAGTTTTACAGAAATCCTGCTTAAAATGCGATTAATAGGAAGACACTTCCGTCTTTCATTAGCAAAGCCACAGACCTGCCTTACGGAGTTTCTGCATCTACGGTGAGACAACTCAGCGGTAACAAGTGAATAAAATATTGGAACGCCGAAAACGAGATAATAAGATTATGAAGATGAATTTTACATTGAGTACGATAACTTTCCATTGAACAAGGGTCAAAGTCTGCTTTCAAAACTTTCACAAATTGGTAATCTATATTATTCTTATGTTAGACATCAAATAAAAATATGCGGAAACTGCTGACAATAGGGCATCAAATAAATTTCCTTCTTGCTTTGCGCCACAGTCGACCCGAATAAATCAGGCGAGAATGGCGGCACTGTACACTAGGTTTGTCATTTTGAATCACGCAAGTCATGGTCATCTTCACTTTCTCATATGACAAAGTGAAACGACCGTCTATTCTATAAAAACATCTAGATAATTATTGATCAATTCCTAGATGTCCAGAAGTATCGTAATCTATTCTTCGTGGTTACCTTCTCGTTAGATATATACCCAAAGATTTATTATTATTATTATTATTATTATTATTATCATCATCATCATCACCATCATTACGTCCTCCAGTTCACGACTAAAATGTTGAGTCAGTTAAATACAAAATCTACTCCGGGCTGCAAGCAGTATACTCAAGAGCAGATGAAGTATTGTGGGTTAGTTAGTTAGTTAATGCCTTATTTTACGTGGCGAGACTCGGGCCATCAGGCCCACTCTTCCGTTTAACCACGCAAATTTCGATACGCTCCCTTCACCACCTAGCGGAGAAAGGAAGTATTATCTTGGGCGACGAAACTGGTGGATCAATTTTGATCAAAGGCTTCTTTTAGGCTTGATGATCTTTTACATGCAGTAAATCTACTACATCGAACAGCCGGCTTTACTCGGGTTTGAACCCGCAAACTCGGGTACAACAGTCCGGTACGCTGACCGTTATACCACCGAATCCGCAAGTGGGTGCCTCTATAATACTAGCGAAATATGTGGGCTGTTTCCAATAAATCAATGCCTGTTAAACCTCCCAGCCTGTTAAACGACCTGGGAGTTTTTCCGAGCTTTTACACAAATTTTGCGAAACAATCTCAGAGTTCTGGCAACTATAGTGACGAACTATGCTCTTCCACAATTCGCTGATCTGTACAGACAGACCGTCTGCATGCCGCAAGGTAATATATAGCACGTCGTATGTTGATGTCCAAGAGTAAGGAATATTAAAGGTAATGCTAATAAAATATTTGATTGTAAAACAAGGACGTGAGCAGAGCAGGACAACAGAGTTTCATAAATATAAATCAATATACAATTATATTGAAATAACAGTTTAATTAAATAATAATATTATATCCTGTTCAAGTTATAAGAATTATTACAAATTGTTTTCTCAATATGGAGCCGATTAAGTTAAATATAATTAAACAAATAATACCTATTACCTTATTTGTTAGTTATCATGTACGTTAAAGTAATGCCTCAAAACTCCTTGACATGTTTTATACAAACATTACGTCTATATTGTTTTAGAAGTCACATTTGTCAAGTATTTATAATGTTCTGAAGACCCTCGAGTGGTCCATAGGCAGCGTTCTAACTTTCTGTGACGCGATCCCCGTTAAGGTAGATTTCCGTGAGGAGAAAAAATAGAGCTGTAAAAATGTAGTTTTCCATTACAATTGTCTCAGTTTCTGTATCTGTGTGCGAAAGAAAAGCTTAGGGAGGCCAAGTACGACATGCCAGCTACAGGTCTTGCTTAACCCCAGACGAGGATAATAAATGAAAATAGGGCCTGAAAACACTGCTAGCTGGCAAGTCAGATTAATCCGACCCCAAAATGCCAAATACATACGTACATGGTGCTCTTCTTTCTGGAATAATTATTTTTCACACTGCAGAGTTTCCTAAAAAATGACTTGCTCGACGGTGCAAAAAATCGTGTAAAGCAGCACCCCGTAGGGCTTTCTCCAGATATTAATTTAGGCATTCGCTTCACAGGCAGTCGCTTCCCGAAATACTTTCAATTTTTTAATATCTTCTCTCCCTTTTAATTAATACACAAGTTCGTGAATCCATTTTACGCTCAAAAAAACAGGAAGTTACCATCCATGTACTGATTGCGTACTATTAATTACTATCAATGCATTGTACGAATTTCCGTAGATATTCAAGAGCCTTTTCAGTTTCCAATCCTCACTCCCAAATGTGCAGATGCGAGAATCTGCTTCCACTGTAAATCAATGTTTGATTGTAAGAGTCAATATATGATTAATATAACTAGTTCCGCAAATCTACTCATTTTTCATTTTGGTGTCACATTTCTCGAGAAGGTGAACCACAGACGCATATGGAATTGATCGAACTCATATTGATGTTTCTGCAAACTCTATCACGTGGTTATGTTAACATATCTAATGTAGATGAGAATGTGTAATATTAGCTTACTCTTCGTCAACATTTTTTTTTTTTTCATTTCCTAGAACGATAACGTACAATTATTTTAAAAGTCTGTGTCAAATATTTTATTCACTTTGTTGTCTTAAGTCAAACGTCACGAAACGGAGATGAGAGCTGCAAAAAGAGTTTTGACGGTCCAAAAGGTACGAGTACTCTAATTACCCATGGCCCACTATCAATGAAAATGTTTAGTTTCGAAATGCAAGTTAGTATATCAAAGCAATATCGAATAACAAACATTGCACCTAACCATGGGATGCGCCAGTGCCATCAACCTTCGGGTCGGGCTGCTAGTCCGTGAGGGGACGCAGCAATTAATAATTTGCAGGTATTTCATCAAAAATAAAAGTTAATGTTGTATGGTTTGTGTTTCCGTTTTTCTGTAGGTGTATGTTGAATAAGTCGTGTGACTAATTTATCAATGCCTGGTATCATTACGAGTTTATGAGCCATTTATATTAAGTGTGCACGTTCTCTTAAGCTCCTGAATACCTACCCCACCTCCTTACTTACATGATTAGAATTAAGAACAAATACTAACGACGAATGTCGTTAACAAAATCTGATTATCATCAATTTATTACACTCCCGTATAACAGAAACTATTTTGCTTCGAAAAACGTGCTACAGATTTGATATAATAGTCCTGTCGTGAACATTATCATACCTACTCTCTTCTCGCATCTAGAAAAATAAGGTCTGAAGAAAACGTGCACCGATAATATTATACAACTTAGCTTCACCTTACTTTTCAGTTTGGGTGTTGAAGTGTGCCAGGCTGCTAAAGGTATTATTACCGTGGTAGCAAGATTAATACATTTGATATCCCAAAAGAAACGAATAAAAGAAAACTGTTGGCAACTGTGATGCATTCGAGTGATTTAAAATTACACAAAATATACCTGTGCACATAAATATCTTTCAAATAAGTATGCCCTCACTGTAGATTGTGTGAAACGCGACGATGGTTCTTGGCTAGCAGAGAACAGAAAATGATGTTTTTGACTGATGATGCGTACAATTTTCCATAAAGTAAATATTTTCTGTAGAAATTTTCTGTAAGTTAGCCGTCCTACATAACAAACGTCCAGTTGCCATAACGAAAACTGAACTTTCTGATAAGAAACGTTAAGAAATACTCAAGTTCAGAACATGATGTCGAAACTATATCGTTCCTCATTTTTACTTTCAAGCCCACACTTCGTAAGAAGAGAAAGTATAGTAATCATAGTCTGGAAAACGACGAATTTTCCACAGAAAAACACTTATTCCCGAGCCCTGGTAACGAAAAAGTCGTTAAATCCTGTTCTTATTTGTACCTTATTCTCACATGTTTAGCCAGAATCCATGTTTTGTGGCTCCTTGAGAACAAAAAATCGATTGACGGGAGAACGTGTCTGCCAGTTCGTGCCTGCAAGATCCAAAACCGATTAGTCAATTTCCTACGAAATGTATATCTGTAAATCCATTTAAATGAAATCGAACCCCTCTGACTTTGAAATTTATATTTGGATTTTGTAGGGTCCTTTACAGGAAACTTCATAAACATTTTCAAAATTTTCTCAAAAATGGCCGCTAATTTTTTAAGTAAACTTTGTCCTCAGATGGTCAACAGAACGCATAGTATAGATCTCATTTTCGTTTCAAATCTCTGATTTTACGAAAATTACAAAAGCTTAAATTTGTTTTCCACGTTTTTTAAACTATAGTTGTATACAGTATTGAAATTGATAGAAATTTTTACATTCTGCAATCTTTTTCTGAAGGAGAGATCTTGAATAATGGTCATGTACAACAATGGTCACGTAAAAGTTTCCAAAAATATTAGTAGTTTTCGTGCAAATTGGTGTGAAAAATAGACATTTTTTTATTTTTTAACAATTGTTTTCTCAAAAGTAGATCCAAATTGTTTCTTTAAATTTTCTCCCCATATCTACCAAAAGACGGTAAAAACTTTTCTTGCTAGACTCATTTCCGGTGATCTCTGCATTTTTGAAAATTGCCGAAACATTTCTAAATTAACATTTCTAAATTAGAAAGTTGAAGAAAGATATTTTGGTCTAAAACAAACGGAGCGGCCTGCTGGGACCCGTACAGAAAAGGTCAAATCGAGGCGTTAGATAAAATTCAAAAACGGGCCGGAAAGTTTGTAAATCATGGACGCGTTG
Organism: Teleogryllus oceanicus; assembly: GCA_964035755.1. Classification (NCBI taxonomy): domain Eukaryota; kingdom Metazoa; phylum Arthropoda; class Insecta; order Orthoptera; family Gryllidae; genus Teleogryllus; species Teleogryllus oceanicus. The sequence goes on from CAXIVR010000006.1 coordinate 21,989,641, forward strand.
ATGGACGAGATGAATGGGAACCCTTATCTAAGAGACGGGAACGGGCGCGTTTATGCGTAATGTACAAGACATACAAAGGAGACTCAGCATGGGCAGAAATCAGTAAAAGATTACAGAAACCTGATTATAAAAGTAGAGGAGACCATCCCTGGAAAATACGATGTAGAAAGCAAAGAACTGATGTAGGCAAGTTCTCCTTTGTGAATCGTACTATAGTAGATTGGAACAAACTACCTGCAAAAGGACTAGAGACTCTTCCTTCTAATGTAGTGAAATTTAAAAATATACTTAATTCTATGTAGGTCATCATTAATAACACTGGGACTTTTATCATTATTATTATTATTATTATTATTATTATTATTATTATTAGTTTCATTGTTATAATCGTTAGTATTATTAATAATATAGTCATGTCTCTTATTCAGTGAAGTGAAGTGAAGTGAAGTGGAGTGAAGTGTTAGAAAAGCTATAAGTCAACATATAGATAACTCAAAATTAATTACAACTAGGACATTAATCTCTAATTCTAATTGTAATTATATTTGTAAATATTCGCAATAGTTTTCTAATTGTATATCTAGTTGTAATAATGTTTGCCACCGAGCATTAGCTCAAAGCGAACTTTAATAAATCTAACTATTCCTACCAAACTTTGAACAAGAAAAAATTGTTCTATTTTCGAGAAAATATTGTTTTTATTATTTTTACTTTCGCGCGCTTAAGAATGAATTCTTAAGAAGAGAAATTTATTTAATGCTGCGTAAAAAATGTTAAGAGAACGTTATGTAATGCGGCAAATTTTCGTCCGAAAAACTTTTTATCACGGCCCTGGCAACGAAATAATGATAAATCCAGTTTCTAAATTTAGAAAAAAAATCTTCTAACTCGTGATGTATCCAGAATTCCTTTTTTGTACGTCCATGATACTGAAAAATCGATTGACGGCAAAACGTGCCTGTTTGTTAGTCCGTCTGTGAACAACGCTAGCGGCCAAACTATTCGGCGGATTTCCTCCAAAAATTGATATTCCCCAAGCGATCTGGCAAATGCCAGTGTTTCCTGAATTTGAAACCGGTATTTTAATTTTGGGGGGTACTTTGCATACAGCCCCTGCGACATTTTCAAAATTTTCAAAAAAATGGCGCCATCGATTTTGATTAAATTCTGTTGTTGGTTAGTCTAAAGAACGTTTAAGAGAATGGCACAGGACTCATCTTGGTTGAGAACCTTAATTTTTGAAAATTGAAAAAATTCAAAAATTGTTCGGCGTCTTCCTATAACTAGAATTATGAATATACATTTACATGAAAGATGTTCATCAAAAACAGATCTTTAAATAAGGTCATTTCTCGAGAATAGAAGTATTTTCTGAGTAATTGGGTGTCAAACTTAATTTCTCTATTTTGAGGCACTTGGATGATAAGTTCCAATCAATATACATTATTTCATATTTATTTGTTTATTCCTTACATCGAAGCTTTTGTTGTACGTTTACAAATTAATTTTTTAGAAGTTATTTATAACATATTTGAAATAAATATGTCAAGATTGCTTGCCTTTATTTGCTCGCTTCCAATTTACGCAGGTGGATGCTACATAAGTTAGAATTTGTATTGTAACGAATATTGCGTCACGAAAAGCGTTTGTTTCAATGGGATCAAGATTGCCAACGCGCTTTCGAAAAGCTTAAAAGCGCCATGCTGAGTGCCCCTATATTGAGCTGTCCACTACCTCAAGGGAATTATGTACTTGATACTGATGCAAGTAACGTTGGTATTGGAGGGGTATTATCGCAGATACAAGATGGACGAGAGAGAGTAATCGGTTATTATAGAACGCAACTATTGTGTAACCCGAAGATAATTACTTGCTGTGGTGAAATCCGTTGAACACTTCTACAAATATCTCTACGGTAAAGAATTTCTTTTGAGAACGGATCATGCTGCTTTGAAATGGCTGCTGAACTCTAAGAATCCGGAAGTCGCCAGATGGATTAAAAGATTGCAAGAATTCACATTTAGAATAGAACATCAAAGCGGAAGTAGTCAATGCTCTCTCCAGAAGACCGTGCCCTGAAAACTGCAAACATTGTTGTCATGCGGAAGAGAAGATTTGTCATACCTTAAGGATCACTGTCAGTAATGACCAATGGCAACCCAGAGAACTTCAGAAAGATCAGAAAAAGGATACAGAATTGAAACATGTTTGGAAATGGAAAATAGCAGGACGGAGACCAAGTTGGCAAGAAATAGTTCTTCAGCAGTAAAATCATATTGGGCGCAGTGGGATTCGATTACTGAAGAGGAAGGTGTTCTTAAACGAGTTCTGGAAAGTGAAGACGGCTCGCAGAAGAGGACGCAGATATTGTTACCAAGAGTAAGGGTCCCTGAACTATTAAGGGAATTGCATCATGGAACTTCGGGAGGACATCTCGGTATAACGAAAACAGAGTTCGCGAACGATTGTACTGGGTTAATTGCAAGCAAGACAGATGATGTGGTGCCCAAAGTGTCAAGTTTGTGCTACCAGTAATGGGCCACATAAAAAGAGAAGAGCGCAGATGAGGCAATACAACGTTGGGAGTCCTTTCGAACGAATTGCCATTGACTTGGCTGGCCCATTTCCAATGTCAAATGATGGAAATAAATACATACTCGTGGCTATGGATTATTTCAGCAAGTGGGTTGAAGCATATCCCCCACCTAACCAAGAGGCCACTGCTATCTCCGAAGTACTGGTTAAGGAATGGGTGAGTCGATTTGGTGTGCCACTGGAATTACATTCAGATCAAGGACGGAACTTTGAATCTGCAGTGTTTCAAGGGGTGTGTGAACTTCTTGGAATAAGAAAAACTACTTGGAATAAGAAGAATAACAGCCTTACATCCGCAGTCAGACGGAATGGTGGAACGCATGAACAGAACAATGGGAACATATTTAGCGAAGGTCGTGTCAGGCCACCAACGCGACTGGAACCAATGCTCCGACATTCGCCTGGTGCTGGAGTAACCACGGAAACTATCGATCAGAGCCGCTGGCCTCTAGAATTCGCCTCGAGACAGTGACGGAACTCGACCTACCTACAAGCTCCTGCCGCCGCCGGTACCTAAGACACTGCAGTGACATCAGTTGAAGCACTGAGCCACCGCGCTCTGTGGAGCCATTTTTTAAAAAATTTTGAAAATGTCTCAGGGCTTCATGTAAAGTACCCATCGTAGCACGTCGAGTCGAGCCAAATCGACCGGGACCATCTTAGTGAAATTCCTACGTATGGTTTAGGCGCTAGTGGTGTTCACAGACGGACAGGTAAGAGGATGGACGGGAATTTTGAAAAGTCACTTTTTTGTGGTGTAGCGAGAATCCATGTTTTGTGGATCCTTGATACCGAAAAATCGAATGATATCAATCCCTCTTTCTGTACGTCCGTCTGTGAACAACTGTCTGTGAGCAACGTCTGTGTACCAGCTAAATCCTTCAGTCGATAATCTCCGAAAATGACATTCTCCAATCCATATGGCTGATGCCACGGCCCCTTGAATTAAAAACCGATATTGTAACCTTTTTTGGGGGGGTACTTTACATGAAACCCCTGGGACAATTTCCAAATTTTCACAAACATTGCTCGATTATTTTTTAATTTTCATTATCAAAACAGTCTGCAACAATATATTTTATTGCTTATCTGAAAAATTAAAATTATATGTAATTTAAATATTTTTAAAGGGTTTGTCAAGTAAAGTCAATTTTTTGGATTATTTTTATTTCTTTCGCGCGTGTCTTCGGAATGGTTATTATTTTTGTATATTACTTGTTCTGTTCTGAGATATGTGTTTATTAATTTCAAAACAACAGTAGTATAAAAAACTCTGACTCATAATTTAAAAGAATAATAATTTTGACTACAACTTTACTCCACCCGCCTAATCATATCACTATGTGGGGCGTGCCTAACAGAGGGTTAGTGAATCAATTAAACAATATAACTTCCTTTGTAAAATTAATTGTTAAAATTATTTTTTTAAATTTTCTTCGTAATTTTGTATTAATAAATTTGCGCACTATTTTCTAATGTTATTAACAAATTTTAATAGGGGTATTTGATTTATAAGAATACCTAGCAATTGCTTATTGCCTCACGTCTAACTTCACTACAGGTGACATTCCTTCAAGTCCTGAATTCTATCTTTTTATTGAGAGAAATAGTTTTCAGTGGCAATGTTAGAATGAATCTAGACCATTCCTTATAAAATTTGCAAATAACCGACAATGGCACACTACACTCTGAGAACCTCGTAACATATTTTATTGGCACACAACCCAGTCGAGACTAAAAAGACGCCACAAGAACTGGATCAGTCGACAGGGCCTTGCATTTTAGGTCGAGGGTTTACATCTTTGTAGGGAACAATTTGATTTTTACGAGTCTTCCTGCTTCATAACCGACGAGGTCAGTAATTGCTGCGTTCACAGAACGACCAGAGTACAGAACTGTGTGAAAGCAGCCGCCCGCGCTATCGCCAAGTTCATCTGCGCCGTAAAGCCTTGTTAGGAGTCAGCTGCTTTAAATCTGCTGCAGGGCGAGCGCTCATCCGTTGTAGCCCGCCCCCGGCCCGTCACCCCCTGCCCCCCCTCTGTCTCTCTCCATCCCTCTCTCTCTCTGCCCCCATTTCCATTCGCGCTGCGACCTACGCTACGTTCCCCGACCGGGTCGGTTTTCGTCTGCTCCACTTCGACCTTTCCGTTTCGACAACGTTCGATTCAACTCGACTCTACAGATTGTACCAAATGACAATAGATCTCATCGGACTCGACCCGATTCGATCTGAACAGACCTTGTGAGTATGACCCAACCGGAATAAACCAGACCAGCCCCACTTCACCGGATCTGATCAGATCAGGACGGACTAGACTGAACGGATAGGATGTGATTGGTGATCGGAGTAGACCCAATCCGATCCGACCCGTTCACTGGTCCAACAGTGTTGAGACCCCGTTCCAGCAATGTTTCTCTCCCTCTTGCCGATCTTTATTCCCCAATTGATGAGTTTTTGGTTCTCGTAATACACAGACAACCATACCTTTCCACTTGGTTTTCTTTATATTATTGCAACTCATAAGCCTATTGCTATTCTCTGCCGCCGACCCGTTTCCAAGACACATCCTTTACCCACTACTATATTTCCTCTCCTGTCCTCTAGCCATTCGATTTCCACTTCTTTTTTCCACCCGGTGTTCATTTCCTTGTCATTTCCATTGCGTTGCCTCGCTCCAACTATCACGCATAGACATGTCTCGCCCTCTGATTCATGTAACGTTCACAACACAAATTTCCCAGTCTTGTCACATTCACTTGATGTCCAATAAATAATATTGCTTCGAGAGTCCATACCCAATTCGCAACACCACTCGCGTCACAATGTTCCGTATGTTCCCAGTGTTCAGCATGTCTACGTAAAATTCCCCTTTACTTCTTTGCGATAAGTAACGTCTCCGATCTTGACCTTCGTGTCGTCCTCCTCGCAGCCTTCCGCCTTTCCTCGGTCGCGTTTTGCACAGCACAGCGACGCTGCGTCCGTTCCCCATTGCCCTCCTCGCCCCGTCGACGTGCTGCGCCCCGCCCCTCCCCCGGGTCGAACCGCTTGCCGCCCGCCGCCCGCACGCCTCGCACCCAACTGCGCCACCGCGCCGTATAAATAGGCGCCAGCGCGCACGCGGGGCGAGGTTGGGATGCCGCAGAGCAAATTTACCCCGTAACCTTACGCGGCGCAGATGGCTATCGCACGGGAAGTGACGGGCAAGGGACGAGGAAGGGGGGGGTTTGAGGGGTGGGGGGGGGGAAGTGCCATGGAGGGAAGCGACGAGAATGGCGGGAGGCAGCAGGAAGAGGAGGGGGTGAGTGGGGAAGGGAGGTGGAAAGCAGGGAAGCGGGAAGGAGTTGGGGGAACGGGGAGGGAAACGAGGAAGACGCCGGGGAGAGAGGCAGGACGAGGAGGAAGGTGACAAGAAAAGCATCGCGAGTGGCAGTGAGGATGCGAGAGGGCGATGGTGAGGGAAACGGGGAAGAAGACAGGACAGAAAAATGTGAATGGAAGGGAAGACGGTGAAGGGAAAATAGTCGAGAGTAACGCGATAGGAGGCAGGATAGGCAGCGGGGAGGTAAGAGAGGAAGGAAATGAGGTAAAAAAGTCGACGAGGTAGATGCGAGGAAGGAGACGGTGGGAGAGGCAGTGAGACTTGGGTGGGGCAGCGGAGAAGGTGACAGCTGTGAAGGGAAGTGCTGGAGCAAACGAGGAGGGGATGGCGGGTGGAAGGGGGGTCGATCTTCGCCCGCGGGCGCCTTCGGGGGGGAGGGCGGCAGTGCCCTGGGCTGTCTGCCAAAGCACCCACGCTCCGCCCTCGCGAGGAACATTCGCGCTGAGACTCGCGACCCAGAAAAAGCAGCGCGCGGCGCGGCGCAGGAGGGGGGAGGGGGCTGCGGAGGGGAGAGGGGATCGCGGCGAAGGAGGCCTGGAGAGACGCGCCTCCGCGCCGGCGAGGCACACGATGACCCTGAGGCGGGGCAGACATGTGTAAGGAGCGTAGGCGTGGTCACGGACTTGGCAATTCACCCAAAGCAGAATCGATTTTTTTTATTTTTCCTATATTCCCGGTGAAGGTTTCGATACTTTTTCATTCGTGATACCCCTTTATATAAACCGAAACCGTACAATAAAAAAAGGTTTTAATAATAAAATAAAATATCATTAAGAGAAATTACGTACAAATATACAAGAAATACTAAGTAGGTTTTCCCGGTCCGGTTAAGATTGCAAGTTTGAAAGAACCTGAGCATTCCAGCTTTCTTGCCTTGGTGTTCCAGCCTTGGCCGTAGGCTGGAGACGTGGTAAGTAGGTTGCCACTGCTTATACCATTGATTGGCATTCTCGTTACCAACGAGATGTTTTCGCCTTAGGAACCAGTTACATGAAATTGGACCGGGAGCGGTAGCTCAGTGCATCAACTGATGTCACTGCAGCGCCTCTGACCGGGAGGTCCAAGGTTCGAGTCCTGATGGCGACAGGATTTTCGACACTAGCTTTTCAGCTAGGTCGAATTCAGTCGCTGTCTCGAGAAGAATTCCAGCGGTCGGCTGCTCTGATCGGTAGTTTTCCGTGGTTTCTCCGATCAACACCAAGCGAATGCCGGAGCAGTACCCTAACAAACGGGCTACGGACCGCGCGCGATCTGTCCTTCCTCTTGCTTTTCCTATCCTCTCCCCTTACACACACACTTACACTAACATACACTACACTACCACATATTCCGGGAGGCCGGTCGGGAGCTTAGAGCTTGTCCCGGCTGGGGCGGTGCCCCGCTGGTGGGAGAGTCCTGGTTAGGGGGAAACCCCACTAGCCGACGGTAGGTCAGCGCCGGATCTCGCCATCCAGCGAGGGAAGATCACCACCATCTCCCGAGAAACAAATATGCACTACACTAACGGGACTAGTGACCAAAGTAGTTGACGTGCCCGAAAACACGAAAAAATCAAATCAAATCAAATTGGATACAACAGTTAAAAAAAACAATCTATAATTAATTTCCCTCCTCCGTAAAACGGACCCGCGGCTGCGAGCTGGCTAGCCATGAGCCACCATGGAGCTAAAAGATGTATATGTGCATATTTAATTGTTTGTTTTGATTTTTTATTGTCAAAACATGAGCATCTGCTATCCCCTACATGTTCTAGGTGTTTGTAGCATCCTAAATAGTCAGGGTGAATGCGATTGGTTGAGAGAGACGAGAGAGTGGCCGGCGACGGGAGACGTTGGGAGTTGGACGGTGGGTGGTCAGGGGAGGGGGTGGGGGCGAAGGGATGCTGTGGGACGCCCGAGCCGGATCAGGCAGTCTCCAGAGATGCGTCCGTCGTCTGGTCATCTCCGACCTTTCTATCCCGTCGGTTTCGTCTCGCCTCAAATGTTGAGCCGGCTACCCCCTTTCCTCATTTCATTGCGCGAACCCTTCAACACAAAGGAATAAAACCATCCCTTTTCAAATTTAAAAATAATTGCGTTGCTGTAATAAGATATCAAAGAGTAACAGAGAAAAAATATTACGATAACAAAAATCATGGATATTTGGTGGTATTCAATGCCGTGTCGACCCCACCAGTGGAACGGCGGCTTCTCTTTAATGCCATGATACGTATAATCGGGGCTCTTGTAATGAGATGGATGGAAGTACTGCTAGGAACCTCTGAAAGAAGGAATTTTCCCAGAAATGAGACTGGCGCCGGCAAACCGACATGGCGAGCACGATGAGCGCTTTTAGTAAAGAGCAAACGAAGACTCTCGAGGCGGGATGGACGCGTTAGAAGAGAAGCAACGATTCGGGCAAGATAGCTGGAATTGGATAGTAGTGGCTCCAAGCCTTAGACACTTGAATACTTAACGCATTGGAAACATAATTAGGCATGAAACATTCATTTTAACGACCTCAATTTTAATGACTAATATTAACGGTAATTAATAAAAAAAGGTAATTAAATGTTAAAGGTAATGTTAATGTTCACCCTATATTAAAATGCTTTTTACATGCTTGAAACGTAAAAGTACTGAAACAATACACATCCTTTTTACTTAGGTTCTAGTATGTTCCTTCATTACATTTTAGTTTAAAGGTTTTTAAACCAACGCTAGCTAACCTCTCACGATCACATCGCACAGAAGAAAGAACTGCAGACATGCTAGAACTAGTGGTGCAAGAGAATGGCAAAGACTTTCTCGTACTAGTTAGTTTCCTAATCTGTTCCTTCTGGATTTCGGTTTTGTCCCCATCTCTTCTCACGGCTAGTTCCTATCGGCATCAAAAATAATTTGTCACAATTTATTAATTTTCGGTTCTCTAGTTTTACAACACAACTTGTGGTGCTACAACAGAACATTTTTTCTACTTCATTTATAACTCATGTAACTATCGAAAATTAGAGAGTTGAACGAAAATAGACCGTTTATTTAGTGTCCTTTGCTCTATCCGAGGAAAAAATTAAAAGAAAATTTGGAGCAGGTTTTGAGAACAAAAATTAAAATTCGCCTTTACTTCAAGTATTACTTCAAGCACTTTGAAGCAGGGAAAGCAGTACGTAATTACTATGGTATAACTACAAACGATGCAAAAATGATGAAAGCAAAATATAGCTGTGAAATTTCAATTAACCTACTCAACTACTTACTTACAGAGTAGGAGTAATGGTAAAATAATTTCAACGGATGCAAATGAAAAAATACCTACGTAAGTAATATACTGCAATGACACTTAAACCAGAACACGAATATGTATAATGATTGGCGCACACACACACACACACACACACACACACACTTCTACATAAATTTTTTTTCAATATTCCACTGATAATAGCTCTCGTGTTTAGACTGTATCAACAAAAATACATTGTTTAATAACATCTCTCTTGTCATGGTAAACATTTTATCCCAAAATCACTGGCGAATTCTCTAGGCAAGCGAATGCAGAAAAATTACATTTGCGTTAATATTTACAATATATCGAGAAAATGTTTTAAAAGCAAATATTTAGAAATTTTTTCAATCGGCACGATGGTTTCGTCTTTCTGCAATATGTTTTTTTATCCTGTTTATGATTTAAAAACACCTACATTTTTTAGCATTATTTTGAAATATCTTGGCCAAAATCAAGATTTTAGAATATCGGAGAGAACTGAACTCTTTTCCATTGTGGAGAATTTCGGCGAAACATTTTCTACAGTTTTTTTGAGAAAATTTGGTTCAAACGTTTCAGAAAATTCGCCAATTCAGTTCAATTATTCTCAACGATTATGAAGAACTTACGGACATTTCAAAAAACTATCATTAGAGATACTTTGAAGCTCACGTTTTAAGAAACGCATTGAAAAATAAAATACATTTGTATTGTAAATTTTAACGACGGGAGAGATAAGGAAAAAAATTACATTTCGAGGATATAAAACATCCGGCTGTGAATGAAAGAAACAAGAATCTAAAAATGTGAGAAATTGTATTTACTTTACAAAATCCCTCCTTCACATCCCTCTTTTAGCACCACCATGCTCAAACCTCACCTTATCACCATCATCACAATCATGAACATGTCACATAAATGTTGTATCACATTGTGAATGCCGTACCGACGAAGCAGTGGAATTTTTTCGTGAGAAACGTCTAGCATTGAGTCACCTCCTCACTACATAATGCGTATGTTACGTAACACACTAGGTTCCCTGAGAAGACGCACGTTGGCGAACACGATGTTTCATCCGGTACCATCTGCGGCCACGCAGCAACACCTGCTCCCGAGATTCGATTCGGAAGAAACATTTTTCACGTGGCCTTAACACTATACTGTTACTCTGTCATATGCGTTGGCAACAGCAATAAACGTAAAGTATTGATGGTGGAAACTAACACAAGAAGCTCTCGTCTGAAAATTATGGTGATTACATATTATTTTGTATTTAATTATTATACATTACATAAAGTGACACTATTTGTCTTGGCGGAAGTTCTTTAAGCCATTACAATATGTTTTCTAAAGCATTCTAACCTTTTCAGTTTTAGTAATCACCCTATTGCATCAAATCAGCGGAATAGAGATCATACTTCCAATCAATTATTTCAGAGGATGATGGTGGGGGCCAATAGAACCCGTGGAGGTGCCCGGGCATTACAATCAGAAAAAATTCTGCCAGAGTCAAATCTGACCAGAAGATAGTCTCAGACTTAGAAGCAAATATACACTAACGTTACAATCTTGGCTGTCCGGGTGACGACGCGTTAATTGATGTGGTGCCGACGTTTCGATCATCATGTCGTGATCTTCATCAGGGCTCGTAATGTTCTTGTTTATTTATAATGACAGTCGCCAATTGTAGCTAGATTGACAGCCAAAATTGTAATATTGACTGGCCGCGGGAGCCTACGACTTCATACACTAACATTCCCGATTATTCATTCTACACTAATTGTTAATGAAATAAAAGTTGTTTCCTCAACTGCTCACTTTTACATGGCGCTGATCACAACACCAGGTGGAAAAATGGCCAGGGAGTGGTAGCGAGAGGAATTAGCGTAATACAGAGTTGTGAACCAGTATCAATGGAAATGTGTACAAGACGATTTAGCGCAAGACGTCGTAATGAAGAAATGACATCAGATGGAGCAAGTTGGTGCCACGATGTCATAGCCCGAAGTAACCGCGCTAAATAACCAAGGAAGATGAAGACGTGAAGGTGCAATACTCATCATTTTGGTTCGAATAACATAGAGCTGAATACTCTCTAAATTCATCCATATGACTGATGAAGTATCTGGTACAGAGTAAAATGTGCCCACCAACTTAACTTTATAGGAAAACTAGTGTTGACACAACAGTATAGTATTTCTCTAATTATTTATTTTTAAATTTCCCAAAATTCAGAGAGTTCAATAAAAATTAGACCTGCGCTCGTTTTAAGCGCCTCTTTTTCTGTCCATGGAAAAAGAATTTGAAGAAAAAATTTCGGAGCGGGTTTGAAAAAATATTTTTGTTTTTAATTTGCATTTCCATCTAGCCGTGAAAACTGCTCATTTTTTTAAAAATAATTACATAATATTTTTTAAATATCTTATTTTTTAAAACAGATTTCATTTAAGATAAAAATCTCTTCTTCAATATTATACTTTTGCAATGTAAACTTGTTGCAATTTTCCAAAATACAGAGGTCGCCAAAAATGGGACCAGCTCCAATTTTATAGCTTTCTTTGAAAGATAAGAGGAGAAAATTTAAAGCGAAAATTTGGAGCCGTTCTTTTAGAAAAAAATTGCTTAAAATTTGCAGATATTTTCTTTGCAATTCCCTTCGCGTAATTTAAAGTTGTCTCGCCAAACCTATATCGGTAGCAATTTACGCTCTTCAAGCACTATTGCGTCATACGTATTGGGTGCCAATTGGTTTGTATCAGTTGACCGTTGCGTAATCCCACGATGCGGCAGCAGAAGCTTTTCGAGGGGGGACTCTTTCCCTTTCCAATACATGAGACATACCCACTTAATCGTATTGAATTGGAACTTCTCACGGTGATTTTGTTTCTGTCTTCAAATATTTGTTTGTCCAGTAGTTTCTTGGATCAGTTTACGATACATTTGTGTGTACTAATAGATTACATACAACTAATTACAAAGAAAATCACAATAGTTAAATGGTTAAAAGCTGGGAAAGAGATTCCAGAGCTCGAGAAAACTTGCGGAGATTGTACTACTCGACACACGTCGCATACAATTTGTACTGCTCTTTGACGAAATAAATCAAATCAAAGTTAGTGGACTTTATATGAAAAGACGTATCGGGTGAAAACTAATTATGACGGATCAAAAAACCGCCATGGGAGTTTTCGCTTTAGGCGTTTGTGGAAAGTATTTTGTTTGCACTATCGCTGACGAACTCTGTGAGATGTTCGGAAAAAAGGCAGAAGATAAAGAGGGGAAATGGATTGAGTGATGCCGGGTTCATTATGAAGTTGGGAGTTTGGTACAAAGCAGGATGCCTTTGAAATGGACTGGAGGAATACATCTAAAGTCTTGCATCTCTACACCTCACTCAGTGGCGAAACGTTCAAACTCGCAAGGACCGCAATGCGGACGGGCTCAGATAAAAGAGGGCCTGATTTTCGCCGACAGTTTTGCGATTGTAAACAATATTACTTACAACTTAACAGGCGATTACTTAAAACTTTCTCTGATTCTTTGCGATAGTTGATAAAGTAAAATATTAAAAGCAGCGTCTTCCAGAAGAACAATTTTTTTCCACTTCGGTAGCTTACGTTACCGTGTTTCTAAATCAATAAAGGTAAACAATTCTTTTAGGTTTTATAATAGTCTTCATTTTATAAAATTCAATAAAAAGCAAATTTTGACACTATTGATTACAAGCCCTTGTACCCTTGTTAACAATAAACACGACACACCTTTTTTTCGATTGTTGTTGTTTAGGTTTAAAGCTTGCCATCTTATGTGATAACGCTCAGTCGAGAGCGTCACCGTCAATGCTTTCAAATAAATAGCAGTAAGAATTAGAGGGTTGAGAAATATTAATTTCTTAAAAGACATTTTATTATTTATTGTTCTAGTACTACTTGTTTTCTATACACTTTTATAAAGGAGGCATGGATAAACGTTTTGCGGGCAAGTTCGCACTCATTTCGTTACGCTACTGATCTTACTGCGATGCAGTGGCGCCAATACGACGAGGCAGCCGGCGACGAAAGCGCTATCAGCAGAGGATGCGAAAGACTAAGCAGTGACGAGTGGCTTGCTACGCTCGCAGAGAGCGACGGAAAGGACAGAGAGCTAAGGGTCTCGTGAGAAGTGGTTCTTTCCTCGCGCGGTCGCAATAACGTTTACGCTATTGGTAATTTTAGCACGCGGATGAATCGCGGCAGCCGGCGCTGGTTAGTGAGTCATGTAGGTTTCCACAGAATCACGAAAAAACATGATTTTTCACTGCGTTTTATTTAAAAAAACGTTATCTTATTTTGACTTGAATGCACAGAAAAAAAAATAATAATAATAATAATAATAATAATAATAATAATAATAATAATAATAATAATAATAATAATAATAAAGTATCGATTATTTTATTAACAAAAAAAAAATACATTAATATACGAGTACAAGATTAATATTCGTACATCACATAAATAATTACAAAAATGTAATTAGGAGAAATCTTATCTTGTGTGGTAATACACAACTTAGTGTTGTTGGGAAAACGATTTACGAAGTCATTGATTAATTAGTAAATTTGAAAGTTCAATACTCCTGATTGGGGTATTTTCCTACGTTCAAATTTACCGACTTACTAATTACGAAATAATTTACTTACTGCATTATGAAATAAGCTACTGCGAGGATAACGTCCAGCAAATATGTCGATATATTTTGTTATCCTAATCGAACTATGAAAATTGATAAATTCACTAATCATGAATTCAAATCAAATTATTACTTAGAATTTTACAAAGTAATAGAGAGTTAAAAACGATTGTAATGAACCAGTGTTGACTACTCTTCAATCTTTCTGTTCTAATATACGTTATAAAACATGTAGTACGTTCGAATATAACGTAAATTATATCACAGTTGATCACCAAAATCTGTGGAATTATTAAGAGATTAATATTATATATTTATAATGGCTTTTTATAACGAAATATTTTGTGACGAAATATTTTGTGTTTGAAATTATGACATATTTATTACCATAAACATTTTATTTACTACATTCTTTTTTAATACGTTTATTGACATTGCAGCCTTGTATATTTACCAAAAAATTCATGTTTGTTTCCTTCACTCCCGTGAAAAGGTATCATTAAAAAGTATAATCCCTTGATGAATTTCTTTCTAAAAAATCTATTGTGATGATAATTCTCCCTAAATACCGAACAAAACAATATTTTGTTTTAGTACGCGTCTACATGAAAATTCTTTTAAAAAAGAGACAATTTAATTGCAAAATAACAGAGCATACTATTTATTTATGCATGTGTTTTCAGAATTGATTGCAATATCCGCTATTAAATTTTACGAAGATAGATAAAGAGAGTAAAACCAGCATCAAACCCAAAAGGTTTTTAATTGCAATACACGCTTTCAAATAAAATTTTTATAAATAAAATGCAAAAGAGAATGCAACAATCATTCGATTTCACTCAGCGCTACGTAAAAATCTGTTTTCTTACCATAAGCTATCTCTGAAAAAAGATCTGAGAAATACTATCTACATCATATTAACATCATTTTGTACATTTACCACAAATACCTAGAGAAATATTTATAAAACAAGTAAATATATTGGGAAATTTTTTGTGAAGCATGCAAATTGAATCTAGCTACAAAGTAACTAATATACCCATAAATTAAGCTTAAATGTCATGTAGTAAACCGGCTTCGTGTCAAATTTTGTTTTTAAAAATACAATCTGCTAGTTTTGCTGTTTTTGTTTGTTTGTCGTTTCTTCACACTTCGGAATTGTAATTATTTTATTGACGTTATTTTCCATCCAAAAATTCTCTTATCCAGCAGATAGTTTCAACAAGAGGAAATTACCATTTTGAATTCTCAGTCTTGTGAATGATGTGGTAACGTTATCATCCGTGTATGTAGTAAATACTGTAAAGTTAATATCTTCGCATGTGAACGAAGACCTAGAAGTAGGTAAGCAGTAAATATTTGGCAGTCCAGGGAGAGGGGTAATATAATATATCTTTCTACAAAACGTAAAATTTAGCGTTTGAATTTCTACTCGTACAGTCACTAAAAATCTGCTAACAATAACCGAATAAAAATGAGTGATTTTTACGTAAGATTAAACAGTAAATGTGAGAAAAATAAAATTATATCGCCTCAACTGCAAGAATGGATCGTCTGTTACTTTCTTTTTTACAATGTTTGCATGGCATTCAATTCATCAACCAACTGTTTTGCAATTTTATTTCTCTTCTTAGCTAATTAATCATCACGTTTATTGTAACATTTACAATATATACATAGAGAATGAAATTAATCAGGGTTAACGTGTCAGAAGGAGATAAAATCAATAGAGAATGTAATTATTGAGTAGTAAATTGGTTGACTTCCAAATAATAAAGCGTAATGGATGACGAATGGAAAAAGGGAAGGCAAAGAACATAAAAAACATTTGGAATATATCTAGAACAAAGGTGGCTATACAAAGAATAAGCAAATAGCTACCTGTAAGAAATAACATATGAGTCGACACTCGTAGCCGTGCCTTAAATGCAAAATACAAATTGCGTAATGCAAAACGTTGCGGACTCATGTAACACTGTCCAGCGCTCTCCATACCGGTCTTCTCCAGTGCTTCGAAGTTTGAGAACAAAATTATAACTTTAATAAGTGTGATGGTAAAAAGAATAAAAAAAAAATAATTGTATAACGTTCTTTGAAAATTTGCAATTTCGGAAAATTATTATCACTTTATTAATGTGTGATGGGAATAAGAAAGTAAACAAAAATATAACATTTAGCAGTTGAACATGTAAAGATAATCTGATCTAGAAAATCAGATCTTCATTCTGTACATCAGATCAAATTTTCAGAATAAGAGAAACATCGTCTACTATATTATTTCAGTAGTATAGATACCTTTCTCGGCTCTAACACGCAACTAATCTTTATAAATTAGGTCTCTAAAGAAAGAAATTTCACGAAATGTGACAATTGCATTTGGACTTTAAAATGTGAAGGATTTATTTAAATATTCATGCCAAATGCAACCAGCAACAGCATTCTTAAATCTACAGTAAAATAACTCCTGAACGAAGTGTTTTAGAGTTTTAAAACTTGGAATTTTCAGGCCAACCACCTCAAAGAAACGTCCCTCATTCCCTAATCCACAGGATAAGATACTTGGACATTCTATTACGTTATGCTGCTCCGGCGCTTCGTGATACTACCTCACCTGTTCAGAATCTGATGTACAGAATCTGCAACTGTATGCGAAATTAAACTAATTCCTTGATATTCTAGGCGATTAAATTGCACGGGTGTACCTTTCAGATCATCTTGAAAGTTATCTTTTAATTTTTTCAGCAAATAAACACGTTTCATTAACACCTTCGTATCTTATTATGAAAAAGGAAAGATAAACGAAGAGGGTGTAATTTAACATGGGAAAGTTCTCGCACGGATACGATAGATAATTTTATTGCGTGTTCGTGCTCCAAGTGCACGTGACAGCGCGATGTTTGATGTGTGGCACCTTGTGACTAGCCGTCAGGGAGGAGGTGGTAAGAAAAAGAAATAATTTTGGTGGGATACACCGTCCTAATTGGTGCAAACCAGTTCAACGCTACTGGTGTGGAATAGTCGTTGCTAATGCATTTTGTGGAAAACTAGTTCATCACAGTTAAAGCACCTTTCATTTCTTCGTTACTATACAAATCATTAAGATGGTTATTTATTTTATCAAAAGGTCTGAGTTAAAGCTGTATGGTGAACAAGCACTGTTCACTGTCCGGTTAAGATCTATTACGGTGCAAGCAACATGTGTTAACGTGCTCCAAACCCACTCTTCTTGTAGATCACATCAAAATGTTGCTATGAATATTGCTAAACTTAATTTTCGCCCTTTGTATGCTAAAATTCCTTTTAACTTATTTCGTAAGTAATTTAATACAAATACAAAATTATATTACGAGACAAAGCTAAAGGTCCTTAATCTATTACAGAACTTACCGTTTAAAAGTGACCAAAAACATAGGAAATAGAGACGAAAGAAAAGTGTGTATATTACAACAATGATACACTTGCTACCGTGCACATGTAGAATCCTAATATCCTAGCAAACAAGTGTCAATTCAGGGGGAATCCAGCTCATTAAGTCCGTTCAGAAAAATATAGTATTACATAAATGTTCTGGAAGCAGTTTATGTTGGCATTTGTAGATGTTAAGTGAACTATTTTTTCACAAAGTCTAAAATAAATTAATACCAAAATAAATAAATTCAATTACGGCCTTTCATTTCTCGTTAAAATGAAAATGTGCTAAAATCCTAACAGAGATTCGCAAAACTTAATAAAGTAAAATTACGTTTACAAGTAAAGATTCTTCTGTTACTATACACTTCTGTGTTGTCTTGGTTGTTAACGGCTCGAAAGAAAATTCTGTAAATTTCTACTCAACTAGACAAGGAAAACTACCGCATTCTCCGATACGCTGTGCCGCCCTCATCAACGAACATTGTGTTCCGAATAATCGAAAAAAACTAGAGAACTAGCGCACTCCGCTAAAGAAATGTCGCCGTCAGCAGTGGGCAGTGTGTGCTTCGGACTATACAGAATGTCCCATTATAAATGTTTTGAAATTCTACAACATGAAGAAGGGTAAAAATGACCAACTTTTCAATGTATATGTAGCGGTAAATTGCACATAACGAAGATACATGCATTTAAATATGGGTCATGATTTCTGGCAATTCCTTATGCACCGATGTCTTGGAAGAATCTCCTTAGATGATATCGTAGGCTTCCGCGGCCAGAGTTATGATCTGGGCTGTCCGGGTGACGCCGCGTCGAAGGCTGGGGTGCCGACGTTTCGACCGACATATCGCGGTCCTCTTGGCAGTACAGCCCTGAAGAGGACCGCGATATGTCGGTCGAAACGTCGGCACCCCAGCCTTCGACGCGGCGTCACCCGGACAGCCCAGATCAAGAATCTCCTTGATTGCGCTAGAACGTGAAAATATGGTGTATGATGAAAATACAGGCAGAAGGAATGACGTAAAAGTTAGAGGCAAATGTCACATATATAACTGCATATAACTCCATTATATTATATATAATGGAGTTATTAACTTACATTACATTAGCATATCAGCATGCTAATTAGGAAATCTCGTAACTCCGTATTCCCCCCTATTATTCTTCATGATAAAATATAATTATGAAAGATGAGTAATAAATAAAAATAAATAGCAAATCGAGCATCTTAAATACTTGAATTCCTCAGTATTTATGAGTTCAACGAGAACAGAAACTAATATTCCGTGACCCGGCTATGTTTATTCTTTTCATAGCAAAACTCTCCAATCAGGATTTCCGAGGTATGCTAATTAGCATGACGATATGCAATTTACCGCTATATTTTCATTGACAAAATGTTATAGTATTCGACTCCTCTACGCGTCCTAGAAGTTTGTTACGTTTATTCTGAGTACCCAGAGGCGGCACAACAGCGTGCTTGCAGCAAGGCACCAGCCGAGCACACAGTGTGCTCGGCGCCACCCGTCCACCGGCGGCAGTGCGGGCCGGCGCACCTCAGCCCCCGACGGCCGCGCACCGCCGCCCCCACCGCCAGCGCCGCCCGTGTTCGATAAGCGCGCGCCGCGGCTTTCATGTTTGTGCACGTGAGCGGCGCCGTAACTATGGCGACGCTCGCGGCCGCCGCCGCCGCCGCCGCCCCCGCCGCCACCGCCGGCGGCGTCGACACTGCTGCCTACAGCACCGGGAGGTAGGGCAGTACCGCAGTGCTCCCCGACCCGCCGGCCGCGCCTGGCGCCGACCCACGCGTACGATCGCCCCGCCCCCGCTCCGCTCCGCCCCGCCACCGCCGCCGCCGACGCCAGCGGGCCCCCCTGGACTCTCGCCGCCGCGAAGCGTCGCTGCCGAGCCTGCCGCCTCGCGACCTCAACATGGCGAGCGGTGAGAGCGATCGCTGGGCGAAATACGCGACCGTTGTTGTACCCCACCCGCCGGCCATGCCCTGTCTCGTCCGTGCGCCATTCCTCTCGACGGACCCTTCCAGTTCGACCGCGCAGTGTCAAACGAGGCGTGTCGACGGAAAAACGCGAGTACTGTCCGTAAACTTCCACCTACATTAAAAAAAATACTTCTACTGAGCCTAAACGTCTCGTCTCGCCGTCTTCGTAGTACCCTGAATCCTCTGACATCCACGTCACCGAGCGCGAGAGCGGCTAATGTGCGGCTGCTGTGTGGAGCGAGGCGAGAACGGCGGAGTGCCGGCCGTGCGGCGGGCGTGAGCGGGCGGGGGCGCGTGCCGGCACGCGGGCGAGGGCGTGGGCGCCGACCTGTTGCGTGCGCCGTTTGGCACGCGCCGCACGCACTTTCCGCCGCCGCCGCCGCTGACGTCGGCGGCGTCGGACGCGGCGTCGGACGCGGCGTCTCCGCGATTAGCCACGCCCGAGCGAATGGCGTCGTAAACATCAGACGACGGCCGACCGTGGGTTTAAGTGCTAACGCCTTAGGCTAACTGAACTTTACATCCCTTTCTATTGCACTGTCCGCTGGAGAAAAACACGCATTATTGAGACGGATATCAACACCGTGATGTGGACCGGCCACTCGTAATAAACACGAGAAAAAAAGTGAGAGCCCATCCTCCTCGCTTTTAGTGCTAGACGCTCCGGACGCAGTGAATTTTGCCCCCTCATATATACCCCCTGCTGCTAGTTTATTAACAACTCGTATTGTAATATTTCAATGATTATTCTATTTATCAAATAACTAAGTAGGAAGCAGAATTCCTAACTAATAATACCCTGCACTCTGCGCTTTAAAGTTTTTCCTGCTGCTGTGTGAGCTGTGAGTAACACAGGTTAAAACTACTGGGATGATAAACACCAGTGACATATCGAATAAAAATATTTAGTACATTTAATGCAGGGAAGTGGAGCACTGGAAAACGTATGAAACTGATTACTGTACATGTAACGTTTAGGGCAAAAAAGCTTTACAAATGTGGGCCGCATTTAAAAAATGAAGAAACAGATTCTTTGCCATTATTGGTTACATATAATTTGAAGGAAGAGATACCTATTGTACGATTAGATTTGATTCATAATTCCATTCCTGCGAGAAAACCCAAAATTTCAATGTCTAATTCCCCATCACACTATGTAAATATAAAACTGGGCATAATGACGTCTGCCCTTTAACTTCGCATCAGGCGAATTGACCGGAAATTAGGACGTCCGGCCATCCAGATATAAAGTGGTCGAAGGCTGAATGAGCACACTTGCTCATCCGGCAGATGTTGATCGTTCTTCGCTCGTCTGCTTTCCTGTTTACTTCTTCATAACAAAATAGCAAGCTTGTATCAACATTCTGAAGTGAATTTTTTTCCTTCCAATTGTTATTTCTATTACACTTCTCTCATTTCTATCATTTCTCATTCTACATTCATCTCTATCATTCTATCATTACTCTATCATTATACATTTCTATCATTTCTCATTCTCATTATCTTCTATCATTACTCTATCATTATTTTCTATTTAATTTCGCCAATTACTGACATTAATGTTAATGCTATTGTTAAACGTGTCTCCTGAGAATTTCTGCGATTGGCATATCGTAATAATCCTACAAAAACAGTAATAATCCTACTTCTCCCAAGGGTTACTAACATATCATCTTATATTCTCAAAATAAATCGTCCTTTATTAATCTATTAGTTTACATTAATTACCGTTTATTAACTCTTAAAATATTTTTCGTTAATAATAAGTTGAGGAAACAAACTTTTAGTACATTAATCAGTCATTAATTTCTGGAAAAAAAGCTATAAATATCCATACACAAATATATTATAATACTCGAATATAAAACATGATAAACATCAGACCAATAGTGCCTTCAAAATTTCAGTTCAATACACGAATTCCCTAATTATTTAAAATTTTAATAGCACAAGCGATTAATACACTGCAATTATTGAAAAAATGTTTGATGTAAATACCATGAACTTAATTCAGTTTTTATACAATATCAATATAAAGGACATTCTAGCGCACCTCCAGGCGTGAAATCGATAACATTCTATCTGCAAACAAAGCGAATAGCTAGCTGTCTGATTGGTTTATACAGGAGACTAATTTTTAAATGCATTTGGTTCATATTTTACGCGTGGCGTGGTCACATTGTCCAGTTATTCAAAAAATATTCTCAATTATTATAAATTATTCAGACATTTAACCCGAATTAATTTACGCATTACAACTAATTTTATGTTAAAATATAAATGGTTCAATAATCCTAGCCTCCATAAAGAGATTACGTATTTCCCTTTAGTTCAATTATCCACGATTTCCAAGCAGATCTGTAGCCGTGTATTTCCACTGACAACTGTTTACAGACAAATGAACATTGAGGTTACATAAGTATGTTTATTTTATTAGAAATAACTCGCGCGTTGATATACTCATGCAGAAAATTTAAAAGTGGACGAAATTTTGGACGTTGAAAAGAAGAGGTAAGAAGAGAGAAAAATATTTAATTTGTTTTAGTTTCAGACTTACGAACTTTTAAGTGATGCAAAAACAATTATACTATAAACGTAGTTCATGACTTCTAATCCTAACTTCTTCTAATGTGGGAGAACAAATTATGTCCACGGTTCTAAACACTTCATTTATTATTACACTTAACTTACTATTATTATTCTTCGACACGTTATACCAAGTAACTGCCAAATACATGTTTTGAACAATTTCCTGAATTTACAAAACGCTGTTTCCTTTAATCTGTAGATCTCAGCACGTCTTTTAAAAGTAGAGAAAAATAATTCAACAAAGCATAATTAAATCAAAGAACCGTATTCATATAAGTATAAATTATCTTTTTTATATTAAGATTTAAAAGAATCGTCAGTTGGCTTGGTGCAAAAATAACAAAACCATGGTTTGTTCTAAAAATTGAAAAAAATTACATCTCTTTGTGAAAGAGATCTGCTGCTGCCATTACTTTAAAAGTCGATTCCATTTCTCATTATTTATTGACGGCTTCCATGAGAAATCCTTTCAGAGTGCGAAAGAGAATCGCCGTCCAACGTCACGTCCTCATCGATGCCAGAACGCCGCTCACTCACTCGGATTGTTATCCCTTCTCTCCTTCCGACGTCTGTCGCTCTCCCACCATAAGCTTCGGGGATTATTCATTCCCCTTTGCTGACTACCCGTTGACTCAACGCTGACCTAGTAAGACGAAGCAGGCCAGCCGGAGATTGGTTGTAGAAAGATTGTTATCCGACCACAGCCCATCGAAGGATGCAAACAACTAACCGTCGACCTTCCGACTAGAGATGTGCCCTTAACAGCTAAACTGTTATTTGTTAACCCTTAACGTTTCGTAACTGTTACGCAAAATAACAGTTATTTCGTTTATTCTGTTATTGGCTGTTATCGGTTGAAATTCATAGAACTGCAATCTACTGGGAGTAATCCCAACTACTACAAACTTTTCTGGCAACAATTTTGTACGATAACAGCTTAACTGCAGCTAATCAATCATGATTTATCAGTGTTCAAATTATAGATTCATTAATGCATAAATCGTCATTATTACACGCCATGTCTCACAATATTTTTATTCTATTTTATACACTACAATAAGAAGTTTGTCCTTTAAATTAAGTCCGTTTAATATGTTTGTTAACTTATTTCTGGCCCATTGCTGCTTATGTGAGATCAACTAATATTTCCCTAGGTCGGATAAAATAAAATGAGTTATGGTCAAATAACTCGCATTATAATATTTGATATTCAACAGTCATTACCACTTTAGCTTATAGATTAGCAAAACCACAGTTTCTCCTCATTACATTTGTCATTCGTCACTTCACTATGCACAAGTTGCATATTTGAAAGAATATTTGCAATCTGAACCCGAATCACTTTTATTTTAGTAATATTCTATAGACATTTGCTACACATTATATAATTTACTATTCATCCTTGGCAGTTCATCCACTCTCGTTCATATCAGCTGCTTCTCACTCCAAACATGTTTGGGACAGTAGTGCAAGCGAACGCCGTAAGGTAGCTGCACAAGCTTCACAGTGCTACTAATGTTATTCGTTTTGCGTGGTTTAACTCGTAGCAGTCGGCCAAGTTAGGTTGCTCGTCATGGACCTGTTATTTTTCAACTGTTATTAATAACAGCTATTACGAGTCATCTGTTATTGTGATAACCGTTATTGAAGAAAAGCTGTTAAGCCCATCTCTACTTCCGACGACCGCTGTTCGGAAACAAGCAGACGAAAAGCAGCAGAAAACCGCCGAATGCTGATTCTAAATTACTATAAACTCTTAAACGATCACCCACTACTAATGGGAGCTTTTCACCGTCCCATTTGTTTGCTTATCATCCATCCCTCCCATCCTCAATTATCGAATTACTGTTTACCACTCATTGAACATTGTCATCTTCCGAGCCACTGCTAACAATTGACTGCCTACTGCCAGCGCACACTGCTCACAGGGTCTGTGGTAGCCCGCGTGTTTGGACCCGGCCCATCACCCACCAACCAACGACCTTCGGCAGGGATCTCTGAGGAAGTGTATCATCCCTGCTGACTAACCTCTCACCGGCCTCCCACCGCGGACCACCCAACCTCCGACTTCCAACCGCTGCAACACCGAATTCCCACCGCTGGCCACCCAACTCCGAACTCCAACTGCTGCCTCCTCATCGCCGAATGTCGATTACCGACTACTAGTGACCTCCCACCATTTGCCAGCCACCGCCCCCCTCCCGACACCACCCCACTGTCCAACGCACCCTTGCCACTATCTACCGCCTTCTCACCACCTCCTTCCCACTTTTTAACCTCATTTTTAGAAAAAAAGCCCTAGCCCTTTAATTAACCTAAAATATCTATAAGTCAATTAATCTTTCAATATTCTAGAATCCTGAATGTATTTTGACATTCTTATGAGGTGAGGTATTGTGCTATTTGAAGGACTACGAAATTAAGAATATTCCGAATCTAGATATTTTAGTAAGAATATTCCAATATAACTTATATTAAAGTTAACTGTGGCAAAATGTGTACATCTCGGAATTAGCTTCCTTTTGTAAAGAAAGTGAAAAATTTGAAAGTCAGAGGAAAACTGCGTGTTTTACCACAGACGTTACTGCCTTACAAAAGGTCAACTCGTACGTGACAAGTCAACCAGTTCAACCGAGTAGGCTCTCGCCTCTTTAAAATGGCGAAGAGAATTGTGGGCATTTCAGGTTCACTAAAAACCCTTTCCCGGCACACTTCCAGGAGGATATTTAAACCTTAAAAAGACGATTAAATTAGTTGGGAATAGATGTTGCATTTTCACATCCCAACACCTATCGCCCACTGCCCACCGCCATCTTTCGACCGTCGACTACAACCGACCGGAAACACCTACCGCACCGTTCTCCGCCTTCTGCCCGTCGCGTGCAGACCCCGGCCGATTTCCGACAGCCCACCCCTCACCACCCTCCTTTGTGGCCTGAGAATTGCATCCGATATTGTCGGCGAAAGACGTTTTGACTGCACTGGCTAACTGCAAAACTTTGTAAATGCCGATAGAATATCACTGATATACGTGCAAAGTAAAATATGTTTCAATGTTTAAAAATTGATATGTAAAAGTTGTGAAACGACGTTTTGACATGTTTGAACTCTCTATTATCATACCTACTATACATTAATAAATTTTTCAAATCAAACTTGTTGAAAACCTTCTATGAACAAAATGACAGCTTTTTTTTCATTTTATCTATCTTTATTACACACCCCCAAGTTTCAAAATGCTCTCCTATAAAATTTCGTCCAAGTTAGATAGAACCTTCTGAGACCGGGAACACCAGCAATCTGCCCTTGACATATCAACCAATGAAATATATTGGTGATATAAAAGAGGAAGTCGATTGATTGATTGAAAAAAGATATTGATTGATTGATGGTTAGTCATTTCCGGCGCATCAACTGCCAAGCACATTAGTTCCGTAAGTAAGGTGCATTTTTTTCTCGCCGGGAGGTGGCAGTGATCTCCCTGGCTGGCTGGTGACCTACCGTCCGCTAGCGGAGTTTTCCTCAGCCTGGAAACTCCCACCGGCGGGGCCCCATCCACGCTGGGACAATATCTAGCTCCCGATTGATCTCGCGCCATGTGTGGTAGTGTATTGCATGTGAATGTAAGTGTATGTGCATAAGGAGGTGGAGGTGATACAAAGAGGAGGGAGAAAAGATCACGCGCTGTCTGTGGCCCGTTTTTTAGGATACCCGGCAATCGTCTTGAATTTTTCAATTTATCACTTCCAGACAGCGACTGAATTCGACCTACCTAGTACGTAACTAGGGTCGAAAATTCTACCACCATCGGGACTCGAACCTAGAACCTCCCAGTCAGAGGCTCTGCAGTAACATCAGTTGATGCTCTCGCCGATCAAAGATCTCTGACCTACGGAGCGTGCGTTGGCAGATGCGTTTCTCCGTTTAAAATTGAACGTTGGCCCAAAATAGACCGGCAACTGGTGTTATTTGTCATTCCAACACATACCTACTTTGATCTATTCCTTTGATCTGTTTCCTCAACATTTTGTTTTTGCACTTCCATTACTGACCCACTGTAGTCGCAATGTCTTGACAATGACCCTTGCTGGGTCAGAACGATATGACATTAAACACTAAAAACGGAGATAAATTTCTTGCGTTTAGTATTCACAAAGATGATGTTCATCAAATATTTCAGTTTTATTTCCTTCAAGACAATTCCTAAATTAGATTTTGATATGCTATAAACTTTTTTTTTTTGAGTTGATTAGTATCTCAGATAAATTCAATTTTCGCTTTATTACAGGTCCTTATAAAATTAGGGTAATTAAGAATGAATGTGTCTCGTGCACCACAAATTCTGCAATTTTATTTCGTGAAATGTGAATCAATAACGATGAAGAATTTCTCATATATCAGAGACGAATTACATCGTTTAATAGTTTTCGAAATTTGTAGGATCTACTGAAGGTCTATTAGTTTTTTATACTAGTCAAACACATTGTAAATTATTTAATAGCAAATATTCTACTTTACGCAACCGATCTCGCAGATGGAAGAGTCGGGATAAATCTGTAAAATTATAGGATTAGAAAAGTCAAAATAAACAAAAGGACGTGAATGGGAGAAGTTTATAAAATTCTTTTGAAATTATTTTCAATGAACAAAATCATTAAGATGATCAGCAATGCAGTAACCATGATTTCGTATGGGAGTCTAACAAATTAGTATCAAAATCTTTAGTTTTAAGTAAAAATATTGCAAAATGTGATTTAAAAATTCAGATTTAATTGTTTAGTAAATGAAAACCTATTCACTATACAAGTATAAACATTTTATTTCATTCGTTTTGATAATATAACGTGTTTATCTCTTGGTACCTTAAAAAATTAAATCCATCAAAGCGAACTTCTTTACCGCTCAGGCGTGTACGACGGCATATGCCGTTCTTCACAGAATCACTCTTTTGCGTGCAGGACGGTATATGCCGTTCATGCTTTGACAGCGTCGTCAGGGTTACTCGAAAAATGTCGGGAAGTGATCGCTAGCTAGCAGTTCAATGTAGTATCTTAGCTTCTTGAATTCTGATTTTCACGTTTCTGAAATAAGCTTTTGACTTTTTAAGGACGATAAAGATGTAGCTGACGTCGAATTTTTGTGGTAGTACTACAATGGCTGATTTGACAAATAAATTCATCGGGACATCTTAGACGTTACTTTAGGTACTGAAACCAGAAGATTATCAAAGGAAGCGAGTAGTGTGCTATAACAACAAAAACAAAAGTAAACATTACATTGTTGCAAAATTTACCATGGAACTCACCTTTTTGAATTGTTATTTGTTTGAAGTACTTCTCTCTCGGAAAGATATGTTTGTTTATTTTTTATTTAATGTGAATTTTATTTGTTGACATCTTCAATAAACTAAATGAAAGAACATACTTTCCTCTAGGTATCCTAATTTTTTTATATTTTCCTTTAACAGTTTAGAAGATATATAATTTTAATCTAGATGAAACCGGAATTGTAACGTCGACAAATTTAAAGGTCACGCAGCAGTAGCTGACGGCGCGCAGTGAAAGTAACGCCTGAAGGGTTAAATTAGTTTGTATATCAAAAATGTGTAATTTTGTTTAGAACACCATGACAAGAGTCTCCTTGAAACAATCAGAAATATGTTAATTTTTAGAAATTGGCTTCTGATACCTGTTTTCGTTTTAATGTTATCATGTAATTTGTTCAAATATTTAATATTATTTCGGAATAGTGATAATAAATAACATTAACTAAAATGACGAACCCCAAATAAGCTCAATAAAAATCTCATAATTCATTCCAAATAAATCTTTCTGCCGCTCGGTAGCTGCAGTTTTTGTATATGTAATTCCATATTCTTCGTAATATTAACTCAGTTAGTTTGGTCTTAAAAAGAGAAAAATAGAGATAAAAAGAAAAAACTCCCTCAAAAGGCACATCCTCTTGTGTTAAGCTCGCGTATGCTCATTCTCAGGTATCGAGAATCCTAATGTTGGGGATGCTCTACTGTCCTTTACTAAGACTGTCTCCAGTGCCACTAACCGACCTCTAACCTATCGCCATCTGGTCAGCAGCCAATCGCATCCTGACGGCGCTAATCGATCTTCGGCGAATTCGTTCGCACTCCCCTCTCAGGGACTTGTGAACAAGCCAACCGCTCTCCACTTCCGCACCAAAAACTAGAGTACTGTCTGAGTGGATACATGTTCAGTTGGAAAACAAACTTCGGGGGCGAACGGTTGATTCTCTGGCTGATACACCTGATACGAGACTGATTCTCCGGAATTCACCAAAATCACATTGATTTCGGCTGTATCAGACGTTCTTCTTCAAATAATTTGCAACAAGCAACAAAAATAACTAAAACATTAAAAGTGGCCATTCAAAATACATTTGATACGATTTAGATTCCATAAGATGTGTGTGATATATTTTCCTAACAAAATTCTCATTCCAATGGCATTAGTAAGGTTAGGTTTACATTTGGCTGAAACAATGAGCAACCCGATTCATCGATTTGTGATTAAATTATCTGACATATATTTTCTGTTGTATTGCTTTGAATATAATATTTTCTGCAGGGCTTCTTCTTCATAAATCAATTAAAAAGTTTTTCTATGTCGATGTAGAAGGGCCTAGTTCGATCGAATAATTCAATTGCATATGATATTGTACCCTCCGACATGAAAGTTTCGTTGCGTTTGACAGAAAGCGTCAACCTATTACTACTTAGACATTGAGAAGGTAATGGCTGAACGCACTGCGACCGGACATGCTCTCTAATGAATGTTTTAAATTTTCGGTTGTAAATTACCTTCGGCCGAATGTGCGCTCTGGCGAGTACCGCCGTTTACAACCGAACGATTGAAACATTCACTGAAACGCAGGATCGACCGCACGGCGTTAATGCGATCTGACGGAGACGGCCGAACATCCAAGTCAGCACTCCAATGAAGTCGAGTCATCGAACAGAACTAGATCGTTTAACAAGGACGTAGACAAACATGTTGTATCAGTTTGAGAATGAGAAGCTCTAAGGAAGACCTATGATTCAATTCTAAAGAATTATTTTAGGACATGTTAAAATAAATTGTTGAAGTGGGTTGCTGACAGTTTCTACCAAACACAAACATAACGTCACTACGCAATAGGAATAGAATCGCTTTCATAGGACTGAGCAGGTCTGATATTAAACATTGCCCCCACTGTGCTGTTTCAATCTTTTTGATTCGATCTGATGTTATCTGTACATAATGATAGGGGACAAAAGTGTGGTGTAGTTTAATACAATGTGATCACCACCGTTCTGCAGAATAATTCGGCCGTGTGCGCCCAAAAGTTTCTTCCGGCGAACACGGATCCACACTAAACGTCCCCTAATGCGAGTTCTAGCCCTCCCAACTACCGCCCCACATTGAATCAAAACATTTAGACAATTTTCCTGGGTTTTTTTCGGTCACTTCCAGGCAAATAACGGAATAGATCTTTAACACACGGGCCACGGAATGCGCACGATTTTTTAATCTTGGTTCCCTCTTCTCCCCCTTACTTACAAACACTAACACTTCCATACACTACACTACCACAAGCCTGGAGACCAGTCGGAAGCTTAGAGCTTGTCCCGGCTGCGACGGTGCCCCGCTATTAGGAGATACCTAGTTGGGGAAACCCAAAAGTGAAGTTGGCATCGAACCATACGTTCCAGCAGTGGAGAAACGCCGCTCCGACCCTGCATATATCATGCACGACGGGATTAATGGCAATATCAGTTGACGCTCCAGGTAACACAAAATTATTAATCAAACCATTAATATTAATCCCGAACACTCCGTATCAGTAGTGTAGTTGCGGAGGAACAAATAAGCTTCCCATTCCAGATGAAACTACTCCAGGGGTGACACCAATTGAAAATTTCGATTTAACATTCTATTACGTATATTAATGTCGAAATTTTGTACTTATTTTAAATATTATTTCTAACCTAATATAATTAAGAGTTTTCCTTTTTTGTTATTACAATTCACGATACAACTTGAGTTAAATTTCGATTACATACAAAAATTATTGAGAAATTTCGTCTGTCATAGTCGTTACTCATAGTCACTTAATAATGGCCAGAAATAATTGTAACATGCTAATAAACTCATTTTCATTTTTATAAAATCATTTACAGGGTATTTTGTTATAAAACATTAAATTCTATTTAGTGGGGAGAAGAAATCTAGTTAAGCAACAGCACCAACCTAGGTAAGTAATTATCCATAGTTCTGTAGAAAATACAATCGATATTTCCCAACATGTAGACATCGTGCAGATTTGACCACACGGTTATTCATATCTCGCTGTACCCTTCGGGAAAACACCTGTTTTTATGAGAGTGGTAGACACGCTGCCAATATGAAAAAACTGCCGGCAGGTATGAGAACATTAAAGATTCTTTGTTACCATGTGAACGTTCAAGCGAAATTCTGCGTAAAATGCATATTTGTAATTAGAAGCGCACAATAGAAAGTATCCATATTGTTGGAAATTGTCTTTAGAACTTCCCACTTCAGTATGATTCCTCTCGAACTTTCATATAATACATAAATATTCAATATGTCAAACATTTCCTCATTTTTTCTACTGTAAACATCTCGTTAAGTAAGTCGTATTTATTTTCATTTGATACGATCATAGTATTTGTTTCAATGTTCATTTCAATGTTTCACGGTATCTCTACGTACCACGTGTTTTTGTTACGCTCGTTCTGTTCCAAACATTTTCCCACTCTTCAACCATGCTTCCACCGGTAGCGGTAGCTCAGTGCATCAACTGATGTCACTGCAGCGCCTCTGACCGGGAGGTCCTGGGTTCGAGTCCTGACGGGGACAGAATTTTCGACAGTAGCTTTTCAG
This sequence comes from Teleogryllus oceanicus, assembly GCA_964035755.1. NCBI lineage: Eukaryota > Metazoa > Arthropoda > Insecta > Orthoptera > Gryllidae > Teleogryllus > Teleogryllus oceanicus. The sequence goes on from CAXIVR010000006.1 coordinate 22,020,444, forward strand.
CTAGGTCGAATTCAGTCGCTATCTGGAGGAGAATTCTAGCGGCCGGCTGCTCTGATCGGTAGTTTTCTGTGGTTTCTCCGATCAACACCAGGCGAATGTCGGAGCAGTACCCTACCAAACGGGCCACGGACCGCGCGCGATCTGTCCTTCCTCTTCCTTGACCTATCCTCTCCTCTTACACACACACACACACACTAACATGCACCACACTTATCACATATTCCGGGAGATCGGTCGGGAGTTTAGAGCTTGTCCCGGCTGGGACGGTGCCCTGCTGGTGGGAGAGTCCTCGTTAGGGGGAAACCCCACTAGCTGACGGTAGGTCGGTGCCGGATCTCGCCATCGAGTGAGGGAAGATCACCGCCATCTCCCGAGAAAAAAGAGCATGCACTACACTAACGGGAATAATTACCGAAGTAGTTGACGCGCCCGGAAACACGAAAAAATCAATCAATCAACCATGCTTCCACTTGGTAATACTCATTCTCTGCACAAAATAACACTTACTCTGCCGTCAGACCTTCCCACCTTCCTTTGTCAAAATTGCTAATTATTGTACCTACTCGAAAATATTCATCGTTCGACTGTGCAAATAATTTTGAATCGGCTGTTCACTCATTGATGACGATAGTTCACTGAATTTGGCCTAACCATTGTAAGTAACTTTTCTAACTCGCAAAGAGGAAAATGAAAAGAACATTATTACCATGATTGAAGATTTTAATATGGGCACATACTTTACTCGTAAAACCATGAATATGGGCACATCTGACAACTTAAAAAACATGCTAAAATTGATTTTTTTTAATCTAGGAATGTCGGAGAGGGAGCAGCGGTATCTCCACTCATCGTTATCTCCAGCCGCTGCAAGCAATTGGGGCCCGAGTCAGGCGAAAGGGTGGCACAGTTTTATCTCTAATGGACACACACATTTTCAAGGGACTGACGCACACTACGGAGTTGCTAACCTACGCGTACAATGCAAGTAGTTATAAGTTGATCACAAGGAGCAAGTACCTAAAATATGCATTCAAAGGCTGATAAACTAAAATTCTTTACAATAAAAAATATTTAATCGTGAACATTCAGTCTTTCGGGACTTTATAATTTCAGATTATCATGGCCAAAGTGAACAAGTAGAGTGATAGGGAAAGATGTAAAGAATACAGGACAAAGCTTGCAGATAAGGTAAAGGAGAAAAATAAGCTGAGAAAGTAAGCGAAACGAAAGAAAGAAAAGGAGATGAGAAACGTAGATCCAGTCCAACTCGAAATGTTCAGGAGAAAAGAGAGATTAAGGAAAGCAAAAATAGAAAGAAGAAACTAATCAATAACATTAGTGGAAATGAAGTATCTTCTACATCAATAAGAACGTATGTTCTCCTCAGGCAAAGCTTTTAAAATGTCCATTAATTCTCTATATAAATCTCCTTCAAAAAGGAAAGCGATAGTAGCTAAACATGTAAACGAAGTAGGTTTGAATATGATGAAGCATCACAATTTGACAACGAGTTCTAGACCTGATGCACAAGATAAAATTATTCGATTTTATTACAAACCTGACCTTTTATATACTGCCCCTTGTATGAAGAATGAGATTGTTATATTGACGGGTGGAAAGAAAGCAAGAGAAAGAAGTACTATTTGACAGTTTCTCTTAAGGAAGCTTATCGAGTGTTTTGTGATCAATTTCTCGAACCCAAAAGTTGGATTTTCTGCATTTTCAAGGTATGTTCAAGCAATTGTTCTCTTGCATGACACACCTACTGATCAGTGTCAATGTAAGACATGTGAGAACGTTTTTAAAATTAGAATCCAAAAAAATATGAATCCAGCATCCATTGAAAAAAAATGCAATGCAATAATGTAATGAATTCTCAATGCTGGAAATGACAAAGCGATAAATGTTTCACTGGGTCTAAAGTGACCACCGAACTCCAACCTTCTACGTCAATTACATGGAAAGAATGGGGGAAAACAGACCAGAATTGAGTCCAGTGTTTTGTGAAAGAAGAATGTGCTGGTGAATTACCAGAAAAAGTTAATGATTGCTTCAAACACATGGTGCAATATCAACATATTAACACCAAAAGAATTCAATCTCCGCAATTCAACATCAACGAAGAAATAACTCGCACACGCACAAATTAGATAGATTTTGAAATAAACTACCGTTGTGAATATCAAAATGAAGTACAGAGTGCTCTATGGTACCGGAAAAGTATAACATTATTCACAACAACTTCTACATTTAATAGAAAATGTCAAACTTTTATCATACGTTTAGATTCAAAATTTAAAGAAAAAATACTGTATCTGCCTTTCTTTCAAAACTGTATGACATTGTAGAACAAAGTCCTTAATCACTTCTAGAGGTTGATGAAGTCATATGATCGGATGAACCGTATTCTGAATTAAAAAAAGATTCATGGCTAAATTGTTGAAACAGCTCAGTTACAAATTTACTAAGACATTCATGTGAAAATACTTTGCAACTTCACATGCAAAAGGTATTGTTGACGGTATTGGCGGACAAGCTAAATCTCTTGTTAAAAGATAAGATCTCTTTTTTATATCACATATATTGTGATTTATATCAAAGGTAGCAAAGCAACTAATAGGAAACTCATAGAAAAGTCGCTTTAACAACAAAACTAAAAAGTGAGTTAACACCTTTATGCACTAAGCCCTTCACTGACTCTAAACTGTATTAAAGATTGGAAACTCATTGCTGTCATTAGTTCTTTAGTATATTAAAAAATCTGTGTTTTTGTGCTTTTTCGGGACACTAATGTAAGGGTGTTAAGAAATAAATGTTAAAGACATAATGATATAGCTTTTGGGATAGTCATACATGAAATATAATTCATGTTTTGCGAGCTTTTATAATACTGCAACTAAAACTTTTGGTGTAATTAGATATACTTTATAAATGTTCGAATTTTAAGGAAAAGTAATAATTTTTCATTTCAGTAATGTAAACGATTTTTACAATGAATTTTTCTCATGTAGAAAGATGAAATGTATTCTATCCAATAAAGATAACAAAAACAAATTTGCTTCAAATATGAAATTTGATTTCTTGATTTCACTTCCGAGAGAATTAATATTTTGGAGGCTAACTCCCCTGCTTTTCTGGACCCTTAAATGTGGTTGCTCTCTATTTGGAAGCAATCGTTCTAGTGATTGAATTTTATTTAGAACATACACGCATATATCCATTTTACTTTTTCATTTTTACTTCCTAAGAAGAGAGAGAGTAATGTAATCGTGCACCGGAAAATGGCGAACTTTGCATCACTAGTTTATTTATTCGGATTTGGAATTATATAATTTTCAATCATACGTACCGTTAACGATATAATTTTCAATAATACGCTACTTACTATAAATGAAAGGGAATCTAATTTGATTCCATTCTAACTTCTCTTTCATGCAATTATCTTTCAATCAATCAATCAATAACAACACTGCCCGATATCTCTGCATGTTTTTTCGTCAAAATCTCCTTGGAAAAGCAGAATCTGCTTCATGTGACAAGACAGGTGGCTAGCACTACCTGATAGATGTACGTCTTTTATTCAATCCTATAAGTTCTTTCTAATTGAAAGACTTGGCATTTCAAATTCGCTCGATTTTTGTAGTAAATAAATACAACAATGAAGTTTTAATTGGATGCTAGAACTACACAATTAACATTGCATACGGTAGTTCTTTTTGAAAAAATGTTTGAATTAAAATGAATAGGTCTCCCAAGATTCAGTATAAAAGTGTTTTATACAGCATGCTAGTTCTATGTTATATATTTTATGAATGTTGCAAAAAGAGATGTCATAAATAACATGACACAATGGCACATATTTTTCTAATGTCTGGGCTAGATTTTCGTTCTTGCCCATCCTCTTGCCAGCTGCCATTTATCGCCGTTCAAAGTACATTTATTTTTAATTTTCTCAATTTTTTGGTTTCTTATGGTAGAATCGAAATAACACTTTCATAATATTAAAGACAAGTAAAACTTCGTATACTGAAATTTTCGTTGAAAAATTTCGAACCGTTTTTAAGAAAATATCTTTTGCGTTTCTGTAAATGCAAAATGGAAGCTTTTTTGCACAGAAAACTTTTGAGTAATCAAGAAGCTTCATGGGAAGTCATTTGAAGCACTTCTACAGACAAATGTAATAATGTTTAAAAATCGCTGGAAATTTGCGTAATAACGCCTTGAGAGATATTTCAAAGAAAATACATTTGCGTAATTAAAAAAACAAAAGAATATTGCAAAATGAATTTTGTGTCATCTTAAACAGCGCATATAGGACTATTCGCACAAAAAATTTAAAGAAAACATTTTGAGCAGTACAAATTGTAAGAGGATTTATCTAGTTTTTTCGGCATCAGGGCCCACAATATGTATTTTCTGACGAAAAATCGCCTTTTATGCCGCAGCATTGCATAACTTTCTCTATATAACACGTATATCACTTCATATACACGATAAAGAAAAAAATTTGTGAAAAATTCATCAAAAACGCTTACCATGGCAGCATTACGATAATTCTGAAGAGCAGGAGATGATTTTAATTTTGAAGACATGGAACCGTTCAAGTGAATATACAATATCATTGCAATAAACATTAGTTTAACAAGTAAGAGGAGCATAAAGGAAATGGGGGGGATATCTACATTACCCTAAGTGGAGTGTACGTCCGTATGGATTTTGTCGTTATCTCTGAGGACATAGCATGGCGGCGCCTGTTACGCCAAACAGTTTCTCTTCCCGCCAATCAGCGAGAGAGGTTCCTGGAATGTTTTTGTGCGAATGAAGCTCACAAGGGATTCCTGGAAGGACATTTTCAGGGAAAACCGAGGAGAAGGGAGAACCGAAGGAGCCGAGTAGCAGAAAGGATGTCCACAAACGGGAGAGACTCCAAAAAATAGAGCGCCTGGCAACACAGTTTCTTTTTGCTCTCATTTTTATCGTTTGCGAGATCCCTTCCGGTAATGTAACTTCGCGGCGAACTTCTAGTTTCTGATCGGTTCATTAAATGAGGCTAAAGAAGGGACGGTAACTCGTCGACTTTCAAGTAGGAAGCCTGAAGAAAATGAGGGAACGATGCGGAGAAGATATAAATAGCTTTTTTATCCCTTAACCTAATTCTTTGGCAGAGGTGTCAAATTATTTCATCTTGGGGACATTTTGCAAACAAGTAAAATTTATGCGAGTGGTTATCGCTGCATTATTGCTCAATACTTGATATAAAGGAAATTAATTTAAAAATTACTGATTATGACCCAATTATCCGTTTATTGCAATTGATTGATTATATATTTAAAATGTACTGTATTGATATAATTAAATTATCATCGACGGCACTTTTTGGTTGGAAACATGCTGACATTTATCGATTTCATTTAAAGATTTGAAGATATTGGTTCTGTTGCTACAACGTTCTTAACGTGGTAGAGATAATTATTATTCAAGTATCCAATTCAAGGCATATTTGACGCAGATGTTCTGATGTGAAGTCATATATACGACACGAGAATCCGACAGGCAATGAAACCCGATATTAGGAATCGTTAAGTTCTTGAAAACCGATGTATTTTAAATTAGGTTGAGCTAACTTGCTAAATTGTAGAATCAATATTTTCTCTCGCAAGGACTACAACCACAAAAGATAGAAAGATCTGTGAACTTAGGTATAAAGTATACTACGTACGGGAATTTTCAATTTTGATTTGAAAAATGATTGAAGAGAGAAAAAACTATTTTTATCCGTTCTACCACAGACGCCGAGGTCAGAGATATTCAAAAATGTCAGAAAAGATACTAAGTGTGAATACCTGTGTCTATATTTGAAACAAATTCAAAAAGCATGACCAGATCAAAAATTAGTTGACAGAAGAAATTGCACGAACTCTTTATATACTAATTCTAATGTAATAATAAATAGGTTATATTTTTAACAATCATTTAATCTCCCTTACTTTTTATATTTGTCGTCTTATAAAAAGTTATAACATATTAGAGAATAATAAAAATGGTTTCGCCTCTGAAATTTCACTTAATTAATTATTGGTATACGAACAACCACGACAATATTTAATACTCAGTTAATTGAATTAATTGATGCAATGTCTGAGTATAACAAACCTTATCTTTACAAAATATCGCTTTCGAAACATTTGTTTTTCTACGCCGAAATTTTTCGTTGGTGTTTTAGTTATATAATAAAGTCAATAAAGATATAACGACACAATTCATATGTTTTAAATGTTTCGCTTTGCTTTTTAGCAAAACCTTATTAAGGTCGATTTTAAACTGCATATTTTGTAGACATTTGATAGATTTTTAATGCATATTGACACAATTTAGCCATTTTTACTGCTGGGCTCTAGTTATTCGTGTTCACTTGAAATGGCAAGAAGTTCTAACATTACTTATTGACTAGCGTACTCGTGCCAGAAATCTCGCGTGTTAAACCCACCCTCTTCCCTATCCTTCCATTTCCATATTACGAGGAAATATATATTCGTCTCCTATATTATTTCAGTACTACCTTTCGCGGCGCTCACACGCAACCAATCTTTATAAAGGAGGTCTCTAAAGAAACAAAATTTCTCGGAGACGTGACGAATAGCATTGATTTTAAAAATATGAGAAAATTTGTTTAAAACATGCATCTAAATATTCGTGTCGAATGCAATCCGCAACACTCGATCGCATTTTTTAATTTATATCGTTAAATAACTCCTTAACTAAGCGTTTTAGGGCCTTAAAAACTACAATTTTAAAGTCAATGGTCTCAAAGAAACGTTCCTTATACTATAATCTATAGGAGAACATATTCTTGCACATTCTATTATATTTTAACTGGTTCGCTCTCGATTCTACACCACATGTTCTGAGCCTGTAGAATCTGCAACTGCAACAAAAATATTAGGAAAGCTTTTTAGTCTCGAGAAAACTACGTAAACTTATCCATGCGAAAATACAAGATCGGGAAAGTACAACCCTACTTCCTGCAATATTATTTAACTTTATTATCGAACACACCCATGCAATTCAATCGAATAGAATATCAGATAATTATCTGAATTTCATATATAGTTGCAGATTTTGCACGTCTCCATACAGGTGAGATAGCAAAAATTTAATAGACTGTTCATACAAATCCCACTCCGTAGTCACAGGGCAAAACATTTTTTGTAACCTTTGGCCTCAAAATGTCAGGTTTTAAGGCCCTAGAATGCTTCGTTTAGACATCATTTAACTACATAGATTTTAACACTGCTGCCAGAGTGTTGGGGGTTGTATTTGACATGAATATTTTTCTTTTTTTCTTTTTTTAACAAATCCTTCATAATTTCAAAGGCGAAGTGCAATTCATTACGCCTCTGAGAAATTCTCTTTCTTCAGGGACCTTATTTATAAAGATTGGTTGCGTGTCAAAGCTGCAAAATTCATCTACTCTACTGAAATTAATATAGGAGACGATGAGCATTCACGAATCAACTTGTCATATTGCCAAAGTTAAAGCATTTCATATCCGGCTGCCAGTAACTTCTGATTAAATAAATAAAAGATGTACAGTTTAAACAATTACGTTTGAAATTGATGGTCCCTGATTTCTAGACAACCCCGTTAGCAGAAATGTTCGGCAGGTCACGGTCCGACGCAGTCAAAGTGATTTCATGCCGACCGATCATTGTGTATATGGAGTTATCCACACTTCTCACTGCATGTGCAATGGCAAAAAGTGAACATTTTGAACTCCTCTTCATGCCCTACGAGTTTACATTTATTCTGAGACATATTGTAGTTTGTAATAACAACTGTGTAAGCAATGGGCAAGCACACTAAGTGTCAGCCTACACTAGAATAAAACATTCTATTAATGTAATACATGTGATCTACACATTTAATTTTTACTTTCTCGCACTCCACATACGTAGTATAGAGAAAGATAAGTAATGCTAACGTAAAAAAGGCAATTTTTGGCACAAAAATTTGTATTATAGATTCCTGATATCGAGAAGTGGATAATTCTTGTTCCTGTATGTAGCAAATTACTTCCGATAACACGTTGTGTAGTCAGAAAACACATTATGGGTTCTTCATACAGAAAAATTGGTTAGAGTACAACGTCTGTCAGTTCGAACCTCTGTCTGTCCTTCTGTGTAAAATGTCTGCCCGTCTGTGAACAACCCTAGCAGCTAATCCGCACAAAAATATTATCACCAAAATTTATAATCCATAATTGATATGACAAGTTCATCGAAAAATCAAAACGTTGCTGTGAAATATTATATATTTCTTCTTTCTATATATATATATATATATATATATATATATATATATATATTCAATTCACTTTTATTACTATAAATTTCTTCAATAATATTGCAATTTATTCAGAGGTCTGTTATTCCCTCTCATTTGTGTTCTGGTACAAGAATGTCATTGGCAGCGTCTGCTAATTTTCCAATTTATAGATAGAATTTTTCCAAGATTCTTCATCTGTTAAATCATGATATATATATAATAAAATTTTATAATAATTATTTCAATTTATAATAATTTTGAAATGTCATTATGTTATTCAAATTCAGCAACCTGAAAAAAATATTGATATCTATTTTTACGAAAACCCACTGAAATTTGCAATTATGATTATATGCAATGATTCAAATGGACCATAGGTAGCTGGGAATAGGGTGTGTCAATGCCAAAAACCTAGTCTAGATTGAGTAGATTAGAAAACTAACTAGTGCGAGTGCGATATTAGAAAACTAACTGACGCGAGAAAGTTCTGCTCATTTTCTAGCACCATTAGTTTCAATATTAATATCCAACTATAACATTTTTTCCTAATTTTTACAGTCAATGAAAGGGACGTCAATGTGGATCCATCGCAGTACTTTCTCTCTACCTTTGTTCAGATAAAGAGTTAATGTTTTACTGATTCATTCATTAGTGATTTCGAGCGCGTGAACTGATGTCATTAGTCTCATAAGTGCATGTTTTTATCGCGGGAGGTGGTGATGAACTTCCCCGGCTGGATGGCGAGGTCCGCCGCCGACCTATGTCTGTGTGCATGAATTCTCCACAACCAGCTTGGAACCGCCCCAGCCGGACATGCTCGAAACTCGCAACTGGTCTCCCGTAAATCTCGGTAACGTAGAGCATGTATGTGTGTAAGTAAGGGATGAGGACAAGGAAGAAGATGGATCGCGCGCGATTCGGCATTCGCCTGGTGTTGATCGCAGAATCCACGGAAAACTACCGATCAAAGCCGATAGAATTCTCCTCCAGACCGTGGATGAACTAGACCTAGCTGTCTACCTAGTGTCGAAAATCCTGACACCGTCGGGACTCGAACCTAGGAACCTGCAGTGCCTCCCGGTCAGAGGCACTGCAGTGTTTGTTTGACTGGCCAAAATATGTTTGAATAACCTTGCCATACCTCAACAACTGAAAATAATTTAATACAAACATGAAGACCTTAATTTTTAAACGTTGCTTAATATCATTGCCCCTTAAATATATAACATACTAGCAAAATACCCGGCGTTGCCCAGGGCTTTCTTCATAACCAATCCTTGCAAATGAGGGAAATGATCAATTTTATATAAACCACGGTGTTTAAGATTATTATTTTTAACGTAACTGGTTCAAATTTTAATAAAATACTATAATTTTCTTTCATTTTATTTTACATCACATTATTAGATAGAATTTTTGTTATATTATACACCGCTACTGGCCTCTAGCAAAAAAATTAGGTACTAGTTTTGCTGCAGAACTACTGGGCTCTGGCGGAATTTATTAGGAATCACGTGCTCTAAGCGAGAGGCGAAAAGTGGTCGCGGTGCATCTACAAACATATTATTTAAATTATTTATTTTTCGCATTGGAGTTGTGTTAATCTTAACGAAACTTTGCCAAGACACTGCGACAATCTTGAAGAAGAGCTTGTAAAAATTGCATATCTATTTATACGCTACTTTTTGTGGTATCGATGTCAGTTGCACGTCGTTGAATTCACTTTTATTACTATACAGTTCTTCAATAATATTGCAATAAATTCAAAGGTCTGTTATTCACTCTCATTGGTGTTCTGGTACAGGAATGGCATTGGCAGCGTCTGTTAATTTTCCAATTTACAGTAAGAATTTTTCCAAGATTCTTCATCTGTTTAATCAGCTCAGACCTGTAATATCCTGTAGAGTAAGCGACCCACATATTGCTCCCTAATAAAACAGTTTTATTTTGTATTATTATATTTAATACAAGAAATAAATTTTTACTGTCAATTTATTCATTTATATCTCTGAACGCATATCTTCAACTTCATAATAGTTAATTTTGAGCTAAAGTATTACAATAAAAAATTAAATAAGAATATTTCCGATAAGTATCTTCACGAACAAGTAGTAAAATTTGAATACTATAAACAAATGAAAATAATTCATTAGTTGATTAAAGTTGAAATAATATATTTTCAAAATAACTATAAAAATTCGATAATTTTTAACTATATTTTATATATAGTACTATTATATATATATATATATATATATATATATATATATATATTTTATTAATAGTACACGGTTTGCATTCAATTTCCCCTAAATTAAATGGCAAATGATCAATTCTGCAAGTCCTCAACGTAACTAATTTCTAACTCTTCGAAACATTTATCTCATAATTGAATATCTGGGAATGAAAACATTAGCCTGAACAAATGGTAATTCCCAGGTAATACATCAATAACAGAGCGCTCTGCATAAATGATGAAAAAACTACATTCTATAATAGCTTTGGTTTTCGTGGTAATTGCGGAAATTAAATTTTCCCGATTTCCTGCGGCTTGTGTGATTTGAATTATCATGAAAATGTATCGCAGAGTGAGAACACTGCAAGTAGGTAATTGGGAGTTATTGTTGAAGCCAGTTTCTAAGCACTGTTGTTCTGATTTTAGATTTTTTAATTTATTTTAAGATAAATTTACAATCTATTTTTTTACAAAATAATAAGTAAATGTGATGTCTATTGTAGAATTATTATGACAAGTATGATTAGTAGTGAAGGTATCCCATCGGTACTCTTCATCTTCTTCTTCGTACTATAACAAAAAGCAATAATTATTATTTTAGGTTGACAGCTATTGGAATTGATAATTTGGTGGTGATCACGTTTCAGTTACTTCTTGAGTATCTGTATGGGAGTTGTATGGGTGAGGTTCTGGTTAGACGATGGATATCAGCACTATTGTCAAGGAGGTTGAGGGCTAAGTGATTTGGATGGTTTTCAAGACGCTGGAGATAGTTTGAGCTGATTGATTCTATTCTTTCCAAGACCGTGGGCATTTTTAAGTCTTTGTGTAATGCTGCGTTTGTGATGAACCAAGGCGCTGCTGCGATCATTCTTAAGGTCTTGGACTGAAATCTCTGGATGATAGATTACTCTTGCTTGCTGTGCCCCAGATTTGGATGCCGTAGGTCCATATTGGAATTATTATGGATTTATAAAGCAATAGTTTATTTTCCAGTGATAGTTTTGAGAGATATCCTAGGATCCAGTATAATTTTCTTACTTGAAGTTGTAGGTGCTTTTTCTTGGCTAAAATGTGATTTTTCCATGTTAAACGTTTGTCTAGATGTATCCCTAAGTATTTTACACTTTCCATTTGTAATATTGGATTATTGTTGATGTGGACAGTCTTCTCAGGGTAAAAGTTATATGGGCTGATTTGTTTTCATTGATTTTTATTTTCCATTTCTTGGCCCATTTTTCAATCATTGTAAGATGTTCTTGTAAGTGTCTTGTTGCGACATTTGGGTCGTCATCCGAAGCTAGTATGGCCGTATCATCTGCAAAAGTGGCAATGGTTGTTTTATCTGTTTCTGGTATATCTGTCGTATAGAGTTGGTACTGATTTTAGATGACATAATTTTGTCACTATTGTTTACTTAGGCAAAGCATATCAACAATTTTACCCGCCAGAACAGTTAAGGTTGTTTGAAATGCACGACGTTTGGGAGACAGACATCTTGCATGTCCCATAAGCACACAGAAATCACTAAGCACAGAAAGACGTAGGAACGTACAAATCACCGACAGCATTAAGGAAATATTATATTTATTTATTCAATGTTTCGATATTTCGACAGCAAAACTTACTTCCGGGCCCTGGTAACGAAAAAGTGGATAAATCTTGAGGAATATAAAAAGAATTTAAAAATAAGGTTAAAATAATCAAATAAAATAATGTAAAGGGTATTGGTTCTAAAACAATGTTTACACAGGAAAATTTCAATATTTCCAACTTCAACTTTTGCACACCGAAAAACCTCACCACATATTTTTATGGGTAAATCTCGTACAAAATTTGGGCAACATATAAGATTTATAAAATTAACAAAAATACTCGTATAAAGATATATACGAAACAAAAAACAAATTTTCATGCTTTGGGTTTTAATATTCATTAAAATGAAAATATGACTGCCCACGAATTGTTCTCCAGTGTGTAGGCCAATGACCTCCATCTCTATCGTTTTCCATCCAGTTTTCCTTCATTCACTGATCAAATACTGAGATTGACTCTTGTTTTGCTTTTAAACATTATCGTAGTTTCACTGTATGCGCGCGTTTTCTTGAGATCTGTTGGGTATTAGTCAGGAATTTTGATATTTCGTCAACAGTACCATCAAATAAACGTTTTCTTTGTTCTCGCGGTGGTGAGGCGATTTTGTGCAAGATAAAGAATAAGAGCCAATATCTGTAGCTCATTTGCCAATTCAAATAGTTTCTGATAATCAGGAGCGAATATTTATTGTTAACAAATTTTGACAAAATCGCTCTATTTATAAATCACATAGTAAAAGAGAAATGGATAGAAACCCGAAGATCAAGAAAACTTGCTCAATTTATATTTCTTCTCTCTATATCACACAGTTTGAATCTTTTTTGACATTAAACAAATAAGTTAAATAAAAATTAAAATCATTTGTAGAATTTCATAATTTGGGAACGCGAACATGAATGACTTATGTTCTCAGTTAAAAGGATAAGATCGCGGAAAATCATAATTAAAATATATTGATTTTTCATAAAAATATGGATAATATTTATCTTAGTGAATTTCGTACTTATAAACATTTTTTTCATTACAGTCTCGCTTCGGACTACAGTGAGTGTAAAAAGTATTCGTACACCTAAGGATTTCTACAAAAAAAGTTTTAATTGGCTTACGTGTGCCGAAAAGTTAAAAAAATTATCCATATTCCATTTGAAGAACATATGTTGTATTTGCTGTCGTCAGTAAAAATAACATTTTTTCAAAACTCATTCGTTTTATTTTCATGTTTTTTGCGAACTCTAACCTTTTCATTCTGTTGTCTTCATTAACATAATATTTACTTCTAGCTACTCTTCCATGATAGACACATTGCCTCAAAAAAGTTTGCACAGTAATCTCACGTAAATTATCTGCAATGCATTTTCAAGTTCACTCGATATTTTTGGTGCACTTAATCGGGGATTTTTCTTCACTTTCCTTAGAATTGCACGACTATCTGCTCCACTAAGTTTCTTTGGACGTCCAATTTTTCTCACGTTTTCCAATGCTTTCCTTACACTAAACCTATCAATGACTCCCAGAATGATAATCCTTGTTCTGTTTAAAATCTAAGAAAGATTCGATAGATTATACATAGAAGACGTTTCCTTCCCTTTGCGACCAGTTTCTTCTTTTCATAAAACACGCAGGCGTCTGTCAATTATCTATGAAACACCATGCAAGGCCACTGCTGTCTACCCTCCCTAGCGTCACATATTTCTCACGGGTCAGGTAGAGGGGAGCTAAAACCGTTACAGTTGTTTTTACGTCCCAACATTTCACATTTCGGGAAGTTTCAACAGTTCTATCTGTTTTGTACATGTGTTTGCTGTTTTTGTTATTAACTTTTCCGAACACATTAATAGTAGGGAGCTCTCGATGTTTTTTCTCTGGATTCTCCCGTTTCTCCTACCTCTCATTCCAGCATTGCTACATCATTCACGTTATCACCATTATGGTTATCATCTACCCGTCATATCAAAACTCATGGACGCCAACGTCCTTAGTAGTCGAAAAGCTTCTCAACTTAAATAAACATAGTAAATAAATAAATAAGACATTGTGCTGGGTCTCACAATGCAATTCAAGCAATATATTTCCGTTTAGGGATCCGCGAAGTCAAATAAAACAAGCTACGTGCAATGAAGCTACGTGCGTTGCAAGTCTTTTCGGGTGATATACTATATTTCTGTTCTAATGTACAAAGATTTTTTAAATTAACTCTCTCTCGCGAGAATTTGTTCCGGTAAACATAATAAGAATTTTTCAATCAATTCAGAAAACGACGTTGATATGATGATATTTACGTCGTTATAACATCCAACGTCAATATAACATCCAGTTGAGTTCAGGAGGCCTTGTATGAATGGTGACATTTTATCAAATATTCTTCTGAACTTTTCTATTTTAAAGTGACTTATCTTACTCGGGTGTGTTAATATATCATTGAGTCGGACTATTAATTGATAACAAACAAACAAATCAATTAACATCAGTGCCTCGATCCTCTGCAAGGAGGATATGTCCTTTCAAACAACCAGTTCACAGAATGTTGCTAGTATTGCTTCCATTGGCACGCCTCAAGATAATACTTGTATACAACAGAATGCCGAAATTCAAAGTTCGTTAATGGTTACTGAAGATATTGTTGGACATCAGAATAACCAACATATGCAATCTGCAAATGAAAGCTCAACAATTCCTGGTGTATATTATCAAAATAACTATGGGCTTTACAGAACATCAGCAACATTTGATTCTTCATTACCTATACCTCAAGACCAAACGATTAATTTATCTAATTCATCAACTCATGTACTTCAACAAGGTGAATTTACAGAATTACTTCCAGTTAACTCGATCCCTCACAATCCCTTTAAATTGTCAAGCCAAAAGTGAGTCCAGAACACGGAAAAGAGAAGGTTCTTCATTACTTCAACAATCAGGTAAAAGATCTACAACTTTTAATTACAACACGACTACAACGGGAATTCCACTTCAAAATAAATATGGACTATTGGCAGATCTACAGGACACTAACGAAGAACGTCCAATAGTTTCAATTCCGCCAATAATTGTTTCCAATGTTTACAACTTAGTATTTTCTTCAAGATATAAAAAGTAATGTTGAAAATGATTTCACAACAAAAACTATGAAAAATAATGTCAAAATTAACTTTCAATCAATTGAAGATTTTAGAAAATATAAATCATTTTGTGATACAAACAATATTCAATATTACTCTTATCGTGACCCTACTATTAAAACAATCACAGTTTTATTCAGAAATATACCTATTACTTACTCAAATGAAAGTATTTTCAACGAATTATTGAAACTTAACTATCCAGTGCAAAAGGTATACAGATTATTTAACAAACAACGTGAACCTATAGAAATTTGCTCAATAGAACTTACTAAAAGTCCAGAAGCTTCTAAAATCTTCAAATTAGAAAAAATTTTCCATAGTGTCATAAAAGTTCAAGCAAAAGTATCAAATAACCAACCGATTCAATGTAAGAGATGCCAAAATTCAATCATACACAAGCCAATTGTAGATTAATCCCACGTTGTGTAAGGTGTACTGAAAACCACCATTATTCAAACTGCCCTCTTCCAAAATCAACCCCTCCTATTTGTTGTAATTGCCTCGGAAATCACACCGCTAATTACAAAGGTTGTCCGTAAAGGAAACACACTGCTAATTACAAAGGTTGTCCATATATAAAGATTTACTGAAACCAAATCAAACTAATAATTCAAATTCTCATATGTTAATAAATCAAAATTTGAATTTTGTTCCTCCAAAATTAAATGCACAAAATTTTCCAGACTTGCCGCAAACTCAAATCTTTCAACGTAACAATCCTATTCAAAAAATCCTTCAAATTCAAATACTCCTACACCTCCAATTTATAATCACAAATCACACAAATTCTCTTATTCTGATATATTAAAACAAAACCCTTCTACTTCAAATTACACCGATTTAATTTCCAGCATAATTCAACAAATTATTTTTCAAACTTTATTACAAAACCTCTTAGTCCCACTTTTAAATGGCAATTAGTAACAACAGAAATCTAAATATAACACTACTAAACTGGAACTTAATGGACTAAAACGACAACAAAATATTTTTAATCACTTTCTATCATACCATAATATTGACATAGCATGTATTTCTGAGACTCATCTAACCCCTAAAGAAAAGATGTATTTAAAAGGTTATAAAATTTATAGAAATGATAGAATCTCTGATCATGCTTCTGGGGGAGTAGCAATAATAATTAAGAATTCTATTGTTCATCAACAAACAATTTTTCCTACATCTGACATTTTAGAATGTATAGCAGTAGAAATTAACATAAATAATACCGTTTACTCTTTATATTCCATTTATAAACCACCAAACAAACCATTTCCTACTCAAATTTACAACTTCATTTTACAATCTTCTAATCCAATTATTCTCATGGAGACTTCAACAGCAAAAACACTTCTTGGGGTTGCAACTCAACAAATCCCCAGGGTATTCGTCTACAACAATATATAATACAAAATAATTTAGACATTCATGCTCCCTTTGAACCAACCTATTACTCTAATCACAACAATATAATACCAGATATTTTAGATATAATAATTACAAAAACGTCAGTTTACAATTATTTCAATCTCCACTTCCTGAATTAGATTCTGACCATCTCCTGTTAAAATATGTTTTAATTCTTCACTATTAAAAATTAATTATCCTCTTCATAACATGCGAATAAACTGGAATACATATCGTTCATATATAGAATCAAATTTTAACTTCCCAAAAAACTTAGATAATACTCAAAAAATTGATGTAGAAATCGAAACGTTTACTAAAATAATTCTAAAATACTCAATTCGTCAAAACCGTACATACATACTCGATCTCTCCCTATAAATATCTTAAATCTTATCAAATCCAAACATAACCTAAGACGATTCTGGCAACAAACTCGTCGCCCTGACATTAAAAGAAAAATAAACAAGTTATCACGCATTATCAAATTACGTATAGACCAATATGAATTAGACAAATTTCAAAATTACATTGCACAGATACATCCTAATAACAGACCACAATGGTCAACAATTAAAAAATTAACAAAATCTTATTCCCTATACAATATTAAATAACGGCACTATATCTGCCTATACTGATTTTCAAAAATCAAATTTAATTGCAAATCACTTAGAAAAGTCTTTTACCCCTAACCCTATTATAGATCAAATATTTAATAACGACGTTGAATCTTTCATCTCTTCTCCACTTTATTCATCCCCTTCAAATTAATAAAATTTATTTCCCGTAGAAGTTCAAAAAATAACACGAAAATTGAATATTCACAAAACATCAGGCTATGATTCTATTACAAACAAAATGATAAAAGAACTTAATTTACAAATTTTATCGAAGCTAACAAATATATTCAATTCAATGCTTCGTATTTCTTATTTTCCACAATCATGGAAATTAGCTTACGTTATCCCCATATGTAAACCAGGCAAGGATCCTCATCTTCCCTTAAACTACAGACCTATT
Organism: Teleogryllus oceanicus; assembly: GCA_964035755.1. Taxonomy (NCBI): domain Eukaryota; kingdom Metazoa; phylum Arthropoda; class Insecta; order Orthoptera; family Gryllidae; genus Teleogryllus; species Teleogryllus oceanicus. The sequence goes on from CAXIVR010000006.1 coordinate 22,038,153, forward strand.
AGTCTCTTATCTTCATTATCAAAAATGTTTGAAAAACTATTACACTCTCGTCTTTTATCCTACATTAACTTAATACAAGCCATTCCAAATTACCAATTTGGTTTTCGTTCTCATTATTCGACTTCTCACCAATTACTACGTGTTTCTGAATTAATAGCCCAAAACTTTCATCAAAAGAAACATACAATTGGAATTTTCCTGGATATTGCCCAAGCATTTGACAAAGTTTGGCATTCAGGATTATTGTATAAATTACATTCAATAGGAATTCCCATATATTTATTCAAAATAATAAAAAGCTATTTATATAATCGTAATTTTTGTGTCAAAATTAACACATCTTATTCAACTTCTCGTCGCATCTTCTCAGGGATTCCTCAAGGATCGACTCTCTCTCCTTTACTTTTTAATATATATATATGTCAGATATTCCACACCTTCCTTTTACCACCATAGCGCTGTATACCGATGACACTGCACTTTTTTCGTATCACAAAAATTTACAAAATGCCCGAAACACTCTTCAAAATTCTTTAAATTTATATATTAAATGGACTCAACAATGGAGAAATTAAACATTTCAGACCTACTAATCCCCCAGTCTAAAAATTTTTCCCCCCAGTCTCAAAATAAATAATATACATATACCCTGGATAGAAAATCATATTCCAATTAAATATTTAGGACTCTATTTCGATCGTCGATTAACTTGGAAAACACATATTCAAAATATTGCAAATAAAACTTACCAAAAAATATCAAAATTATACCCATTAACTAATAAATTTTCAAAATTACAAATAGATTGTGGTATATCAATATTCAAGGCAATAATAAGACCATCACTTACATATGCATGCCCAATTTGGTGTAATGCATCTGCGTCAAACATGAAGAAAATACAAACTATACAAAATAAATGTTTACGGAGAATTCTAAAGGCTGAATGGTTCATCTCCAATAAACAAATACACAAAGAATTACAAATAGAACAAATTAAAACATTCATCACTAACCAATCTTCCAAATTCTTCAACTCTTTAAAAGATTATCCTGTTCATCAACATTTCGATCTGGGAAAAATTATCACTCAATAACACCTTCTCTTAAAACTCTAAATTTATTACAAAAATTAATGAATAGTTATTAAAATCAAATTTTAATTAGTAAGTACTATTAAAATAAAATCATAATTATCTTTAATTATGATATTAATTTCTGGCATCTCCAAAAATGTTATGTATACATTTATTCATCATCCTGAAAAATTGTAAAATTGAACAGGAAATAAATATATTAAAAAAAATATAACATCCAGAGATAATATATCTCAAGAATTAAAGCGTCAGTTTACATCATTGTTATAGCTCTGAATCCAATGAGAGTTGCAAGTTTTCATAATTGCGTGAATATTCATGATTTCATATTCATCGTTGTTTAAAAACGATTTCTACATATTATATTCGAAGTAAAAAACAACTTTTTCTATATCCGTACTAATTATGAATTATTGCTTTACTTGCCCATTCGGGAATAATCTTTTTTTAAGATAAAAGGCTATGAAAAAAAGTATGGTTGTGTTCTATTTATAAAAATCCATCAACACAAAAATCCAAATGTTTTAGCGGATTTTCCTCGAACTACTCGGCTATTATTTTCATCGTCAATTTACTAACTTTATTCTTTGATATTCTATTCAATTATTTACCACACAATTGCCCTATTAGGACGATTCGTACTGATAAAATTTGTTTGTGGGTTTGACAAGACCGTCTATACAGATTTTATGTTACGAAAATTTACGTAAGAAAAACTGTCTTCTGTATTTGGGATTCGGGATTTGTCCTTATCCTGACCAATATTATTATTATTCACACGTTCCCTGCTTTAGCAGGAAAATCTATCACATGTCCGATTGATGTTATATGACTAGGCTCGGACTGCGCAGGAAGGAAATTCATCCTGACCTATATGAATGTCACGCATTTAGGAATTTCCTGTCAATATGACATATTTGAAGAAGAGTGGCTTTCTGGGCTTCATCAAAGATATTTTTGATATTTAAATTCTCCAGATTTCTTTTAAAGTTCCTGGTGACGACTCCTTCAACGGATATAACCATGGGGAAATGGAAGATTTCATGAAACTTCCAAATGTTTTTTTTTTATTTCAGTGGCCAAGTTCTCATATTTTCTGCATTTTTCTGTTTCGGACTTCCGTAGGTTGTGAGTCAAAAGCAATACAACATCGATTATAGAAGCTGTTTTCTTTTTTTTGGTCTATTATTAGGATGTCAGGGCGGTTATGATCAACCGTTTTATCCGTCATTATAGGCCGAACCCGGTATACGACGTGTGTCTTCGTCTCGAGCACAGCATCTGATTCATACCTGTAGTATGTTGAATTATTATTCCCCAACTTTCCAAGTTTCATTCCTAGTTTTCGGTGAATGAGTTTGGCCACTTGATTATGTCTGCCTACATAGAACTCATTGACAAAGTACTGCACCCAGCCATTATGTATTCCTTGTTTATTTATTATTGTTATTGTTGTTATTGTTGTTATTATTATTATTATTATTATTATTATTATTATTATTATTATATGTTTCAAAGATTAAGTAACAGTAATGTCTGGTTCTCTATTTCACATAAAAAACATGCATGGCATATTATACAACAATTCTCAAGAACAATAACAATAATAACATGTCGTTATTTATTATTTCCCGTTACTCTTCCCTTGCATGCATGGACATTACCTATTACTATTTTAATAGAAAATTTATTTATATCAGTTCCAAAACTTTCCCAAAATGTTCGACTATCTTGGAGAGCCTTCTGTCACCATCCGATCGTCACCGAATTCAAATTTATTCTGCCCTTCTGTTTATAACGCGCTAGTCTTCTGTCACATACGATACGCAGTACAGTACCTTATTCCGTTTCTCTTTAGTTCTACGCAGGTTCACCCCTTCCTTGCACGCATTATCATTCCTAATTGGCTAAGACCGTCTAAGCATTCTATTAAGTTGACTCTCTTGACTATCGATCGTTGGATTCTTTTCGTAAATACCCACGAAAATTACTCACGTGTCCGTATGATATTCTATTCGCCACTAATTATACTATTTTACCCTTTATTAATCATACTGCCTTCCCTGACATTTTCCTTATTTGACACTCGCCATATAATTTTTATGTTGCCCATTTTCATGTTGCCCTTTATGTTGCCCATTGTTGCTGTAGATGATCCTTATAACTTATACGAAATTTGCTTAACTTGTGATAAATCATCACAGTGTGTAACTGCTTGAAAAAGACTCCCAGACCTGCATCAAACACATTTATAACGACGAAAATATACATTCTTGGATTTTCATACGGGTGAACACGCACCTACCAACAAGCATTACAACGCAACAAAGGTTACTACCATGTATAACTTGGAAATGGTGAGACCCGAAACCTTACATTCAGGTTTCCCGTCTCTAAAGGAGCACGAGATATATTTCCTAGACCACCGTACACAAAATGAAACTCTTATGCACGTTCTATTTAATTTTTGGAGGCTACCCCCACTCCGTAGCAGAGATTGTTAAAAACTTCCAAATTTGGATTCCAGTAAGAAGCAATTTTCCTCATAAACCAACGCTTAACAAAATGTGGAATGTTTCCACGGATCCAACTCGTCACAGTTCATGCTTTGGCGTAATCCTTTCATTATAAGACGCAGCACACGAGTTCCCCAAATGCAACCGGGCCGGGACGTGCGATACCACAACAACTGCAACCGCGTCACGACAGCCCTCGTGGCCGCCCTCTGTGCGCCGCCCCCTCCCACGCCCCCGCCGCCCCCGCCGCCCCCATCGCCCCCATCGCCCCCACCGCCCCATCCCCCCCCCATCGCCCCCATCGCCCCCACCGCCCCCACCGCCCCACCGCCCCCACCGCCCCCACTGCCCCCACCGCCCCCACCGCCTCCACCGCCCCCACCGCCCCACTGCCCCACCGCCCCCGCCGCCCCCACTGCACTCTCGAAGCGACACCCGCGCGAGGCGGGAAGGGGCCCTTGAGTGTTTACCTCCTCCAATTTACTTCCCTGAAAGACGTACTTAAGCAGTAAGGTCAAGGCAAAGTGTCGTTTTTTTTAATTTCTCGCCATCAGTGTTCGGAATTATTTAAATACTCGGTTCTGAAACGCGTATTTTAAATACATCTTCTATTTGAAAAAATGTACTTTTGATTTGTTTGGAAATGTATTTCGGAGATATATTGAAATATACATAAAGTAGGTATTTAACAAAAGAAATTCTTAAAATACTTTCATAAAAATAAATTTGTGTAATTTATTTTATTTCATTTCAAAGTTAGTGAAACTAATTAACCCTGCTTTGATTTTTATGTTTACTTTCTTTATTTTTTAATTTAATTACATTAAGAATATATTTATTACATTGTTAGTATTGCTAGGAAATTTGCATGACTGCCAATTACTAATTTCTTGGTAATTGACAATTACAATCAAGTGTTTTTTGAGTATTTCATTTACAAATTGTACCTATGTTTGATGATGCACCACTAGTTTGATCGAAAAAGACATTTTCTGAGTCTCTGACACCAAAAAAGTGGATTTTTTGGGTTTTATACGTAGAAAAGTTTTTTTTCGAATACGTGGTGTGGTGAGAAACATTTTACGAGTTCTTGATGCCGAAAGCTTGTTTCTTGTCAAACTATCTGTTTGCTTGTCAGCCCATCGGTCTGACAGTATGTAAACAACACTAGCATCTATATCGTACACAGGGTTTTCACTTAAATTGACATTCCCCATTACTATTCCTCAGATACCGGAACCTCCAATTTAAAATGGAAATTTCATCCCAGTCCTGGCAAGAATGTTGGTGGTTGGAAACATATTTGCAAGTTCAACTAGTATTACAATATTAGGTGACAGAAATAATATAAAAAATATGTTCTATTTTAGTACCACTAGTTCGACAAACAACTAAAGCAACTGGATAAATGGAACACATATAAAGCGATACATAACTGGTGTTCAAAAATATTGTGCATGCTAAGGTAATTGCGTTAAGTCAGCTCAGAAACGAAAATCGCCAATTTCTTACGACTAATTTGATTCGCTTTCCTCCAAGTTGATGGTAAACCGCCGGCCTGCGTATACCAAGACCATCCAAAGCAAACTTTTTAACGTAAAAAAACAAATATATAAGATTTCTCTTGACCTACTTTGCTGGCGTAACTGCTATCAAGCATTTACACTGAAAATTTTATATGGCGGAAGAAACTGGCAGAGAAAATCCACGATGAAGAACATAACTCGCCTTTGTCCCGCTATCGCCTAAAAGCTTTCAATGTATAGATTTGCCTAAAGACAGATCGTCGATAAACGTAATAATAGCAATTGAAGTACTCAGAAGAGTCTACAGATCAAGATACATCCGTCATTTATATGACACCAAACTCATATCTTGGAAGAAAAAATTGTCATTCAAGTTCAGAGACATTACAAAATTTGCCCTACCTGTTGTTTCACTGTCAGACAAGCAGAGAAAACCATGAATAAAATATACCAACAAGCGTTTAAATATTTTACAACAAAACGTATTTCCTCCAGTGTAGAGGAAACTATTTGATTGTGAAAACTTCGCACACTGTTCAAACAACACTAATTCCCTTTGGAATTATTTTATCATCAAATTGAAATGTTAAATGCATATACACACAAAATCTGGTTTGAATGAGAATGCATTGAGACCAGTAACTGTGCACATGTAATATTCGTTGCAAAAATCACAAACTAAATCTCCATTAGGCAAATGAATTATGAATATTTTCATACCATCGCTTTTTTGCATTCAAACATATTTATTCTTTTTATAGCTTCTTGATTCCGTTCACAAAGTTCATCATATTCTGAACTTTCTACTGTTGAATCAATTATGCTAATGCTTTAACTTTTTATGCAATGCTTTCTCAAGATTTAACATTGTTTCTCTTTCCAATTACAAAGTTTCTTAAAATATCAGATCGTTTAGGCTTCGTTGTTCTCCTTATTAAGTGTGCTTTTTTAATTTAGAATTTTCTTAGCATTCCTACTAAGGTAAATTTTCAATATTTTTCAGAAAAAATTTGCATTATGCCAAAAAAGAAGCATCCAAATGATTATCCACAAGATTACACCAGCGTTCTTGCACATAATAACGTGAGCATACTCATACATTTGGAACCTTTAGAGCGAAATAGTTTAGCGAGTAGAATGGGAAGACTAGCAATACGACTTTGAACGTATTTTTATGTTCTACAAATCGCTTTTTTTGTGCGACATGATTTCCAACTTACTTTTTATTTTTATTTCCTTCTTTATTTTTACTTTAGTACAAAACTAAATGCGACTACCTTCTGCATCTATTAATCTATATTATTAAAACACTACCGAAAAAGACATACATGTCTCGGTACCGTCAAGTGCACGTAAATCAAACGCCCGGACTCACCCCACAATATCGACCTATCAAATACCTAAGAGAGTGTAATTATTTCTTGCATTATCGCAATCGGTTGTTAATGGAAAAGTAAAGATTAAAAATTAAAGATTTTCCTGCATTCAATAATTAACTTTTGTCGTATTTCAGAACATTTTATTTAGTTCCCTGAAAATGAACAATTTTTACTCAGCTTGTAATCACGTTATTGTGCACTGATATTACATTTTAAGAACGGTTCCGTTTTTAAAATGTCAATTTCCAGTATGTCAGGAAAGTCAAATACCATCAGAGCGATTCCTAATTGCGTGACCTTCCTAGAACACAGTACCGCCCGGGAAATTCATTAAGGACATGGCGTAATGTAGGAGCATCGCAGACGTTTCGAAGTAGATTATAACATGCACATTTTAGGAAGGAATTCCTAGGCGAATTAAAGATCTGGCAATCCTCTCTCTACGATGCCCTTAGAGTTAGGTTTACCAACAATGTTCATGTAAAAGGGAGGTCACTCGATAAACAAAAAAATAATAAAAAAAGAAGAAAAACGTTTCATCACATCTCTTTTTATAAATATTTAATGTAGACCAACATCAACTCTATTTCTTTCTTTTCTCCATTTGCAATTCAAGTGAAAAGATGTCTTCACAAAATACAGGTGAAGATAGTTTGAGCGTCTCTTTTATTTTAGTCACTAGACAGACACTATCATGCATCCGTATCACATATGCGTGTGGCAGCGTTCAGAAAAAGGATATTCATGTTTTCTATTCTAAATTAAACATTAAACGATTCTACGTAGCAGATGTTAGTCATGTGATAAAACAAATGATAAAAGTGTACAAAAAGGAGGGCATACAGAGGACGAGAGTCGAAAATCCTGCCGCGGTCAGGACTCGAACCTAGGACCTCCCGGTCAGAAGCGCTGCAGTGATAACATTTGATGCACTGAGCTACCGCTCCCGGTAAAAGACCCCGAAAGGTCTCCTGAGCCGAGTGATAGTGTACTACATGGAAATGGCTGCGGAATGGGACTGAAGGGAACAAGAGGAAAAGAGGAAGTAAGAAGAAAGGAAAATAGCGCTTGCCCCCTGGCTTATTTGTTAGGGTATTGTTCCGGCATTTGTCTTATATTGATCCGAAAAAGAATAGAAAACTATTGATCAAAGCCGCTGGCCGCTAGAACTCTCTTCCAGAATGGGGTTGAATTCGAACCAGCAATGAAAATCGGCCACCGTTGGGACACGAACCCTAGGACCTACCGATCCTGCTGGGACACTGGCGGGAGTATATTTACCCAGATTGACCCATTTCAATTCAAAACGCATGTTCATTTTACACACTACAATTTTAGATAATATTTTGCGTGGTATATTTATTTAAATATCAATGAATGATTAAAAAAATAGGATATTTTACGCAATATATTAAATCCATAATTCATGCCTTCGTCTCCTATATTATTTCAGTAGTATACATACCTTTTGCGGCTCTCACAACTAACCAATCTTTAAAAATAACGTCTCTAAGGGAAGATAACTTCACGGAGACGTGACTAATTGCATTTGGACTTTAAAAATATGAAGGATTTGTTTTTTTAAAAAAAAGCATCTAAATATGCATGCCAAATGCAACCCGCATCACAGGTCGCTCTTTTATCTATATCGTTTTATAATTTGACGTTATTCTGCCTTCTAAAATGCTGAGGCCGGTGGCCTCAAAGAAACGTTTCTTATATCATAGTCTACAGGATGACATGTTCCAAATTCAACCAAATATTCTACGCGATTGAATTTCACTCTTTGCTTGGAAATTACGTTAAATTAAGGAGATAGAACAAGTGACAGAGGATAAGAGGGTCGTGAAGAAAAAGATTTATATTACAGGCTTAATAGGGAAATGGAAAAATAGGGAAGAGAGTGGGTTTTAACATGCGTCAGTTCGCCTGTTATATGTAATATTTGAATTCTACAGTGACGGAAAGAAGAATAAATTATTCATGTGTGTATTTACGTTATCATTCGCACTGCGTACACGGTGCGCAGAAAATGTTTTAGAAAGAATTAAGCTAGCTTACTCCCACTACACGGAGCAGTTGAATCACGAATTCAAACAGTTAAAAAACTCAGAAGGTAGGTTAACGGAAGTGATTATGCAATATGATGCAAACTTTTGCAATTTTCGAAAATTCAGAGAGTTCAATGAAATTCGGACATTTCTAAATGTGTACTTTGCTCTCAGACAAAAATCTTAAGAAAACATTGGAGCCATGATTTAGAAACTTTTGAAAGTTTCTTGTAACTCTTGATGCTTCATGTAGTCTTCCAAAAAATCAAACTATACATTTCAAATTGAAGAGGCCGCGATAATTGCCACATCGATCGGGACATTTTTTGTGATAATCCTGCCTAGGTACTCTTTAGCCCACTATAGTATACTCTCTGGTTTAGCCGGCAGCGTTGCTCACAGACGAACTAACGGTCGTCTTGCCGTACATCAATTTTTCGCCAACTAGGACCCATAAAATATGAATTCTCAATGCACAACGTATTATCAGGAAGTAATTTGCTACGTAATAGGAACAAAGCCTACAATACGAATGTTTCTAAAAAAAAAAAATAGATGAAGACAAGAAAGATATTAGAGATGCTACAACATTACACACTTTCACGCATTATTGGAAATAGTAAGAAATATTGAATTATATAATTGTAATAATTATTAAATATACAATTGTTATGTCTTGAAAAAGTTCAATTCAAAAGAAGCGTCTGTGGTGCTCATTATGTTTATTTCGATAGCGGAAAGGAGTAGTCATTTCTAACTTTTACAAATAAAACAAATATGAATTCATTTGTGGAAATTCTGATGTGGTGTTGTAGACGTAATTACATGAAGAAATAATCGAAGACATCTCCGTCAACTTAATATACTTATTTAGAGATTTGGCATTCGACGGCTTTGTCATTACAGTCTCGCTGTGTGTGGCAGAATCTCCCCACGTTTGCGACACACAGCGATACTGACGACGATGGCAACGCCATCGAAAGCCGACTCTCTAAATAAATATATTAAGTTGACGGAGTTGATTTCCATTATTTATTCATGAATCAATTTAACTGTTACATTACTTTCAGCACTTTATACAGAAAATAATGAATAATATTTTACACAAGCTTTCCTTGCTTACGTCGCAATGAGCTAACAATTTCTAAAAATCATAATCAGTGATCAAAACTTTTTAAATAAAAGAATTATAGCAGTTAGTTCTACGTTAAATATATTATCTTCCTTAATTTTATTTCCTTTCGTAAGAATTTTATACAAACCACACGACCGGCAACAACGACAAGCATTCGAACATAATTTAAAAGCGCGGTGTTGCCATTTTGGGAACAGACAGCGCTTCAAACGAAGCGCGAGAAATTCGAACTTACCGTTGCAATTTGTTTTTTCCAAATTTCGAAAACAGAAAGCGCCGCATATCTGTGTGACGGATTGTGGGTTCGAGTCCCGCCTCGGGCATGATTGTATTTGTATTCGTCTTTTCACCCCTTATCAACACCATATCACTTCGCAGATATCCTTGAAGTTTAATCAATAGTCATTTCTAATGGCCTTATTGTTAAAGCGACCTTAAAAAACCAAAAAAAAAAGAGAATGCGCCGAAAATGTAACCTGAACCACTTTCTTTACCGCGAAAAAAAAAATAGAGAAACATTTGAAGTTGTTTCTGAGAAATAGTTGTTTAAAATTTCAAAATTCCCTGTTTGTCGCAAAATTACTCATCTTTCCGAAAAACTGAATATGGCCCCGTACCCAAATCCAATTTTCTCATACCCTCTTTTTACACCATTCCCAAAGTTGACTGGGTATGTTGTATTTAATGTTATGGTTGTGGATGTTGTGGTTGAATGCTGGGTGTGTTGCAGCCAACTTCCCGCCGGAGCCGCTGAAGGTGCCGGCGGCGGCGCCCGCGCCCGCGCCCGCCCCCGCGCCGCAGCCACAGGCGCTGCGCCAGCGCAAGAAGCCCCACATGCTGCCTCCGCTGGAGAAGAGGCGCAACTCGGTGAGCTCCCTCACGCACACGCCGTGCCACGCCCGGCAGCCGGGGCTCACCGCCACTCGCCGCTTCTCTCCCGACATGAATTGAATTGAATTTGCCTTATTTTACGTGGCGAGACTCTGGCCATGAGGCCTGCTCTTCCGTCTGACCACGCAAATTTTGTTACGCTCCTTTCACCTACTAGAGGTGAAAGAAGGTATTACTTGGGCGACGAAACAGGCGATTTGAATTTGAGAGGCATCATTTAGGCTTGAGGATCTTTTACATGCTGTAAATCTACCAACATGGGACAGCCGGCTTTACTTCCCCTCCGAAGGAAGGCGTACGAAGGGTTTTTTCGCCCTTAAAAATCCACGGCTTCGATCGGGTTTGAACCCGCAAACTTGGGTATAGCAGTCACATACGCTAACCGCTACACCATCGCCGACATGCGCCCACCAATTCCAATCACTCACATGTACATATCAGTCGGACTTTCATATTATTCCATCTTGCAGCTCATTAGAACTTCTATGGTAATCGGTCCCGTAGATGTATCTCATGTTTTTATCATGCCAGGTGACAGTGATTTTCCCCCGATGGATGGTGAGATCCGGTGCCGATACAGGGGCTAGTGGAGTTTTCCCTCAATCAGAAATCTCCCCAGGCTGGACAAACTCTAAGATCGTGACTGGTCTCCCGAAGTGTGTGGTAGCGTAGTGAATGTGTGAGTGTGTGGAAGAAACGGGTGAGGATAGAACAAGGAACAGGAAGGGAAGATCACGGGCGGCCGTGTTTATTAGGCTACGACTCCGGAGTATCTGAGAATCCTCCGAAAACTAGAGATCAGAGCAGCCTGCTGATAGCATTCACCACCAAGACAGCGAATGAATTTCATTTAGCCACCTAGCCAGTATTAAAAACCCTGCCAGGGTCGGAATTGGAACCCTAGAACCTCCCGGTCAAAGACATTGCAGTGACAGATCTTTGGAACTTTCCGATTATTCGACGTTTCATATCATTCGAATTTCGAAGTTCAATATCAAATCATTGGAACTTTCAGATCATTCCAACGTTCAGTGTTTATCAACTTACAGTATTACAGCTCATTCACCTTCAGGCCTCTCCCAAATCACAATCCTTCCCATGATTGATTGATTGGTTGTTGGTGATTCCGGGCACGTCAACTGAGATCATTAGCCCCATAAGAGTAGTGTATGTTTTTTCATCGGGAGGTCACGGTGATCTCCCCCCACTGGATGGCGAGATCTGGAGGTGGACCTACCGTCGACCGTTGATCGGAGGAATCACGGACAACTACCTCTCATTGCAGGCGGCCGCTAGAATTCTCTTTCAAACAGCGACTGAATTCGACCTAGCTGAAAAGCTAGTATCGAAAATCCTGCCACCATTGGGACTCGAACCTAGAACCTCCCAGTCAGAGGGACTGCAGTAGCATCAGTTCATGCCCTGAGCCATCTCTCCCGGCCTACAGGCCTAGTGTTGTCGATGGTAATATATTTCTCTAGTATGTCTCGTAACACCAAGAAATATATCGTTTTGTCAAATCTAAGTGCGCTTTAATACCATTGTCTTGGTTGTAATTTGTATGTTGAAAGTGTACACAATTCTTTACCTAATATTTGCACTCTATCTTTATCAAATGGTGAATTATCTGTCGTACTCGAGATAATTTTGGCCCCTAATTGCCACGGATACAAGTCTACATAAAAAATAAGATGTTTAAAGGAGTAAAATGTTCCTGTTTGGCTCAAAATACGCTCATACATATCATTGATAAATGTTGAACAAAAATAAAATTACCTCCAGGCACTGAACTTATCAAAACATAATTTTTATGTGATAACTAGGACTTGTAAGCAGAAACAAGAAATTTTCAAGCTTATAACTCCTTTAGCTCATAGGAGGCCAAAGGTAATTCAAATTTGGCACCGTACTTTGAAATCTATCATTTATAACAATTCCTTGGTGCTAATTAACAGCAAAGAAAGACGAACATACGGACGGATAGACAGACGGACCGACGAAAATAGAAACGGATGGACAGACGGACGGCCAGACGAATGGACAGACAGATGGACGCACGGACGGACGGTTGGACACACCGACAGGCGGATGTATAAACACAACTGACGCGTATATTTGTTCACGTTTGTAATGTGTTTACACCAAATACATTTTATATAAACATTCTCTGTACTGCGTAAGCGGTAGGGAGAAAGTAAAACTAGTGGTGCTATAACAGCACATGCTTTCTCGCGATATTGGTAATGGCTATGAATATATGACAATTTCTGTCTTACACTTCAACTACGGTTTGAAAAATTCTTAAACAAACTAAGCGTGAAATATACAGATTTCTTTTAAATTTAAATGCTAAAACGAAAACAGCTGTCTATTTGTATGATTCCGAAATGTTATGAGAGTTCCCTACAGTTTCCTTTGCTTCTTAAGATATACCTGTTGAGGAGGCGACACCGCGTCTCGAAACGTACATTACCAGGTTTAATAAAAAAACAATTTAATATTATGTATTACTTTAAATTGAATTAATTCATTAATTTGAAAATTTAATCCGTCAAAATGAAAGAGGTGTAAAACAAGTACTTGTAAATAAATCTGATTTTACAATAAAATTATTAGTTTATATTAACGCGAAAGAAAAGGCAGCAGTCATTATCGCCCTATGTAATCAGTGCGGTGTTACAACAATGGGTTGCAAGCAATAAAAATCGCTAATTCGTAAGGAATACACAGTTTAGCATTGTCGATACTGCTAGCAAGAAAATTAAAATGGAAGAAAAATATAATAATTAAATTATAATATTTTTATATACGTCAAAATTAGCCGGTTTTTACATGCATTACTTTTCATTCCCACATCTTATTACTCATTCGTTTTCACATTTAACTCAATTAAAGAATCAATTTAAAATAGCTTTTAAATGATTTCTAAAAGTTTCATTTTAAAACTTATAAAACAAAAGCTCAAAGAGAAAACGAACAAAGAAATACGAAATAATATACAAATTCTAACTTACGTAGCATCCAACTTATTAGAATCACTATTCATTTTACGTTCACGAAGTGCAGTATATCAGGAGCGGGCTTTTATGTTTGTCACCAAATTACACAAAAATACTAATATTTTCAAAAATTCAACATGATCTTATTTGAAGATGTGTTTAATGAAAAAATTTCATTAAGAAAAAATTGAAGGAAGGAACATCGGTATTTCCCGTGCAATATCCAGTATACTTAAGGGACTAAGACCATAGTGGTTGATGCGCACAGAAATACAAAATATTCAATCATTAATAAAGGTCTCTACGAAACAAAGCGGTCGCTTCGCCCTTTCCGCAGCATTCTCGTAGTTTGTTAACATCTGCATCCACTCTGTGTGAACATGCCAACGGCCGGCAGAGCATGTTGCGTTGGCGAAACCGATCTGAAAGCTATTTGCGAACTCCGTCTAGCGGCTCTGCTCTAAAGTTTCTACATCTGCAGGTCGTAAATTTTATCTTCAAGCGGAGTTTGCACATGAGTTCCATTCCGCGTGGACGGAAAGGAGTAAGAGCGCGAGTAACAAGTCAAAGTGTGTTTGCCTCAAGCCGAGAGGTTGCAAGTGGTTCTAAATCCCTTATTTCACTTGTATTTTGTAGTTAGTTCTTTTTCAAAATCAGCAACAGATACGTCACCTTCATAGCACAATATAGATCTTATGAACGATTGCTAAAACCTATATCAAGCGGTCACCTCTATTAACGGCCAATTATCGTCGCGACCTTTAGAGAATTCTTGACATAGGGACCACTCAACTATTTTTAGTTTACCTTTTTCATTGAATATTAATCACCTGCTTCCCAAGTACAATTTCATATTTTAAGGTCCAACTCCCAGGTCCAACTTAATTAAAAGTCAAACTCCCTAACGTGCATAAATAACTCCTATTCAAGAAAAAAGTGTCTCGTTACTCAAGATATTATCACTTCAGATAATAAATCTTCAATTTCTTCAGGACCATTACAAGGAACTCCAAGAAATGATTTTGTCAAAAGCGTCAAATAAATTGGTTAGTCACAGAGGTTGTAAACGAGTTCAACAGGTTTCCCGAAGGGGAACAATGTCTGGAGGAGAATTTTAGCAGCCGGCTACTCTCCGATCAACATCAGGTGAATGACGGAGCAGTACTCTAACAAGCAGACCACGGAGCGCGAGAGAGTTTTCCTTCCTCTTCTTCGTCCTATCCTCACCCCTCACTTACACTTACACTCTCATGCACTACACTACCACACATGTTATGAGACGAGTTGGGAGCTCAGAGCTTGTCCCAGTTGGAGCGGTACCCCACTGGAGGAAGACACCTAGTTGGAGGAAAACTCCGCAAGCCGACGTGTGGGTCGCCCCCTGATCTCGGCACTCAGATGGGAAGATCACTGCCACCTCCCTCGATAAAATCATCCACTACACTTACGGGACTAATGAACTTAGCCGTTCACGCACCCTGGATCACTAATCAACCAATCATATGGAGGAGCTATAAACAGCGAGGAGGCGCGGACAAGAGTAAATAAATGTCAGAAACAAGAATAATAATGCTTCCAAAGTAATTAAAAGAATGTTGCTACGATCCGCGCTTACATAAGTTCAAGAATGGAGTCATTAATATTGTTCATAGCAATCCTCATTTGTTCATGTATGACACACCAGAAGAAAATCGGGTGCCGCAATTTCGAAGATCGTTATATTGTAGCAACTATGAATGAGTATTTCTCAACAATCTTCTCACGCCTTTTTTGTCCCACCTAGTTAACTCCGCCTCACAGTTCTGAGACTACACTATTTTTTACGACACACCATTACCATACCTCCAAGGACTCGAAGTCTTTCAGAAAGAGAAATAACGTGTGAAAAATGTATTTGTGTTACATTAGTTTCTGCTTAGAAATGTGATTTCTCTTCCCGTCATTGCATATGACCAAGGTTGACACAGAAGTGTCAAAGGAAATATTCCTTAGAAGATTGAGAAACTTCCATAAATTATCGACTTTTGTTCTTCAGTGTGCTAACTTTTTTAAGTGTCACCAACACGAGTTTCTTACATCGCGAGTTCTCTAACTTTTCCAATTTTTCGAAACAAACGAGCTTTGAAGTCCCCTCAACTTCACTAGCAGTCTCGCAATCTATATCTTTGAAAATTTTCCAACCCTCCTCCAATAAAAATATTTACATTATAAGTTTATTACGATTCACAATGCACTGATTCTTCTAGTTTGTTGGAATGAATAAAACACTTTTTATTCAAATATAAACAAGAATTCAGGGAAAATGCGAAGTATTTGTAGTTCACCGTACGGATTAAAAGTATCATAAATATCATGAATAACATTATATTAATTGCCAAAGTCAATGAAATAAATAACTGCACGAGTAAGGGTAATAATACAGTTTAATCCATGATACTCTATTATAGAGTGTAGAGTATCCATGATACTCTAGTACTCTAGATTGATTTTCACTCATGAAAATATCCACTAGCGATGACATAGGATTCTGGGATATTCATCTTTCCATCTACTTATCACACCACACATTTTCTCATTCACGTGTTACACACCGACACCTTCATATCTCTAACGTGACGAGGGGAACAACTTTCAGTTATCGAATTTTTGAACGTAACGGAATTCGAGTTACGAAAGATCAATAAAAGGGAAACGAAAAAGCAAAATATCGAGAAATTTGATATATCTAGATTATATAGACCAGGTAGGCATTCGAGGCTTTTATACAGAGACTAGTACAACAAGTAGGCTAGTTCGTACCATTTGCAGGGGCTGACGATGTATGAGCGTGTGGGTGGTGGAAATGAGAGCGAAGAAATTTCGAGAAATAAGGGATTTGAATTATCAATGTTCAAACTATCAAACAATTTAAGTTATCGACGTTTCAGTTATCAAGGTTTTACAGTACTCGTACAATATCATCTCGTTCAAGAAAATCTCAGATCCAGATTTCCGCATATCAAGTGTATAATGTAATACAGAGCGAGCAGTTCAACGCCCCTTCCACAAGGAGGCCCCCTAAGCTTTTATATAGTTTAATAATAATAATGATAATAATAATAATAATAATAATAATAATAATAATAATAATAATAATAATAATAATGTCTTTATTAATGGTGAGTCTCGGGCCATAGCTCTTCCGGTTGGTTGTTAGTGATTCCGGGCTCGTCAGCTAGAGAGGTTATTAGTCCCGTAAGTGTAGGGTATGTTTTTCATCTGGAGGAGGCTGTGATCTTCCCCCGACGGATGATTATATTGGGCACCGATCTATCGTCAGATAGCGAGGTTCCCCTAACCATGTATCTCCCATCAGCGGGGCCCCGGCCCAACCGAGAGAAACTGTAAGCTCCCGACATGTGCGTTATTGCAGTGGATGTTAGTGTGTGTGTGTGTGTGTGTGTGTGTGTGTGTGTGTGTGTGTGTGTGTGTGTAAGGAGTGAAGATAGGACAAGGAAGAGGTAGGAATTATGTCACGTGGCCCGTTTGTTAGAGTACTGCTCCGGCATTCGCCTGATGTTGATCGGAGAAACCTCGGAAAACTACCGATCAGAGCAACCGGCCTCTATAATTCTCCTCCAGACAGTGACTGAATTCGAACTAGCTGACAGGGTAGACTCGAAAATCTTGCCACTGTCGAGATCTCTCGGTCAGAGGCAAGTGACATCAGTTAATCCATGGAGCCATCTCCCTTTTCCTGCTCTTCCTCTTAACCACTAAATCCACATTAATACAGAATAGAAACATTTAAGGAGGGAGAGCAAGGTGTACATTTGCGTCTTGGAGTGCAAAACTAGGGACCATCCCGGTATACCCTTAAGTGATTGAGTAAACCCAGAAAACCGCCATCAGGGCTTAGAGCCGAAAAGTATCTTTGCATAGAAGGGAAGAGAAACCGACAGAAGAGAAACATAAATGAAAATTACATAGAAAATACGAAAGAGAAAGAAGAAAGGATGGAGACTAAAAGGTGGAGGGGCAATCTGTTCATTTATGACTGGGAGCGCAAAACAAACTAGGGAGAAGAACTATACCTTTACTGTGACCAGCGATATCTGTGCTTGCAAAACGAATATATTTTAACATGTTAAGGAATTTTAATTCTCAGATTTCGAGATTTGAAGGAAATGGAGTTGCCACAGTACTCGTTTGAGTTCCTCATCTCCGTTGCAAACGTAAAGAAAATCTCAGATCGTGATCGCCGCGTATCAGGGGCGCCACGCAAAGCAGAGCCGCTCCACGAGGGGGTCCTGCAGCTTTTATATAGCCTCAGGGACAAGAAGTAGTCCGTAACTGAGGCCGGCGACACCGGGGCGGGCGGGTGTGCGGGTGTGTGGTTGGGTGGAACGGCCTTCCCAGGGTTTCTATAGGTCAAAGTTCGGCCGTCAGCGCCAACTCCCGCTCGCCGAGCCACGCCGTGCCGCGCCTGGAGGCTGGGAATCGGTTAACCCCCGCCCCCTTCGGGCCGCCGTCCTCCTCGCCACTCCGATCGATGTGGCGGCGCGCAGAGGCGGACGGAGAGGAGGACTCGCAGCAGGGGCGGCCGAAGGCGCGCGCGTGGGCGGGCCGAACGCGCGCGCGTGGGCGGGCGGGCGGGCGGGCGGGCGGGCGGGCGGGCGGGCGGGGCGGGCGGCGGGGCGGCGGGCGGGCGGGCGGGCGGGCGGGCGGGCGGGCGGGGCGGGCGGGCGGGCGGGGCGGGCGGCGGGCGGGCGGGCGGGGCGGGGCGGGCGGGCGGGGCGGGGCGGGCGGGCGGGGCGGGCGGGCGGGGAGGGCGGCGGGCGGGCGGGCGGTCGGCGGGCGGGCGGGCCGGCCGGCGGGCGGCCGGAAGAAACGAACAGATGTGGAAGCGTGTCAGCCACCGGGCTGGAAACAGGACCACTGCGTTGCGAATCGAGCGCTGAGGGGGAAGGACGTTGCCGAATTGGGGCGTAAATATAGCAGCTTCTAAACCAGACGTTCAATTGGGGTGGGCAGAATCTTGTCGTATTTATTTGCTTTGTAGTTAATAACTTCAGCTCGACATCGCGAATCGCGTTCCGTAAATCGTTCTATTAGACAGCTCGCTTAAGTTTCTCGCTTCCTTATTCAGCGCTTCAGGATTCGACGCTTTCGTGTTGAATGTTTTGTTTATTTGATTGATGATTCCGTGCGCGTCAACTACTAAGGTCGTTAGTCCCGTAAGTGTAGTGCATTTTTTCTCGGGAGGTGGCGGTGATCTCTCCGCTAGATCCGACGCCGATCCGCCGGTCGGCTAGCGCGGTTTCCTTCCAACAGGTATCTCCTACCAGCGGGACCCGCACCAGTCAGGACCAAAGATATTGTATAGTATTACCTAGATGCACATGTAGCGCTAGTGCAGCGTTACAAATTGAAGGTTTCCATATTGTAGGCAACTAGTTCCCTGGCATGTGCTGACAGGCGTGTTGTGTCCGTACGTGACGAGAGTTGGGGGTATTTCCCATGTAAATTATTGCTCTGAAGTGCTTTTATCTTATTATACAAAGATTATTATTTACGCATCAATAAAAATATATAATGAGATCTTCATGGTTCTATGACCTCAAGGCCAACATAAAGAAGCATTAGGGTTACTAGAAGAAACTTTCAATAATCCAAATGATAACCAAAATGCTCGTGTTACATTTAGTAACATGAGCTTTTTTCATCTAATTGAAACGTATACTTTAATTTGGTCCTAGCATTCCTGCACCCGGAGTAAGAAAATGTATTCGTTATGTATACCCAACATATTTTATTAATTTGAAAACTTGTTCGAATTATTAAAAATCTTACTATATAACGTGTTAAAGGGAGTAATTTACTACAGATTAGAATAGAACACATCCACCTTTTCTGCGGACCCCACAGTACGAGTTTTCTGTCCAAAAATCACCGTTTTCTTGCCGCAGCTTTACATAACTTTTTCTATACTATGTATATTACTCCGAATATACGTACGTATACGACAAAGTAAAAATTAGAAGACAGAATACATGAGGTTTGGCTATTTCAAAGCATTCGTAAGAATTAAGATTTTTGTGTGCCAATCTTTACTTAAATCATTTTCACTTTGAAGAATAATTTGAATCTCTCTTTTAGAAAAAGAAACTATGCATTAGCTACGGATTGCAACAAAATAAGTAAGAATGATGAAATTATCTTTGCTGAATTGAAAGTCAAACCATTAGAGCTATTTTCAATTACGTTATTTTTAAAACACATTTAAATTTCTCGTAATTTATTTATCATAGTGTATAGGAACAATAACAATGTGATTCTCGAAGTTTTGAATCCGTAAGATCCCGTGAAAAGAACGTTAAAACACAGTTTTAAATGACCGCTCCCACATTTGCCTACAATATGACGGAGAGCGCAATGTTCAATTTGTTACGCTAGTGCTCGCCTCTCATCATAGGAGAAGTGGGCCTTGGTTGGGACAAGCTCTCAGCTCCCAGTCGGTCTCTCGTCATGTGTGGCAATGTAGTGCATGTTAGTGTAAGGGTATGAGAATAAAGAGTAATGAAAGGGCAAGAAAGGGGAAGAAAAGATCGTGTGTGGTCCGTAGCCCGTTTGTTAGGGTACCGCTCCGACATTCACCTGGTATTGATCGGAGAAACCACGGAAAACTACCGATCAGAGCAGCTGGCCGCTAGAATTCTCCTCCAGACAGCGACTGCACTCGACTACATATGTAGCTAGTGTCGAAAACCCTGCCACTGTTGAGACTCGAAGCTAGGATCTTCTAGTCAGAGGAACGGCAGTAACAGTTGATGCCCTGAGCCACTTTTCCTGGTCTTTTGTGTTGTTTTTCAGTGACATAAGGCGGTAGACCACTATTAATACTTTAATAGAAAAATCCATCTCTTACCAGAGCGACTGCTTAGAGTTTAAAACGTTCGTTCGTTATCTCCTTTACTTTCCATTGGAACCACTTTTGATGTAATTGCTCCTCCTTGGAGTAGAAAACAAGGTTGTTAAACTTGCGGGCGGTAATTTCGGAGCGGGCGGGGTGGCGCGGGGCGTTCGTTGTTCGGGGGCGAAGGTGCCGAGGATGGAAGGGCGAAGGGATCCAGAGGGCGTCGTAATTGGCGTAACGCAGTTTCAAGCCCTCCAGTAAACACATTTGCTCCAGTACTCCCGGGAAGCGACCGCGCAAACGCCACCGCTCGCCGCCGTAGAGATGGAGTGCATCGCCCAGCCGGGCCGTCCTGACGCGAGACGACCCGAAGCACACGCTAATGAATAGCGACGCGTTCATGGAGGCGAGCATCGGCGGTGTAGTTACAGGCGAGCGTGATGTGAGGTGCAGAAGCCATTCGATGCAATTTCCGAGCCGGCAGAGAGATTTATTGTGGTCCGGGCATCAATACGAAGCGCGACAACACATACCTCCAAACCGGGAGCGGTAGCTCAGTGCATCAACTGATGTCCCTGCACCGCCTCTGACCGGGAGGTCCTAGGTTCGAGTCCTCACGGTGGCAGGATTTTCGACACTAGCTTTTCAGCTAGGTCGAATTCAGTCGCGGTCTGGAGGAGGATTCTAGCGACCGGCTGCTCTGATCGGTAGTTTTCCGTGGTGTCTCCAATCAATTCCAGGCGAATGCCGGAGCAGTACCCTACCAAACGGACCACGGATCACGCGCAATCTTTCCTTTCTCTTCCTTAGCCGATCGTCTCCCCTTACACACACACACACACACTTACACTAACATGCATTACACAACCACATATTCTGGGAGACTGGTCGCGAGCTTAGAGCTTGTCCCGGCTGGGGCGGTGCCCCACTGGTGGGAGAGTCCTGGTTAGGGGGAAACCCCACTAGCCGATGGTAGGTCGGCGCCGGATCTCGCCATCAGCGGGTGAAGATCACCGCCGTCTCCCGAGAAGAAAAGCATGCACTACACTAACGGGCTTATGACCAAAGCAGTTGACGCGCCCGGAAACACGAAAAAATCAATCAATCAAACATACCTCCAACGGCGCGCCACCCAGGTCGCGCTCTGACATGGTATTCGCTTACTCGCAGTACTGCTGGAGTGCTTTTCATTGAAATAAGTTACACAGAAAGTTTCGGAATAAATGTTCGACACTCTTAGGGCTTGTAGAGAGTTTGAAAAACATCACTTTTTGCAAAGGAACATAAATGATTAGCAATCTCATAGAACAAATGAAAGCGTCGACTTCCGCGGCCGGAGTCAACATATACTCCGGAAGAAGCCGAATCCTAGGCACAGATGTCAACATTTTGGCCGTCTTTCTGCTACCTTCCTCTGGGAGAAATGTATTCCGTCTCGGTGATGGTCGTAGCATGGTGGCCGAAAAGTTGACAAATGCGCCTAGACCGCGGTGTCTCCCTGACAACCAAGTGTATAATTCATTTTTTGTACGTAACATTTTCCTACGCTTCAAAGGCTACTCAGCTTGCACAGGAAATCTCTTTGACTGGGCCAAAACCTACTAACCACCAAAGCACGATAAGTTGCCTACCAATTAGGGGCACAGGTTTCATTATATCAGATTCATCATTACGAAATAATTGAGGAAATGTTATCACCTTCGACCTCCTATATGTCCTAAAATTTGTAACAGTTATTCTGAAACACACTGGATTGAGTTTTTATAACTTGCCTCCCGGCTTCATACTCAGCTGAGATACGATACGATACATGGTGTTGAGGCATTGCAATGCTTCGTTTTACATTCACGGAGTAAGAGAGATCCAATTTTTTGTTGTGGCGACTTTCTAAACACCGCCTTCCCTGGTTCTCGCAATAGAGAACTCTGAAAAAATTAACACTGTCATCACACGTCGGCGTTAGAATCTAATTTTCAACACTAAGTATTTCAAGCAAAATATTATGTCACCTGTCCTGGGAGTTGTCTCTTGGCTGTCCGGGACAAGCCGCGTCGATCTGCTTGTATCTGACGTTTCGGCCAACATATTGTGGCCTTCCTCAGAGCGTACTGCTCACGCTCTGAGAAAGGCCACTGCAGTACGCTCTGAGGAAGGCCACAATATGTTGGCCGAAACGTCAGCGACAAGCAGATCGACGCGGCTTGTCCCGGAAAGCCAAGAGACATACTCCAGCCGCGGAAGCCTACGTAATCGTGTCCTCGGAGTTGTCAATTACATATCTTCACGTTCATGTAAATTCCTTTGCCATTAGCCTTTACCAAGCACACGTGCTTGCTCACGGAGAAAAATCTTAGGTCGCCGCCAAGGATTTTCGATGAAGTACCGAGCGTCCATAAATCATAACGTCATGTATGCGACAAAGTCCCCCGCTTTTGTACGATGCGATCCGCCAGAGCTGGTCCGATTGTTGATTTAAACAATGCGCGTTAACGGCGCCTTCCCGAAATTGCCTCGGTTTCCAATAAACTTCTTGGCGATGGCTTCTGGTCCGACGGTGCTGCGACCCGTGTTGCGAAGCATTTTGAATGTGTTCACTCAAGGCCCCGACACACGTACTTTTTTTATTATTATTTCTATTTTTATATTGTTTGACATTATGCTGTGCAAATGTTTGATGGACTTAATCTATTTTATTCTAACTTAAACTAACTTAAAGTTATACACATTACAATTATTTTAAAAAATATAAAGCGGGAGAGGAAGCAGGAAGCACCTCAGATAAGTATTATTCCAGATTTGCGAACATTTTATAGAATGAGTGAAGTGGATATCTGTTTTTAATTCTTGTTGGATAATTGGGGTTTTTGCCCAGTTTATAGAAGGATGATGCTTATATTTGGGGAAGATTTGTGTAGAAGTTGTGTGCAAGATATGCTATTTGATTTTTTATTGTGTTTATATTCAAATCATTATGTAGTTGGTTGTTACTGATGAACCAAGGTGCTTTTGTGATTAAGACACACGTACTAATCGCGCACTTTGTCTTCATACTCCAGAGAGGGGGTGCGGGAAGAGGCGGGTTCTGTCTACGTCGCGGCAATGCAGAGCTGTCAACTTCATTGACAGAAAACTCTGCGTAATAACTTGTCTTGGACTAGATAGCTATGAGAAACAACGGAAGATTATTTTTTAAATTCTGAAGAAATAATTAATAGAGATAGAAATAATTGAGTAACAAGAAGGAACATGGTACGCACAGGTCGATAGGAAGAGAGAGCTAAAACTAGGAAGTCGTCATTGGAAAGGAAGAAGGTGGGCAGCACAGCAAACTGAGCCGTGACGTTCCGAATGGAGCTCATTTTCTACCGGGCCGGGCTATGCCGGGCTGAAACAGGAGTAGGAGCTCGAGGATCAAGAAAAAGTACGAGCATAGTACCAATTTGTCAGGCCCACCGTCCAGTAAATTCGCCAAATTGCATCGTGTGGAAGCATGTAGTCGAACAGAAATTTTTGTCGGATGATTGTTTGGTTCTGACCACGCGACCGTCGATTCCTCACCCATTCTGCCAGACAAACTGTATAGTAAATGGAAATGTTGGGTTAACATACAGTGATTCTAAATCTCAAAACGCTGGCTCAAATGTGAAACAGTTGTTTAATAGGAAAGTTCTCTGGTACTTAAGTGTTTTGGAGGTCACTGATAACGAATAGGAAATCGAAGATTTCAAGAAATAAAATTACAATAATTATGAGGTTGAAAGCAACACGTAGAAATGTAATTGCTTTTATTTATAAATTGTAGCAATTACGTACAATATCATAAGTAAATGATTATTAAACGGCTTAAAAACTCCTTTATTCAAAAACGTGCCAGCAATAGAGTTGCAGTGAGATGGAGCAACTTACAAAGGGATTGGGATAGGTAATACGGTACGCAATATATGCAAGAAAATTGCAAATTGATCATAGAACAACTTTTTTAGAATAGCATTATTTTTTTCGCTTCGGTAATTAACAAATATTTAGTATTCTCTTGGACAAAATATTTTATTTTAACTCGTGCTATATTTTCACATAAACCGGGTCAAACATTTGAATAACCTTATTGTATTCTCGTTGTCATATTAGAACAAGTTTGCACGTGGTTAGCTTTTGAAGGGATTCAAAGGTGAATACAAGAGATGTGTTCCGCACCTACATTTTAACTCTATGAATGTAAACTATTGTGAACATAAAAGTCTTTATTTCGGATTTTTTCTCATTTTCGAGGTCGGAAATCACTGTGTAACAACCCGACAACAGCGCTTCAGTTTCCTCAGATTTCCGTCATGCGAGCATAGATGTTCCCTTCTCGAAAAATCCGAACACTACTGAAAAATCGGGTTGTTGGTCGGACGGTAATCACACGAGTTTCGTTGTCCCGACGGTCGGTCCCATCAATTGGTCTGCGTGTAAAGGCATTTAGAAACTTCTTTTTCTCTCTATAAGAAGTTCGAGGGCCTTGAGCGCGCCACGTTTGAAATGCATGTTCTTAGCTCTCAATGTATGCCAAATGATTCATATAATTGTCTTATTTGAGATTAGGCGCCAAATTTGAGTTATTTTCGGCACTTATGTGTTAACACCTGGAGAATCCTTAATAACTATAAATATTATACCAGCATACGCCAAGATTACTAATGATTATTTGTCTCTTCTTGAGATAACAAGCCCCGATGATGGATATACATTTTCCGAAACGTTGGCAAACTAACATATAGTGGATTTTTTTCTCCTACTTACCAAGCCCAGTAAACCTGACTTCAGTTTACGGATGATCGTCATTTCGTTCAATGATTGATAAATTATTGTGATATTTGTATTATCCGTAATTCCGGACGCGTCAACTTATAAGGTCATTAGTCCCGTATATGTAGTGAATGTTTTCATCGTAAGATATGGAGATGGTTTTCCCCCTGGCTGACAAGATCCGGTGCCGACGTACGTCGTCATGCCGGGAATTTTTCCAAATCAGGTATCTCCCACCAATGGGGTACCGTCCCAGCCGGAACACGCTCTATCCTCCCAACTGGTTTCCCAACACGTGTGATAGTGTAGTGCATTTCAGAGTGTGTAAGTAAGGGGAGGGGATAGGATAAGGAAGAGGAAGGAAATATCGCGTTCCGTTCGTGGCCCCTTTGTTAGGGTACTACTTCGGCATTCACCTGGTGTTGATCGGAAAAAACACGAAAACCAATCACACCAGGCGGCCTCTATAATTCTCCTCCAGATAGTAGCTAAATTCAAACTAGCTATGTAGCTTGTGTCTAAAATCTTGCCACCGCCGGGACTCAAACCCTAGGACCTCCCGGTCAGAGGCACCGTAGCGACATCAGTTGATGCTCTGATACATCATTTTGTCGTGTGAGATGTTCTGTTCTTCAGCTACTCTGCGAAATCGTAAGCGTGGTCTCGCAACGAAAAGCAAAGACGCGACCCGAGGTCACAAAACCTTCGATACACTCAACCAGAGGCCGCCTGTTCGGCGCTAATAAGGCGAGACGTTTGTGCGTCATGGCAACGTCATAGAGAAAGCGGTGAATGTAACGCGGGTAGCGCTGACTGGCGCGTTCACCGTTTCATAATTTGGCAGCTTCATTGTGCGTTTGGGGTCCAAAGCAGGCGTGTCGCCCGGCGCCCGCACGAGCTACTTGCCTGCCTGGGAAGCCCCGCGCTCCTGCGTGCAAGGGCAACTTCCCCTGACTCCGCCCTCATTTCCCCTGTAAACCAGAAACGAGTGCGCATGCGCGAGCTGTAGCAGGGAAGCGAAGTACAAAGCGCGCTCGAAATACCGCGAAGAACAGTTGTTTTACATGAAAGTGTATTTGCCCGACGATTTCTATCATACCATGTACTATTTTCATATACTACTTTTCTGCTTTGATAAAAGACAATCTTTGTATGTTAAACCTCCTAGCCGGAACATAAGAAGTTAATGTATTTATGCACTCTTAAAAAAACTCTACTACGAAATAAACATGCTTTCGAATCAAAATGTTTAATTTTACTCTCAATTGACAGTTTAAAGTATGACTGAAATGTTTCATTTTGAAGTATATTTTCTTTGCTTTAGTGGAGGAAATGGAAATTAATATCATTTTGGGGTCAATGACTGTTCACTGACTTCTTTAAACGTCGGTCATGTGTCAGATATCTAGTGGCTTACTGCCACCCCGGAGCCATTTAAACAACTCTTACTTCTAAGTTTCGCGCCAATTCATCTGCATTGAGTGTCCGCGAATTTTAGTAAGCTTGTCCGCGATCTTGACGTGCCTGGTCTAAAGTCTCACACGTTGTACAGTGTGCAGACGTTATCGTACAATATAATTTTAGCATGTTAATGTTCACCATGCATAATTACATCCTAAGACAGTATTTCAAGCCTCTGAATCTTTGTTTCTTCATTATACGCTTTCTTTGATAATTTCAAAACGAAAGCGATTTTCAAATTTCTTTTCGCATACATGACTTCATTGTGTGTATCAGGCTCCACCTCGTGGATTCGAAAGTAATTTACAATCCCTCTGGATATGAATGAGATCAGCCCTTCGTCCAGTTTGGCTGACTTTAGCTTAAGAGTCCAGCGGCAAGGCTGTCCCTGCCTTGCCGCCGTTGTTGCACTGACTCTGACCAAGAGGTCATAGGGCTTGAGTCTTGCGGGCGACGAATTTTCTGCTCCAACTACATAACTAGCTGTCTGCAGGAGAATACTAGCAGACAGATTCTCTTATCAGTTGTTTTGCGTAGTTTCTCCGATCATCACCAAGCGAATGCCGGAGCAGTATCCTGTCAAACGGGATACAGATGGCGCGCGATATTTCCTCTCCCATCCTTGTCTTATTATCTCTCGCTATTCATGCACACACTTACGTGTTTTTCACTACCACGCATGTCTGGAGTTCAATTGGGAGTCTATGCTGAGGCGGTGTCGCAGTAGGGGTCAATTCCTCGTGGAGACAATCCTCAGCAAGCCAGCGTGTAGGTCAGCGACGGATTTTATCATCCATAGGGGGAGAAACACAGTGCCCGGGAACTGCAATCAATCAACCTTCGCTCGGATCTGAGGAAGGGAGTGGGGACAGGATGGGAAAGGCGTTTGGTCCAAGAACCTGTTGTCAAAGTACTCCTTCAGTTCTTCGCCATTCGTATGAGAGTAAATCAGAGAAAGGATCGATCGGAGACGAGCCGACCTCTTAATTATAGTTCAGGCAACGATGGCGCAAATCCCCAGTATTCAGCGAGCTCGAAAATTAGCCAGTGCGAGGATTCGAACCTGGCACCTCCTTGTCTACGAAGCTTCAGTTGCGTACTGGCAACTAAATTTGTATTTGCCAACTCAGCAGACCGGAACGGTCAAGTGAGAAGCCTCCCAAACCCGCAAATGACACTCCGGTACGAAGCCTTCAGAGAAGGGGATATCTGCCGAGGTTTAGAGTAGAGGATATCCACGAAGGTTTAGAGTAGGGGATATCTACGAAGATTCAGAGTATGGGATATCTAGGAAGGATTAAAGTAGGGGATATCTACGAAGGTTTACAGTAGAGTATATCTACGAAACGTTTTGAGTAGGAGTTACCTACCAAGCGTCCTTGGTTCACACCTTCGAAACAAAAGCTACATTTAATGATCGGATTAGTGATTTCAAGGTAATTGTCCCTAGTGAGACTCAGTGGCACGAGTAGCACAATGAAATCTTCCCTCCATGCAGTTCATCTCACCATCAGAAGAGAAATTACAGCGGCTCTGGAATTTACACTTGAAGTACGGATAGATACATTTCTACGGCTAGAAGAGAGCTAGAAAAATTAATTATTTACGTTTTTCATTGTAAACATTTTATTAACATTTGTACTTTTATTTCACAGTATATTTTTCCCCAAGATCACAATATTTCGTTCCTTCGGCGAGCCCACTTCAGCAGTCAATGAACGCGTCCATTACTGCAGGTTTCACCATCGCTCTGAGAAGACTGTGCGCATGTACTACTTACAGATAGTTTCCCTGCGTAACGTTAATTGCACGGTTCAGATCGCGCCATGTCACGGTGTCGCAAATCTTGTTACTGAGGGCTACTGCTTGTTACTACTACTCTATAAGGCAACAGTGACGTCACTGGCATAAATTAAAGCAAAAATAGAGAATTGCTGAAGTACAAAATGTGTCAGTGGTGGATATGAGCTTTTTAGACAACCAATCTTTGAAGTGAAATACATAACAAGACGACGTTTCTGGCACGTCACAACGACAGAAAGTGCGATACGGCCACCTAAAGGCAACATTGTCGTCACTGGCATAAATTAAACAAAAGCGAGAATTACCGAACTACATCACCAGTCACAGAGTTAGAATGAGCTTATCTGCCAACTAACCTTCGCAGTGTAGTAACATTCGAAGTTTCTGGCAAGTCTCAAAGGAACAAAGTGCGACCCTGTCACCAGTAGTTACTCTCAACATCATTGGCTAACTAAAAGTCGAAAATTGCCGCTACGTCACGTGCCTTAGAGTACGATATGAGTGTACCTCCCTACCAATATTTGCAGTGTTGTAAGTAAAACATTCGAAGCTTCTGGAAATCGGCCCGGTGGCGGAGATCGCTAAGGCAGTAGTGTCATAGCGATCTCGGACCGAAGGGTCGCGGTTCCCGCGTTCGAGTCCCGCCTCGGACATGGTTGTATTTGTGTTCGTCCTTTCACACCTTATCATCACCATTAAGTATTAAATCCTATAAAATTACTTAGTAGTAAGATACAAGAAGTGAGAGGTTGTATGCTCAAACGTGAATGCTTAAAAAAGTTATGTATTACAAATAAAAATGTTCAAATCCCTGAAAGGCAAAACTGCCGAACAGGAAGAAAATAAATTTAAAAAAAAAGCTTCTGGCAAGTCACAATGGCGCAAAGTGTGATACTGCGGCCAATGAGTAACCATGACATCCCTAGATTAAAATGAAAATGTGATTAACTAGATGCTAAAGCCCTGGAAACCACCAATCACGCGTGAAATCAATAAACACGTGCTTAAACATGCGTGAAATCGATGCGCTGCGCCGAGACTAGTTGTTTTGTGCATGTGTAATCTGTAGCAAAACCAATATGAACGAATAATTGAAATGAAATGCTAAAGAAGTGTATTTTCCAGAGATAGTGATTACACCCTGCGTAGAAACGGGTTTGATGAAAATTATTGCTACAGGAACATCTGAAAACAAACATATCATTTTGAAAATGACAATACAATTATTTAATATCAAACAAATATTAAAAAGGCATTAAAACTCTAAATGAGAAAAAATAATTAAATTACACAAACTAAAAATAAAAAAGTAAAATTAATAATTTAAATAATCATAAAAATTCTTTGTCACAATAAAATGAATATCTTTTTGAATTATGTATAAAGGGCGTTCAACCATTCGTACACGACTATTTTAGATTTCCCGACACCATAATTATTCAACTCCAATCAACCCATGATCGGTCCATCCAGGAGAAGTTTTTCAACTCGAAGCAATTCGAGCTTTTCTATTACACCTCTAAACACTATAAATTGTCTAGGTGTGTATTTGCAATATTAACATCACATCAGTGACTAATGGGGAAACGTTTCCGTAACCGGTAACGGTAAACAAAGTGCAATGGAGTCTGGTAACTTAAGTTTATTGACGTGTGTCTTGCTCTTACACTTACACTTTTAAGTCATTGTTTTGAATATTTACCTGGTATCTTGTAACACTGAATCACCATGACCCTGCCTCGATCTACACAGTAACACAAACTTGAATTGTTGTGGCAGTGTTCTGACACCTGGTTCGTCTGCGGAGCGAAAACTGTTTTGGTGAGGCTTCGGGATCCGACTCATTTGAGGGCAGGAACGAATCCCTACGACTCCGAATCTGAATCTCTAATGGTTGCATCGGTAGTTCAACAGTGCAACAGACTAGTCAATCAGACGCTCGAACCCAGAGAAAAAATACGCTCGAACCCCTTAGTCCAGAGCACGATGTAAGATATCTTACACCGTGGTCCAAATCTCAAGGATCCGCATTGAGCTGTAAATTCTCAAATGTTAACACATTGTCCTATCACTCGGTAACGACATTTGTGAAAACGATGTCCAAGGCTTTATAGATTACTGTACGTCCTCTGTTCTTTCAAAAATCCAATTATAATTTCACTGAAAGAATATTCACCCAAAACTTTGTATCATATTTTGTGAACATCACATTTTGTGGCTCGCTCGTGGCACATAGCGAAGTCGCTAGCCTTTCACCGCTGACGTCCGGATTCGATTCCCGTTGAATCTCATGTGGAATTTGTTCCAACAAAACGAGTTTTGCCGCTTCACAAGGGTTAGTCTAACCCCTGTGAAGTGCCCTAAACCCTACCCCTATCCTTGTTTCTTTCCACCTCTGGCCACTGTGTAGTGAAGTAAGAGGGGCGCGTGAAGGGGCGTGAAGGGGCGCGTTCAGGGGCGCGTGAAGTAAGAGGCGCGTACGCAGAGATGCTACCTGGCGGTCCTCTTTGATAACTGACTAGACGAGACGAGACATAAAAATACAGCGTCCTTTGGAATGGAAGGATAGTTAATGGAGGATTACTCCGCGCTCAACACTCGACCAGAGGCGAAGAGACGCGTAGCGTTGATAAGTTAGATTAAGGGCGCAACAAATTTTAAAAAAATAACATCTGATAGCTACAATGAAATCAATGGTAGGACAATTTTGAATCGTTGTCGAATTAAATATTTTCTTAGCACTTAATGACCAGTCTCAAGGCATCAAACCTGTTGATTCGTCTCAATTTATGATTTTGTAATTCAAATTCACAAGTACAGAAAGCCACCAAACTATTTTGAGGTAAATGAGCGATCTTATCATTCTGTAATTCTCCTTTGTGAACTGAATTTGAACAATAACCTTCGATATACAGAACTATACCATCTTACATCGGCCTAGTCGGAGAACAGCGGTTCATTCGTAAATGACTATGGCAACAAAAACAGTGGATATAAAAAATAACCAACTAGTGACCTGCAGCGGCAGCAATGCTTCTGAACACAACCACACAAAATGGTTTTCCAAAACCTAGCACGCTCACACCTCAATAACAACAAATACAATACTCTTAGACTCACATCACTAATTAAAACACAATAAATTAATACACTATACTCACAGCACTAATTAAATTTTTTTCCGTTTAGTTAACTAAATATACTCATTAATTCCATGGAAATTCGTTGATTATCTCTTCGTTAGTAACACGCGTGCAATTAAAATTCCACCGTGCAATTAAAAATTCACACCTACCAATCAGAATGCAGAAAAGGGGCGAAATCGTGTAATTAAGAAAATATAACACACGTAGCAAAGGTATTTGCAGTCGGCCATGAAACATGAACAAACAAGTGCATCACATATTACGTACCTACAACTACATATAAACAACGAATTAATAATACTAAATTGGGGAAGTACACGTTGAGCTAGCTGACTTATGGAACAACATAAACTATTTAATGTGAATATATTAAATGTTTTACATGTAAAACATTTGGTCCTAGGATGACGAATATAAAAAACGTAAACATCAGTTGTATTTACGAGTTCTAAAAGTATGACATACCAAAACTAGACTCCAGGTCGTGTATCAGGCCGCACTAAATTCGCAATATGGCAGCTTGAAAGATTTCCAGTCGGAATAGCCAACTTATGAAATTATAACTCTGATCAAGTCTCTCGCTTTTGTTTTGTTTGTTGTCTCATTCACAATCCTCGCGCGGTCTCGAGTCTTGTCCACTGTTCAATAATACATGTTTCGTTTTTCGGTAGAATTAAAAGAGATGTTCATCTATAAACGAATATTAACTCTGTGAATAATTATTAAGTTAATTAAGAATTATCATATCAACTATTGCGAGCTTAAGAAGTTAAAAAGTGTCAAGTGTAAATGAAAAATACAACCTCAAAAGTTATCTGCGGTCATACTTCTATGTTATTAATGCTTTTGAGATGTGTGTCAACAGTTCCTTCACGTTTTGAAGTGGTAGTAATAAGTTTTATTGAACGCAAATAAATACCACAATTATTGAAGTTAATTAACGTGATATACATGGTAGTTTTTAAGTGATCTAATGAAATGTTCCTAACAGTCCAGTTATGTCAATATCAATGCAAATACATCCATTTAATTTATCTGTTCAATTATTCATTAGCTTTTAAAAGTTAAAAAAAATAATGAAACTCATCATTAGTGTAAGTAAGTTTTCAATAACTTATCCATTGTTACCAGAGACAGTCTTTGAAAACGTGTTATCTTCAAAGGTTCAGTATTAAGTATAGACCCAGATGTTGATAGGCTTACCATTATTTTCCAGTTATAATTAAAATGAATTCAGAAAAATAATAATAAATATAATATAATTAATTTAAAACAAGAAATACTAAAGGGACACTTAACAACAACAAATAATGAACTACTATAACTATTTCAATTAACTTTATTATTATTACTAAAGAAAACAATTGGAAAATAATAAATAAAACTCTAAAACGCCTAATATTACTAAATAAATAAATTGAACGATAAAAAGCAAAGAACGAAGAGCACCAAAACGCAAAATGCAAATCTTTAGCAACACTCGTAAACTAACACAATTTCACTTGGATGGCTTTGAATGTTGGCGGTATCTACGGAAGTAGTCATTGTTTCATTGCAAACTTAAATTTTAAAAAATGTCCCTACCGCTTGAAGGTAATATATTCAGGGTATTTGTGTGACGATTGGCAACAACTTTAGCCAACAAAACGAATCGAAACTACCCTAAATCGAGTATAAATGTATGTTCTCATCCGACAGTGGCATTTTTCAAAAGTTGTCCCGTTAGTTCGGCTTTTTAGCTGGCCAGCAGTCTATGTCAGAAGTGACAATTTTTTTTCATTATTTATACACGTTGTATTCGCTTTCTTACCTGTCTTTACTTTTCGTGGGTAGTAATGTTTTCATAACTTTGTCAGATTCTAATATTTTATTCGCATATGTTCAGCACCTTCCATTTGCAACAATTTCGTCGAAACAAAAACAATGCAAAGTCCACTAAAATAGATATTTTTCAGAAGCAATACTACGTCATGGAATGCATGCCGCGGGTGGAAAAGATGCACTGGAACTTTTTAAAATTTGAATTATTCGTAAATGGAAACAAAAAAGTATTGAACGTAACATGTGTATAAAGGGGTATAATTGCTCTCATAGTATATAAGAGAACTCGCTATCGTCGCTCGTTTTCTTGAACATACCATTCATGCAATAATACACCTCTTTATACACTCATTTCGTTAATTTCAATAATAAAAACAAATCTGTACGACGACAAAACCATAGTATGCATGGATACCCAGTACAATGTTCTTTATATACCAAGAACATTACCAATGGTGCTAAAACAACATGTATTTTCTCGACCAAATTTTCACGCAAAATTACGCAAAAAGTACTCAAATTTTCAAAAAATTGCAATGACCTTATTTTAAAATATATCTTTAAGGAACAGATTTTATTAAGAGAAAAATATATATTTTTAACATTTTAGTGGTAGGAAGACTCCGAACAATTTGGTTTCACATAAAGTACCCCTCAAAATTATAATATCGGTTTCAAATTCAAGGGATTGCGACATCAGTTAGTTCGATTGGAGAATATCAATTTTGGAGAAACTCGGCGGAGCGGTTTAGCCGCCAGCGTCTTTCACAGACGGACGGACAGACAGTCAGACGTTTTGCCGTCATTCGATTTTTCGGATCAAGGTCCCACAAAACATGGATTCTCGCTACACCACGTGATAGAGAATTTTTTTCCAATTTCCAATAGGAACTGGATTTATTCACTTTTTGTTACTAGGGCCTTGTAATGAGAGTTTTTCTGCCGAAAATTTGCCGTTTTTCGTGCAGCATTACATAACTTTTCTCTCTACTCCGTACAAAGAAAGTAAAAATGTTTCTGCTCCATATCCCAGGTAAATATGGTTATTAATGGTAAATAATTAACGGCAGGCCGCGTCTTCCTTGGAACTTCATGGCGTCGGCTGTGTCGTAAGCAGTGACGCATTGAGTATCAGAATTCAGCCGGTACGCGCAGTATGAGAATCAGTGGAACAACTCAATCAAATAGGTATTTAAATTTTTCAGACAAAATATAAACAGCTTTTTTGGGGGAGTATTATTTCCGAGTTCCTGAGAATCTAACGAAACCGTAACGGTATCTTGCACACGGACCGTCGCTGAAACCTCCTTTCCATTTCTGCGCGCAATGAAAATTAGTAAAATTTGTATATAAACAAAGAGCTGTAGAACATTCAACAAAGAGACGTAGAATTTAAAAGTCCTGAGGGGTCCAAAAAGAATGTATACACTCTATCAGCAGTTTAGGGGCATCGACGATGTTTAACTGCAAATGGGAGTTACTTTGAACGCATGTAATCGTAAGAACACGTAACAAAACATTCATCCGAAATAGTAAGCAAGAATTATCGCCGTATGTCTCCCCATTTCAAGTATATTTGCTGTCAAAGAGTGTACATATTTTTGGTCCCTCTGTAGGATCTTTATGACGTCGAATTTTAATCATTAAAAATAAATTATTCTACAATAAATGAACCAACCATATTTTTAGAACATTAAACGTAAGATTTCATTCTTACATACAGAGAGAAATTTACAAGTTTTACTCAATCTATAAAGAAAAATCAAATCAAAAAGGACTTCATAGTATGTGGATTTGGAAAGTAATTTCGATCATTTGACGACTATTTATTTCACTGCCAGTACACACGCCGTTAAAATGTTTTCTCTATTTTTATTAAAATCAAACTCAAATATTACTTAACTGTTACGTATGACCGTATAACGGCAGTCGTACAATCAGGAATTTTTCGAATGATAAAAGTCAATTTGTCGTGCCAATCAAAAGCAAAATGTGTAGTTAGGCCTTCACCTTTGCTTCGTCGTCGATGCAACAAAGAGGCACGGAGAGAGTAACGTGATTTCATCGTTTGCTTCCGGGAAACAGGGAAACAGCCTAGCGCTCTCCGCGTAAAGCGATGCATGGGACAACGAACCACCCGTCGCACTGGGAATCGACCCGAACCGCCTAGGTTCACCGTCCCCGCGCTCTGCTGCTTTACTATTGAACACATAGAGCAGGCACGTCAAACCGCGCCCGCCCGAGCTACTTGCCCACCTGGGGAGTTTTTTTGACTGTTTTTTTCGTGTTTCCGGGCGCGTCAACTGCTTCGGTCAGTGTAGTTAGTCCCGTTAGTGTAGTGCATGTTTTTTCCCTCGGGAGATGGCGGTGATCTTCCCCCGTTGGATAGCGAGATCCAGCACCGACCTACCGTCGGCTAGGGGTTTCCCCTAACCAGGACTCTCCCACCAGCGGGGCATCGCCCCAGTCGGGACAAGCTCTAAGCTCCCGACCGGCCTCCCGGAATATGTGGTAGTGTAGTGCATGTTAGTGTAAGTGTGTGTGTAAGGGGAGGCGCGCGGTCCGTGGCCCGTTTGATAGGGTACTGCTCCGGCATTCGCCTGGTGTTGATCGGAGAAAACACGGAAAACTACCGATGAGAACAGCCGTCCGCTAGAATTCTCCTCCAGACAGCGACTGAATTCGACCTAGCTGAAAAGCTAGTGTCGAAAATCCTGCCGCCGTCAGGACTCGAACCTAGGACCTCCCGGTCAGAGGCGCTGCAGTGACATCAGTTGATGCACTGAGTTACCGCTACCAGAACCGGGGGAGGCTGACGCTACTACGAGCACGGGCAACTTCCCCTGATTCCGGACTCATTCCCCCTTTAAATCCAGAAAGAGGTGTATACGCGCAAGCTGAAGCGGAGCGACGCTGTGAATCGTGGCTTCATACGAAAATATGTTTGTCATATTGTTACTATCAAATCAACTATAATTGTATTATGTTTATATTCTTCACTTCACACGTATTCTTACAATTATTCTTCACACATTACTTTTTTATGGTTATTTTCTTACTAAATTCTCCCTTTTATAAACATCTTTGCCAAGACAGGAATATGTTTGAATGACAAATCCTTTTCTTGTATTTGTTTTGCGTTGTGTTATTAAATAATCAGTTATTTATTGGACTTAACAATAATGTCAAATAAAATGGAAAAATTAAAATTTTGGTTTTAAAAAAGTAAAACGTTCTAACCTGGACGTAGAAAGTTTTTTTTTTAAAAAAATTCTTTTTTTTAATTTTACTCTCAATTGGGAATTTGAAATTGGACTGATGTTTTATTTAATTTTAATGGATCATTTCTTTGCCTCAAAGAGAAAATGGGAATTAATATAGC
Source organism: Teleogryllus oceanicus (assembly GCA_964035755.1). Taxonomy (NCBI): domain Eukaryota; kingdom Metazoa; phylum Arthropoda; class Insecta; order Orthoptera; family Gryllidae; genus Teleogryllus; species Teleogryllus oceanicus. The sequence goes on from CAXIVR010000006.1 coordinate 22,075,043, forward strand.
TAAATTTGTGTCAATAGCTGTCAAGTAATGGCTCCCAACGACTGCCATGGGCCAGATATCCAGTGATGTACCGCCACTCCGTAGCATTTGTGCAATCCATACTTTTGAATCTCGCGCCAATTTCTCTGGTCACAGTGCCCGCGAGCTCTAGTAAGCTTATTACCGTGCCCGCGACCTTGATATGCCTGACATAGAGCAACTCACTTCGCAAGCTCTATTGTGTCATACCAATATGTGGGACATTGTATTGCGTCACATTTATTGTAAACAGGGTGAATGGTAAGGATAGACATATGTAAATATGGCGGCCTAGCAACGGTGGACGAGTTGTCGTCAAGGTCAACACACTTCATTGCTTTGAACCACGGGGCGCGGCTAGTTGATAAAGTAAACTGTTTGGGGATTGGCCGAGAAAGCAATGACAGTCTGGGGCGCGGCTAGTTGAATTTGTAAGTAATTGAGGGATGGGCTGGGCATGGAATGACAATGTGTTTCGATGGAAGCGGGTCGAATTTTTTCTGACAAGAAACAGTAGAAAGTATGGACCGAGTTTTGAAGCGCTTAAAGAGGGGAATATGGAGGCATTCGGACTTTTGCCGTGGTGCTGTGCGGATCGTGTGTAGATAATTGATGTTGGGAGTTTGGGAATTGTAAACATCTACTTTGGAGCGTATGGTTATCGGACTTAGAATATGGATGTAATGTGCGGAAATTGGAACTTGGAAATATTTCGAGTGCACAACTAGATTTTAAACTGTGAACTTAGGTGAATTTGTCGACAACAGAACTGGGAGTATTTGAAGCAGATAATAGTTTGCTGAACTTTAATATTTTAAGTATACACGTAGAAAGAACTGGCAAACTTTTAAAAGGAAAATTAAGTCTTATCAACTTATGAGGCGGTGAGGATCAGTGACTTGAGTACACTTGTGCCAGAACGGAAGAAAAGAAGATGGTATTTGGACTTGGAGCCATCGACACCGGGAAAAATTGAAAATGGTTCTACGCGGCGACATCGGCCAAGAGCGCGCGAAGACGGGTACTGCAGTATAAGTGAAAGTGGTGAATGACCGAAAGTACGTTTCGTATTGTTAAAATTTCATAAACATTGAATAAACTTACAAGTTTCTGTGAATAGAAAAGATGATTTTCATTTAGCCAATTCCAGCAAATGAGTAGGTAGAAATGTATATTTGCTTTTCAGATTCCTCGGCCACTCTGTACAGATGGCAGATCGAATAATCGGCTATTAGTAGTCAATAGCGATTATTTCTTATAAGACCCATCCACCCAGTTAGCCGGATATTAATTTATTGGAAATAGCAGTTGAAGATCAATTTTAAGAATAGAATTAACGTGATCTTTTCCTGGTGCCCATATTCTTTTATAAATTTGGAACGGGTTACGTTGAATTAATATTTAATTATATTAGACGGGCAGAGGAAATATTAAATTTAAAAATTAAATTAAACAGTTTGTTTCACTATGTTTGAAAAATCGAGCCTTAGAGCATAGCACATCATATTGTCTGAAAAATTAATTTATTTTCATTTAAAATTACATACATTCATTAATGACACGAAAAATTTTAATTAAAAACCCAATCGCAAAAAAGAGTAAAATCGTGTAATTGAGTCACTATTGACACAAACAAAAAATGCACATCATAGATTACGTTCAACATCAATTTGAAATATTTATGAACATATACTTAATTACTACTTAGAGATATTAACATTTAAAATACTTAGCCATAACAATGTTATCCCACTTGTAGTTGGCTTTTGTAATGTGAAATATTGTTATTGTCTTTCCCATTAGTAACGTCTTCTTCTGCATGGATATGTAGGGTGTAAAAAGGGTGTCACGTTGGTTTGACACTAGCTGACTAATGGAACAAATTAAAATATTAATTAAATGTATAAACATAAAACATATTTGGTTTACGCATATTACAGATGTGAAAAAATATAAACGTCAGTTATATTCATCCATTCTAAAAAGTATGGAACAAAACCTCTTCTGAATTAAAAGTGACTCGCTTTTCCACATTCCAATATTTATCATTTTTTTCTCTTTTATGTGCTTTTATTTTTGGTGCGAAGTTATGTTGGTATTGTTTTCTCAGCTAATATTCGTCTAATATTTGATCTAGAGTACCAATTTCGTCCGTTTTAATATCATTTCTTATCCTGCGTGACAGTAGGGTGATCATAATATGTGTACTAATATGGGGCTTGTTCAGAAAGTTCGACATGTTCAGAATGAATATCACCTCATCAAATGTTTGCCTCGAATGGTGAAGATACGCTTGCAGTTTTAAAAATATTTTTATATGGTAATGATTGGTTAATGTATTGGTCAACTGCTAAGGTCATTCATCCCGTAATTATAGTGCATGTTATTATTGCGGGAGGTGGCGGTGAGATTACCTTGCTTAATGGTAAGATTCGGCGCCCGTCTACATTGGCTAACGGGTATTTCCCTCCCAGACAAATATCCACAAGCAGGTCCCCTAACGAGGCTTGTCCCAGCCGGAACAAGCTCTAAGCTCCCGTCTGGTCTCCCGACTTGTGTGGCAGTGCAGTGCATACGTGTGTAAGTGTGTGAAAGAAAGGAATGAGGATAGAACAAAGATAAGGAAGGAAGGTCGTGCGGGATATGTGTCCCATTTGTTACGGTACTGCTCCAGCATTCCCCTCGTGCGGATTGAAGAAACCACAGAAAACTACCGATGAGAGCAGCCGATCGCTAGAATTCGCCTCCAGACAGAGGCTCAGTTTGACCCAACTATCTAGTGTCTAAAACCCTGCTACCGTCGAGACTCGAACCCTAGGATGTCTCGGCCAGAGGTAATGCAGTACGATCAGTTTATGCTCTGAGCTACCTCAGTCGGTTACGGTAAAGAAAAAATATTGAAACATAACACGTGGATAAGGGAGTATTGCACTCGTGGTAAAAAAGAAAATCCGTTCCTATCGTTGCTCGTTTTCTTGAACGCACCACTAATGCAATTATACCCTTCTTTATCCATTACTTTTGTTTACTACAATTATTACATTATATTTTAAAATTTTCAACACTTTCTGAGATTGCAAGGATTTATTATCTGCCTTTGGTCTTTTAGCATTGTAAAATCGAAAATTATCCGTACTCCGTTTAGTCCGAGCGTTGGACATTGTTTTCAGTCTCTTTAAAAAAATATAAAAACCTATATAATTGACGCGGTATGTAAAATTCATATAACTTGCACAGTAAAAAAGCTATAATTGTGCGCTCTTAATTGAAATTCTTTTGACAAACATGTCATTGCTTTGAAGCTCGTTCGGTGACCAATTTTCGACATAACACGTTCGGCTGAAAAGGAATCGCTGATCGTACTGGCGATATTTTTAATGTTTGAACTTGTGAGTGTGTGATTAGCGACAATGTTAATGTGTAATGGAAACATTTAAGATATATTTGAGAACAAATTACTAATCGACAACTAGGCACAGGGACACCGGAGAGTTGCCAAATCCTTGTTTGCTGTTCACGCAGTTGTGTATGACTGAATGTTTGTCTCTGTCTTGTTCCCCAGTACAAAAGTGTTGTTATGCTTAGGTGTTATTTACACAGTTCACTCTTCCCTAGATGCTCTACTATCTGACAAATGAGAACTAAAACTAATTAAACGCCAGCTTCAGACTTGGTAAAGGTCCAAGACGAATTCGGCGATTAAAACTTTAAAAACTTGAAATTATAACGCTATAATTGGTGTTTACTGGTACTAAAATATTGGGTCAAATTTCTAGAAGAAATATTAGAAAAATAAAGTTCTGAATACGATCATAGCCGCTCTTTACATATCCTAATAGTAATTGATAGATCAGGAGACTTAATGTAAAGTTTTATGCAGGCCTGAAAACCTTCTGCACACGATGCTAAATTAAAACCTGAAGGTGCTAATTGGCAATAAATAAATAAAATATATTAACTATCGAGTGCTTCGTATTAATTTATCCATTCTACTCCATTAATAAATAAAAGAAACTTTTAATGAAAATTTCTAAATTTTGTGTAATATTCTCCAAACGGGACAAATCTATCGTTATTTAAATTGATTACTGTAAAGGGAAAACTAGCATTGACAAAACTGAATCATTTTGGAATTTTAAATATAAGTAAATTTTAATTTCATAAAAAACAGTTCGTTTTTTGTCTGCAAGAGAATCATAGCATTGGTATGTTTTCAATACAATTGAAATAACAATTAGCTTTACACGCTAACAAGTATCGATTTTAATTAAAAAATTGATCGTTTTAATTTTGAAGTGTATACCTACAGTTAACATTTTATTTTTATATTCTAAATCGAGTTTTATCATAATCACGAGAAGTGCTGTGCTAGCCGATAAATTCACGACTCGCGTAGCGAGGAGTGAATTTACCGGCTAGCACTGCACTTCGAGTGATATTTAGTGTGACTATTTCACAAATTAAGACATTATATGAATCGAATGGATAATTAAAATTACAGGAATTACTAAAAAGAGAAACATTACTCAAAGTTGCTCCCAAAATATGTGAAACTTTCATTCAGATCCGAGCTATCACTGCCTCCTGGAATAACTTATAATAAAGTAAAATATAAATAACAGTTTAATGAAGAAAATGATTTCAAATATGTTTCGATTTTATGTAAGAAAACTTACAAAAAACAATTATAACAAAGCTTCATACAAAAACATTGATTAAAAACACAATGATTAAAGTCGTAGGAAGTTGCGTTTTCCATGTCCTGGCAGTCCGTGGAAGTATTTGAAATGGAAGGTGTACAAGCTCAATTAGCGGCAGGATTCGTCAATTTCGAATGAATTGAACACACGTGTGTACTCATTAAAGTACTTTTCTGGATAATTTAGGTACACATAGTTTTGATAGAATATTATTTGTACTCATCATCAATCTTCCCATATTAATTGCCTAAAATATATGTAACTTCTTCGTTTTTAGTTTGTACTGCCTATTTGTATTTTCTTTCTTCACAAAATTCTTGAAATGGCTTCCATACATCTTCTCTCTTTCTTCTACTGTTTTTCGGCACTGAATCTTTAATAATTGATTATATTTCAGAGTTTTAAACATTACCAACATGACACATTTTAATATTATATTGATGCTCACAAGCTATAATGGATCTAAAATAATTGCTATCTTTATCTTAAAAAGGTAAACAAAGTGATTACAGCAGAGTGCACACGGTATTTATTTATTTATATAGTCAAGAACTGTATGTGACGTATGGGAGAGAAGGTCATTTGCGCACGCTTTCTTGAATTTCAGAATCCCTTCCCAACAATTTAACTATTAATAGTTGAAAGATGAAAAAATAATAGTAATAATAATAAATTTAAAAAAGCCAGAGATTAACATTTCAAAACCAAGATATCTTCGTTGCCGAATTATAGAAAACTTATTTTTAACGGTAAAGGAACGAAAAGATTTCAGTTTTCTGTATTGATAACAAAATAGAAACTCACCCTACGCTCTATTACCACAACAAGCAAAAGGAAAGTTCAACAAAACGTGCGCATAGTGAAGTACATTTACGTCCAGAAGCAAATCAAGGGGCCATCTCAGCATTTGCTCAATGGATCAGAGAAACTGGACAAAAACCCGATCGAGATGGGGGTCATTGACCCGGAAGCTGAAGTACATTACTAGTTACAGGCATATTGAGTCTTTTTTTTTAATTATACAATGCAAATGTAAAGTAATTCACTATACTATATCTTCGTTTTGTTAAGGTAAACATTTTTTTTTTTGACGATCAGTATAGTCTCTAACTATATTGAAACAGTTTTGCAGCAGAAAATATTTTACTTTTAACTTAAGTTTGTGTACCAATTTTAATTGTTTAATTTCATCTAGCAATGCGTTGTAAAGTAACATACATGTGCTGTATCTGGATTTCTTGTTGTGAGCTGTTGATACTGACACTTGACGAACATGATTTCTAAGTCGAGTGTTGTAACTATAAATATCAGTATTATATGAAAATATGTTCCCACCGTTAAGTAAGTCAGTTTTGACAAATACTAGAGGCTCATAAATAAATAGGCAAGGCAATGGTAAGATTCCAAGCTCAATGAAAAGAGGCATGCACGGATCACGTGGATAAGATTTTTTCATTATTCGGATAATTTTCTTTTGCAATCTAAATGTCTCGGCACTAAAGGATGAGCTTCCCCAGAATTGTATGCCATATCTCAGGCGGGAATGTACATTTGCAAAATACACGCAATGAGCTGCATGAAGGCTGACAGAATTAGAAAGAATTCTGAATGCATAACATAATGAGCTTAATTTAGTGTTTAATTCTGTTATATGTACATTCCATTTGAGGTTTGATTGAATTGAGAGACCTAGAAATTTGTTACCTTAACATCAGCTAATTGATATTGTTCATTTTCAATGGAGCATACGATTGCCGATTTGAAACGCAAAATTGCATTGAGACAGTTTTTCCTTCGTTAACTATTAATTTGTTATTACAAAACCATTTTGAAACTTCTGAAATTGTACTATTTATTGTTTCTTTTTTGCAAAGAATATTCGTGTGATCGGCAGACAGAACTGTTCTTCCATTTTTAATAGATGAGGGCATATCGTTTACGTACAACAGAAAGAGGATAGGACCTAAGATCGAACCTTGTGGGACCCCATGTTCAATTGGCAAAGAATTGGAAAGATAAGTAAATAATGTCCTTTCGTGCCATACGGTATTTCTACTTTTTGAGATCGATGTTTAAGGTACGATGTTATCCAATCTAGGGCAATAACACGAATTCCATAAGAAGGTAATTTTGAGAGCAAGATGTTATGGTTAATAACGTCAAAAGCTTTCGAAAGACCAAAAAATATCCCAATGGGTTCTTCATTTTGATCCATTGATGAAGCAACATCTTTAAGGAAAGAAAAAATTGCAATTTCCGTAGATTTTGATTTCCTGAAACCGTGTTGTGAGTCTGAAAACGCTTCGTTTTTCCTGAGAAAAGTTTCCATTGCGTATAGAAAAGCCTCTCTAATATTTTTGAGAAAACTGACAAAAGAGAAATTGGCCGGTAATTTTGAATTTCATTTTTGTTCCCTTTTTTAAAAAGTGGCTTAATTTTTGCTGTTTTGAAAATATCTGGAAATATTCCTGGGCCCAAGGAAGCATGGAAAATGTGAGTTAATGGGTGTATAATGGAAGGTGCACACGTTTTTTGATGAACAATCTGGAAATTCATCTAAACCAGATGAATATTTATTTTTTTAGTTTACTGACTATTCTGAGGATTTCGTTAGAAGAAGTTTCGTAAATAAACATCGTGCCGAAATTTTGTTGGAAGCATGTGATGTTGAATTTTCAGGTTTTTGTGGTTTCAGTCCCTTCGTGAAATCAACCGCAATACTAGAAAAGTATTGGTTGAAGATATTCGCAACTTTTTCTGAATTACTTGTTTCTCTTTCATTATCCTTTAAAACATTCTCTACGAAATGTCGTGATGACGTGGTCGTATTTTTTACGATGTTCCACATTGCTTTAGTTTTGTTTCTAGCGTTCAAAATATCCTCATTATTTTTCATTATTTTTGCTTGAACTATTATTTTCCTTAAAATAAACAAAGTGATAATCATATGGCGTTAGACATCTGGGATTGGTTTAATTTGAATGTATTCTTGCTTAGGATTGGTTAGTTACGACACGGACAGACGTGAGTGAAATAGTCAAAGTTAATTTTATGAAAATATTGTTTCGTTGGTTATTTTCCTCATTGTTATGGCGTTACTTAATATCCAAATAGGAATGTTGGATTCGTTGGTATAACGGTCAGCGTACCGGACAGTTGTACCCCAGTGGGTACAGCTGCGAGTTCAAACCCGACCGAAGCCGTGGATTTTTTAAGGACGATAAAATCCTTCGTACGCCTTGCTTTTGAGGGGAAGTAAAGCCGGCTGCCCCATGCAGTAGATTTACTGCATGTAAAAGATTCTCAAGCCTAAAAGAAGCCTCTGAGCAAAATTCAGATCCCCCGTTTCGTAGCCGAAGATATTACCTCCCTTCTCCGCTAGGTGGTGAAAGGAGCGTAGCGAAATTTGCGTGTTTAGACGGAAGAGCGGGCCTGATGGGCCGAGTCTCGCCACGTAAAATAAGGCATTAACTAACTGAATTTTCTGTTTTTCTCCTGCGTTAGCACAGGTTCATTAATCATCAATCTCTTCGTTCATGAAACTTTTCTTTGGATTTTCTTTTTAACTAAACCGTTAGTCTGGAAGTTGGTTAAATTTTTCAATAAGATTAAATAAATCTAAACTACAGAAAAAACGCAAATCATGCAAGCTGTTCAGTATTTCTTTAATTTCCTGGATTGGAAAAACAGAATCAATAGAGTGTCTTCTTCTTATTAAGTAAGTGCCGGCTTTTTCCTAAAATATTTTTTCTGTAATTCAATCTGAGTTTGCTTCCAATTTAAATTCCACGACGTGTGAGCAGCAGGTGCGTTCTCCAACGGCGTGGATGCGTCCCCCTTCGTGCCGCCCACCCCGTTACTCTACGCCACCCGCTGAACACGGCGTGCCAGCCCCCGCCCGCCCACCCCCCCTCCACGCCCGACCCCCCCCACCCTGCCCCACCCAGCACCAGCCAGCCCCAGCCAGCCCCACCCAGCCCCACCCAGCCCCACGCAGCCCCACGCAACCCCACCCGGCCCCACCCGGCCCCACCCCTCACCACCCAGCCCCACCCAGCCCCACCCAGCCCCACCCAGCCCCACCCAGCCCCACCAGCCCCACCCAGCCCCACCCAGCCCCACCCACCCCTACCCAGACCAACCCAGCCCCACCCACCCCTACCCACCCCTACCCAGCCCCACCCAACCCCACCCAGCCCCACCCAGTCCCACCCAGCCCCACCCAGCCCCACCAGCCCCACCCAGCCCCACCCAGCCCACCAGCCCACCAGCCCCACCCAGCCCCACCCAGCCCCACCCAGCCCCACCAGCCCCACCCAGCCCCACCAGCCCCACCAGCCAACCCAGCCCCACCCAGCCCCACCCAGCCCCACCCAGCCCCACCCAGTTCCACCCAGCCCCACCCAGACTCTTCCTTGGTCCCGCACAGCTCGCATCCCTAGCCTCGTCCTCGCGAAGATTGCGCCCACTCGCGATGTCCCAGGCACTGTACCGGTAAAGGCGGCTCCGGACACCAGCTAACGAGACTGCAGTGCCTCTCCCTTAAGATTCGAGTCCAGGCGCTGGCAGTATTCGACACTAGCTGGAGAGCTAGGTGAAATTCACCCACTGCTTGGAGGGGAATTCTAGAGGCCGACTGCACTGATTAGTAGTTTTCCGTGGTTTCTCCGGTCAACACCAGGTGAAGACCGGAGCAGTTCCCCAACAAAGGGACCACGGACCGTACGCTATCTTTCCTTCCTCTTCCTGAACCTTTCCTCACCCCTTCTTACACACACTTACTCTCACACGCCCTACACAACCACACATATCGGGAGACCAGTCGAGAGCTTAGAGTTTGTCCTAGCTCAGGCGGTGCTCAGCTGGTCGGAGATACCTGATTAGGGGTAATACCCCGCAAGCTAACGTAGGTCGGTGACGGAACTCGCCATCCAGCGGGGGCAAATCACCGCCACCTCCCGCGATAAAAACTTGCATTACATTTACGGGACTAATGATCTTAGCTGTCCGGAATTAGTGATCCGTCAATCAAACCTGGTCCACACTCAACTATCCTCCGTTCACGCCCAGACCACCCTCTTTCTCTCCACCTCGCCGCCCTTCCGTCACCCCGCCCCGTGTCGCCCAACCCGCCTGCATCCCGAACCTATTCCGTTCCCCCACCGCCCCGCCCTGCACCGCCCACCGCGCACGCCCCGCGGCGCAGCACCCGCCCACCTGTGCGCGCGATCGCGTCATCGACCGCCCCTGCGAGGCGTCGCCCCCCACCCACCCCCTGCGTCACCGCTCGCGCCACGCGGTGACGAAAATAAGAGCGAAAATAAAGGAGTCTAAATCCGGGACTCCTCCTGCTCCTCGGAGACGGCGAAGCAAATCGACCGAACGAATCCGCCGACACAATAGGATTAATTTTCTTGTTCAACTACTCTTTGAGAAGGGCTCTGCGCAATTTTCTTTGTTCTTTTCTTTTTAGACTCGCTCTGCCTCCTTGAAATGGTTGGCTGGAAACTTCCGTCTGATTATTTTGCATCAGGTTACTTTTCTTGGAGTTTTGGATTTTGATGTAAATTATTACACTTTACTACGTCAATAGATCTTTAACGAACGACGTATTTCTCAAGTAATTAAGGAGTCAAGTCATGTTGTATGAGCACATCATCAAAGTTTTGCTCACTAGTTTGCCAAGAAGATACGTTCATAAGTATGTTAAAAGTACCTTATTTTGCGAGATAATATGTACTATTTTCTTTTCATAATGAAATTCACTTGTCTTAAGTGAGTCTGTAATGTATTGATTGACTAGAATAAATATACGTCTGTAATGAACAAGGATATCGAATGATATCGACATAAACTGATTGTAGTAAATACGATCACGAAGGTCAAATTTTCAAAAAATGAGATTTACCTTATTCTTAAATAACACAGGCACACAACAAAACGTTGGATCCAAAGACGTGATACATGTTTCTTTATGTTTTTTATGTTTTTGTCGTCGCGCTTAACCGAATCTGACGCCAGAATTCTGCCAATTGCATCTCTGCCTCATCACCTATCATTCGCCTTTGTAACTAATACATGTGATTCGAATCTGCATTAGTGAATTCCTGTGTACGTGAGGCGAACACTTTTGAAGTTGAATAAGTAAGAAATTAGATAAGTGAGAAACCTCTTTAAATGAGAATAAAATTTCTGCCCCTTGAAGTTCCACTTAGCCAGGTTCGACTGTGTTTAGAATCACAACTTATAAAATAGAAATCTACACATCTCCTGAATTTTGTTTCCAGTAATATCTCGAAAACTACTATAAATAAATGACGAACGATAACTTATAGTTTTACGATGGAACTGAGAGAACAAGGAGTATAAAGAATGATCTGGTTTGCAAAAGACTAATTAGGTATGTGCTGAAAAAAAAAAGCAGTGAAACGTTTGCTACAAATCTTGCAGAAAGGCCAGCAAATTGCCAGGGAAAAACACGTTTAAGAGCAAGCACACTTTCATGAACATCGTGTTTCTTTATCTAGCGTTAAAATATAAACAAAAAATACCAAACATTACCCCTTGGCGACTTACCCTCTTAATTTTCCCGACAAAGTATAGCTACAATTATAAGTATTAGGACTTTTTTCAGTCTAAGTCAGTTATTCATCGGGAACCTCTTAGTCCTGTAGTACCTAAAATGGAAATTGCAAACGTCAGTGCTCGCAATGTATCCAACAATTATTCTATTTATTATTTATTCATTCATTACTTCATTCATTCATTTTATTACTCAATCATTCATTCATTCTTTATTTCTTCATTGGAGATTAGAAGCCCATTAACTACTTCAGACATTGAAACATGAGTAAAGATCTAATGGAAAGATGATAGCGATTCATGTCAATGAGGTGATAGTTATGGATAAATGGTGGGCGTAAGAGTCATGGGAGTCAGAAAAAGCCCTAGAACGCCTGCTGGACTCCAACGCAAATGCACCAGCCATTAGCCTTTCCCCATCACAACGAGACGCAGAATTAAACCTCTAACCTTGGCACCATCCGATCAGCAATCAGAGAAATACAAATGAACAATAACACGGGACCTAACCTATATTCTCGACAAAAATGTTCCCTACGTTGACAACTCATTTTTTTAATTTAAAAAACCTATTGAATGGAGTCTTGCTTCCCGAAAGCGAGGGAGAAAAGGAGACGGGCAGACAGACTAAAGAGAAAAGAGTGATAAAAGTAGACATACACACACTGATCGCTGGCCGGGAGATGATCAGGTGGACGGACAGATCAACAAACCATGGATGGTGGATTGTCAGTCATCGCCATCAACTACACAGTCGTATCATTTCCTAATCCCCTCTTAAACATCGTCAATTTTGTGGGGCTCACTTCCCAAAGTCGTAGAGCAGGATCCAGGTCAGTTCAATCAAACGAGGATAAGCGTTAAGCCACGGAAATACCATTCATTATACCTACATCAATTCTCATTAAAAGCGTAAACCAGACGTTTTCTCCCACCTATACACTGTCAAAAGTGTTTTGCGATATGTAGGATTTCTCTTCTCATAGTCAAGGTAAGGAAAATACAAACTGTTACTTTAAGACATTTCCCTTCTTGCTCGCCAATGAAATTCCTCCTGTTCAGTAATATAAGCTTCACAAAATTGTGATATGCAGTATTACAATCATCGTTTCAAGAACAGTACCTAAGACATTTACTTTCAAAAGTAAGCTCTACTTATGTTTTCTGAACCGTTCGTTTTGTGTTTTTTTCGAACTGTTCTTGGCAACAGATGAATTTCCCAGAAATAATTTAAAATTGTTTGTACGGTGGACTCCGGATATAGTAAACTCGTATGTAGTGAACTCTCGGTTATAGTGAATTTATATCACTGGTCCCGCTTTACTTATATTACAATTTATTGATTGATTTTTTCGTGTTTCCGGGCGCGTCAACTGCTACGGTCATTAGTCCCGTTAGTGTAGTGCATGTTTTTTCTCGGGAGATGGCGGTGATCTTCCTCCATTGGATAGCGAGATCCGGCGCCGACCTACTGTCGGCTAGTGGGGTTTCCCCCTAACCAGGACTCTCCCACCAGCGGGGTTTCACGGGTTCACGGCGGGTTTTCTCAGGGTACTCCTGTGTCCCCTACAAATATGCCTTCCACTTATATGCTCCATCAATCATTTCCTATCATTAAGCATTATTCCGCTAAAGATCCAAGGATTACTGAGGTGTCTACGCAATAACCGAGGAACTAGCTGAAAAGGGTCGTGGCTACCTCAGCGCGTTGTCGATAGGTAGGGTCACGGCCTGGTGAACTAGGGAGGGGAAATTGTAAGGAAGTGGAAAAACCCCCTCCCAAGACCCGAGTTACCGACATGATTTCTATGTATCCATCATAAATATATATCCCCGCAACCTCTTCTAAAATATCCCGTACACAAATAAATAAACCCGCACGTAATCATTTACCCATGGTATGGTTGCGAAGCACCATTCGAACAATTTTTTTGAGGTCGTGGGTACGCGTAACTATCCTATACAGGAAATCGAAAATAATAATATTACTGCTTTGGGAAGACATATGAATTCAAATTTATTCCGTATTTTGCTGGGATAACACCTAGGAAATAATAACTCATCAGTTTTCTAATTGAAACCAAATAACTTGATTCTGAATTTATTCCGTATTTTCGTTTTTTCTAAAATATTGGCGAGAATCTTCTCACTACCTGTAATTCTTCAATTTAACAAATAACAACAGACAACAATACATATAAAAACCCTTTTCACAATATCCTAACAATAATATTTACAATTAATTTTTTTTCATTCACCAATCGAAATTCTCATCACTAAGCAAGTGCACTTTGTCAATTTATTAAAACAACAATTAATTGAATCCTGAACAATTCCATGCATGGCCATATTCTCCCAATACCTTAAAATAAAATGACATTCTTGGCCTTGTTATAATCTGTAAATAATAGAATAATAAATGTTTGTTGCACTTCCCTTTGCTGTAGTTCTGCGACTTCGCGATCTCCACCATCCATATCACTAATTCACACTAATCGTAAACACGAACATCCTCCATTGTCCACTGCATTCCAACATTCGAATTCCGACACACTTCCATCATCCGCGACCTAACCATCGATCCGCCTCGTAACTCGGCTCGACTCCGTCTGAAAAAGTTATATCTTCTGATCGCGTTGTTTTAAAAACAAAGGACGACTTGTTCATTACAATGTTCTTTCGTTTTTCTACTATTATTTACGTTAATCTCACTCAATAAACATCGCGGTATTGTCACAATTCCCACAAAATGTTCCAAATTCATGACATTGCCGGTGGTGCATTTTAAAAATACTGGTTTCCTTTTATTTAATAAATAAATACAGTTTCTGTTTGTCACCTTTTTATAACATCTGACGGTCTTCTCTCAATGTATAATACTTTTTATCATTACGAAATCTATTTTGTATAGAACGGTCCAACTTGGTGACATGTTTTCAACGTCAAAAATTGCCATAATATAATTTTTTTCGTCCCCAGAGTCTATTTTAATCTTCGCTTCCGATAATATGAATAATTACGATTTATTAATTTTCACTAATGTACCTTCATTTGTTTGTCCATGTTTTTGCGTAGCAAATTAAGCGTCCTTTTTCTAATCAAAAATATAACCGTTGGACTCGTCTTAATAGACCGTCACATTATGGATGGGTGTAACGCCAGGCAGGGCGATGGGTACAGCTTCCTTGAAGGTGGCACCTGAGGGGGATAACGGAGTTTATTATTATGAAACAAACACTGACTGCTCTGGAAAACTATTCTTCTAGAACGTACGCGTATGACAAAAAAAACTATTTATTAAAGTAAGGCAAACGATAAGTCTACTTCTTCTGGTCGTATTTTTACTTGTCCAAGATGAAATAAAGGCAATGACCCGCAAACAACTGTCAGGGTCATGGGGTCGAGGGTGAAATCAAATTATTCTATTGTAAAAATGTGATGAGCATATTTCTTTCAAAAGCTACTTCGAGTGCATGTCAGATACGCATGGCTGGCGGAGGTCGGTGGAAAAGTTCCAAGACATGCGCCCAGCACGTACTCAGCGTGCGTCCAGCTCGGTCGCTAAGACGCCAGCGAAAGGGCGCCTCACAGTAGACGCGTGGAAGGGTGAAGCGCTGAGCAAGGAAGGGGGTGAGAACGCGATGCGAGACGGTGGCCGGGCGCGCAGAGGTCGGGACTACGGCGAGAGCGGCCAGCATGTCCAGGCGCCAGGAGCCATCACGTTCGGAATGAATTCTCAAGCCTTGTTTTTACGTGACGAGACTCAGGCCGTGAGGCCTGCTCTTCCGTCTGACCACGCTCCTTTCACCTTCCCTTCCCCTTTCACCTACTAGGGAAGAAAGAAGGTGTTAGGGCGACGAAACAGGCAATTTGAATTTAGCTCAGGATCTAGGATTTAGGCTTGAGGATCTTTTACATGCAGTAAATCTACTAACATGGGACAGCCGGTTTTACGTCCACTCCGAAGGAAAGCGTACGAAAGATTTTCTTGCCCTTACAAATCCACCGCTTCGATCGGGTGTGAACCCACAAACTTGGGTATAACAGCCCGCTACGCTAACCGTCACACCAACGCCGCCGCAAACACCATCGCCGCCGGAATGGTGAGTTAACGCGAACGCGATCAAGACGGTTTGACCCCGATGCAAACCTTAGGTATCTGCTTCATGTTCATATGATTAGAGAAAGCAAAACATAAATTAATGTAAATTTAGATTGAATAATGTATCTATCCAGAGTTTATAAACCAGGATAGAGAAAAGTAATTCTCTTTCATTCAACCACTCGCCCCTCGGGACGCTCCTTTGGGTGTTTCGCGACCCGACCTCTCGCAGACGAGCGAGCCGGGAGCCGGGAGCGAAGTGGAGGTAAGTAGAGAAGAAAGAGAACGCGAAGCCCCAAAAGAGTTCCAGACGATGCTGGAGGAGCAAACCGCCACACAACAATTAATTTTTATCTTGTCAATACAAATAACTAAAGAACTTCGTGCTTTAAAAAATCGCAGCTCCCGCATAATTCAAACTAGAGGTGCTGCAACAATACACACTTCCTCGTTATAATGCTAAATTTGCAAATTTTGAAACTTCAGAGAGATCAATGAAAATGAGACCTGCTCCATTCTTTTAAGCGTTCCTAGTCATATCCGTGGAAACGATTTGCAAGAACAAATTGGAGGGGCAATAAAAAAATACTTTTTATATATTGCATAAATTTCAGGCACAAATTTCGCAAAAACAGCTAATTTTTTCAAAAAAAAGTTGTGCATGAGTTTATTTTTAAAGAGCTGATTCTTTAGAACAGATTTTGTTTAAGACAAAAATCTGTCTTGAAAATTGTCTGAATGTCTTGAAAATTGTAGTTTTAAAATGTTAACATTTTACAGTTTTCAAAAATACAGAAAATTTGCCGAATACGAGACTAGCAACAATTTTTTACCGTCTTTTAACGCATTTATGGAGAATTTTTTTAATGGAGTCGTTCTTGAGAAAATAAATATTTTTAATTGGCTATATTTTATGCAAAATTACGCAAAAACTGCTTATATTTTGGTAAAATTGGACATGACTTTATTTTAAGATCTGTCTATAAAGAATAGATTTTATTCAGGAAAAAAAATTCAATATTGTTATTGTAGGGAGACGCCGCAAAAAAATTGACCTTTTACCATTTTCGAAAGTCAAGGATTTCCATGAAAATTAGTTCTGCATCATTCCATTAAGCGTGCTTTATGCTACCCGAAGACGAAGTTTAATAAAAAAAATTGGAGCTATATTTTAGAAAATTTTGAAAATGTTGTTTAGGCTTTATATAAAGTACCCCAAAATTAAAATATCCGTTTCAGTCTAAGGGTGCCTCGAGTTCATTTAAATCTAGGAATATCAATTTTGGAGAAAATCGACTTAACGGTATAGGCGCTAGCGTTGACCACAGAGAGAAGGACGGATAGACAGACATTTTGTTGTCAATCGTACTTAAACCAAAGACCACAAAGCATGATTCTGACTACAACACGTGTTAGAGGAGGTATAGGAACAAGATTTATCCACTTTCTTGTTAATAGGGCCCGGAAAAAAATATTTTTCTGTCGATGTTTTCTGGCGCACTATTACGATACTTTCTCTTCTTACAAAGGAAGTGCGAGAAAGTAATGAATCTAGTATAGTTTTAAAATTCATGACACTTTATAACAATTGCATATCCGAGGTGAATTTGAACTATCGATGTTATTTCTGTGAGCGAACATCGCATGATTTCATTGAGATTTTGATTTTATAGACATTATTGCTTCTAGTATCCGTGACAACGCCCTGGTTGGGTCGTCAATTCTCATTCCCCTAAAAACTCACGATGCTATGCTCCACCGCTTACATCAGGACAGGTACATCAGGAAACCCTATTAATCGGTTTACATGTTACTTGGGGGGAAGGGCTAAACAACGTCCACAAAGAAAATCATTACCCTTTCTAATTGCATGCAATCGAAAAATAATACTCGATCTACCTAAATTGTTTTCTACATTCGATTCACACAAACGTTCGTTATTGTAACAGCAGTATACCGGTCTGTTTTTATCGTACTATTAGACACGGAAAACAACACATCCCATTATTCTAATTTATTTATTCAAGAGTTCGTGCTACAACCATTCACTGGTGCAGTCGTGAAAAGAGGAAAGATACCTGTTGAAATCGATACCTAGAAGGGGTTGGAACACGATAAATAATTTATCAAACGCTCAAGCACTCTCCTGTTATTCCGACATGCATCATACATAAAGGTGCCTTCCTAAAGGAGATTGACGAGAGAAAAAATCAATGTGAGTCACACGTCTATTGCTCCCAATAAAATCAACTACAAGCAACAGGTCGTTTTGTGTATCAAGCATCGCCGGTCAAGGCCCATCGCTTTCTTAACACGAGATTGATTTGCAAAACAAATCAGAATTAATAAAGTTGTGGGCGTGTACAACCGTGAAATGTGCACTTCCACGGAAACAGCCTTGCCTGACGGCCCGTCCCACTTCGGACTCTTCATGGCGCCACCTAAGCTGCGAGCTTGTAAACTTTTAAATGCGACCTCATAAAACGCCAGACGGGCTATAAAAACGTGCCCGCAAGGATCGCGGCTAAACTCGTAACCTGGAAACTATTAGTCACGCGAGAACCAAAAGATTCGACACGTCCAAATGTTTTACGAGTTTCACCGACTCCATTTCGGTTTAGATGTGGAATGAATAGAAAAGGATATTTAATTTTCTTTACAACACAAAAAAAAAAATATTTTCAGCAAATTGGATTAAAACGCAACATTTCGCGATTCAATATGGTCCTATCATCAGGTAGTTACCATCCGTTTACGCAGAGCAGCTTGAACAAATGATGATGAAACATGAATGGCGAAGTGTTCACTCCAAAATCAGAAGACCAGGAAAGCGGCATGGCAAAGCGGCATGACAGATACAATGCATGGTATCCTTTAAAAAGCGAATCAGAAATTGTCTATATAATATTATTGTATACTGTAGTGTGTACAATAATATCACACGGACAATTACTGATTCGTTTCATATGAGAATACAGTATAAGTATATTAAACATGTTACAAAAACAAACTTTACTCCGTGTTCATAGTGACCAGAATTTTTTAAACTTCGCATGTTATTCGTCTTGATATTAAGTATACATGAAATAATATTTTTGAGTTTTTTTCCTACTTGTGCATATATACTTGCACTTTCCTGAAATAGCTTTCGCAAAGGTTTTTTTTCTTATTAAGCGAAGTAATCGATCAGATTAAACTAGTTGCACATATATTGTTTTTTACTATGGTCTCTATCGAAACAAATACGAACATGTAGTACCTCATTTTTTACTTCGGTTTTATGAAGAAATATTGACGATACTAATTTATCTTACAATCCGCTTCTTATCTGCATCTAATTAAAATACACGGGATATGTACGTTATTCCAGCAACTCGGGAGGCTACCGGTAGCGGTAGCTAAGTGCATCAACTGATGTCACGGCAGCGCCTCTGTTCGGGAGGTCCTAGGTTCGAGTCCAGACGGCGGCAGGATTTTCGACACTACCTTTTCAGCTAGATCGAATTCAGTCGCTGTCTGGAGGAGAATTCTAGCGGCCGGCTGCTCTGATCGGTAGTTTTCCGTGGATTCTCCGATCAACACCAGGCAAATGCTGGAGCAGTACCCTACCAAACGGGCCACGGACCGCGCGCTATCTGTCCTTCCTCTTCCTTGTCCTATCCTCTCTCCTTACACACACATTTACACTAACATACACTACTACATATTCCGTGAGACCGGTCGGGAGCTTAGAGCTTGTCCCGGCTGGGGCGGTGCCCCGCTGGTGGGAGAGTCCTGGTTAGGGGGAAACGTCACTAGCCGACGGTAGGTCGGCGCCGGATCTTGCCACCCAGCGGGGGAAGATCACCGCCATCTCCCGAGAAAAACATGCACTACCCTAACGGGACTAATGACCGAAGCAGTTGACGCGCCCGGAAACACGAAAAAATCAATCAATCAATCAATTGGGAGGCTCCTGAACAGCGCGCTAGCTTTCCGTAGCGCGCCCGGGTTTGCCTTCCGGTCGGAGCAAAAATAGAATTGTAGCTTTCGATAACAATTGTCTGAATTTTCATAGCCGTGTGATGAAAGAAAAGCTCAGGCAGACCAAGTACGCAAGATAAGGTGATGGGGATACGGCATTCTCGCCAAGTGTCTCCCTTATCCCTACGCGTGGATAATAAACAAAAACAGGACCCAGTCTTGGGAACACTGATAGATGGCAAAGTCGGATTAATCCGTTCCTAATGTCATATACTTAATTCCCATTACTCTGCACTCCGTAAATTTACAATTAACACCGCAATTATCTGTTCACCTCATTTTTCTAGCTCAGCTTCCTTAAGAAATTGATTCGAGAGATACGAAACGGGTTAAAATAAAAATGTCTCGGTTCCACAACCCGCCATGCTATATTTCAGCGAGTTGTGTGACGTCAGAAACGTGCACGGCGCCATTGGGGGTCTTCGGGAGACGTGACGAGAATTGAAGATCTCGAAAATCTCGTGACAAGGTCTCGTATCCCATCCCGTTATTCTTGCAGCTTCAAATTCTCCTTAAGTATTTTTATTTCCGAATGTGTGTGTGTGTCTTTGGAAAAAATACCTACTACAAGAGGGCAAATAGTTTAACAGAAAATAATGGAATTCATGCATGAAAGTCAATAAATAAAATAAAATACAAAATCGCCCTAAAAATAACTTCCATTATTTGATACAATATGATTGATTGATAGAGGTTCCGGGCACGTCAACTGCTAAGATTATTAGGCCCGTAAATGTGGTGCAGGTTTTTTGCTCGGGAGGTGGCGGTGATCTTCCCCCGCTGAATGATGAGATCTGGCGCCGATCAACCGTTGGCTAGGGGGGTTTTCCTCAACTAGGTATCTCCCACCGGGGGCACTATCCCAGCCGGGACAAGCTCCAAGCTCCCGAACGGTCTCCCGACGTGTGTGGTAGAGTACTGCATGTAAGTGTGTGTGTAAGTAAGAGGTGAGGATAGGAGAAGGATTGGGAAAGAAAGATCACTCGCAGTCCTTGGCCCGTTTGTTAAGATACTGCTCTGTCACTCGCCTGGTATTTGATACACAAAAACGCAATTTGTGTAAACTTAAAACTATTTTTACTTTCCCGTATACATACGTATATACGGACTAATACGCAGTATAGAGAAAGTTATATAATGCTGCGGAAAGTCGATTTCGAGATTTTAACGGAAATACATGTTTTGGGTTCCCCGGCTACCGAAAAAATGTTTTCTTTAAACGTCCGTCCGTCCGTCCGTCCGTCTATCTGTCCTGTCTGTCTGTCTGTCTGTCTGTCTGTCTGTCTGTCTGTCCGTTCGTCCGTCTGGCTCTCTATGAACACCGCTAGCGTCTAAACCATGTGTACAATCTTTTCCAAATTGAAGAAAGATCTGACTCGAGTGGAAGTTTTGAGATTTTGAAAAACATTTTTGAATATTTGGGGGTACTTGGGGGTGGGGGAATGAAGCTCCCCGGACATTTTCAAAATTTTCACAAAAACGGCTCCAAATTTTTAATTTAAATTTCTTGTAAGAATAGAGTACAATACGCTTATAAAGGTGGCATAGGTCCGATTTTCACGGTTAACTCTGAAAATTGCAAAAGTTTGAATTTTTCTCGGCACCTTCCTACAACAATAAAATTGAAGGTAGAAATTTTTCTTTGAAACGAAATTTGTTGTCCACAAATAGTTTAGTACATTAGTGTACATTATTTCGGAAATCTTAGTAGTTTTCATCCAATAGAGCGTAAAATATTTGCAATTTTAAAAAAATACAAAAAGAAGATTTTCTCAAAATGGCTCCAATTTTTTTCTTTAAATTGTTGGAAAAGTTAGTACCAAATGCACCCTATCTTGTGGCATAAACACCATATTGCTCCATTCATTTGTTTTTTACAAAAATTACAAAAATTTAATTTTGTAACACGTTTCTCACGTCGGTAATACTTACATTAGATGCGATTTTTTCACTTTATTTTATTTATGAGTTCATTCGCTTTAAATAATGTCAAATAAAGTTTCTCGAAAACATAACCGTTTTCTATAAAAATGAACTAAAAAATTCCGCATTTTCAGAACCACATAAACTCCATTATCTCAAAATGGCTCCAAATTTTTCTTCAATTTTTTTCTAATGGATAGTGCTAATTGCACTGTTTTAAAAGCTTAATCGCCATTTTCTCAAAAACGGCAACGAATTTCTCAATGAAAACTTCTATTTAGGACGATCTTGTACTTTTATTTAATATTCTTGAAGTAATAATTCGGTTGTACTACTAGGAAAGAAAAAGTTGAGAAATTGTCAAAACAAATGAACTTTGGGAGACGATAGATGGCAGCTGGCCAGAGAATGTCGCAAGACCTTAAAATCACGCAACACCAAGGAAATTAGAAAAATTTTATACGAGAGTGTCTGTGGCATTCTGTAGCACCTCTAGTTTTAATCTGAAATAATCATACTTAGCACAATATCTATGAAATAACTAAAATAATGATTAAATGAAATCAATACTTAGAATGTACTCTAAATTTAACATATATCAGTTTATTGTATTTTATTAAAATTACCGATTTTTTGTTTATTAACCAATTCTTTAATTTACACAGTGAAAATAGAATTCAAAGTGTTCATCTCTTTCCCTACGCGTAGTAAAAGAAGCGGATAATTGGAAATACGTTCCACTAATTTCATTCAAAGTAATTTCTACAAGAATTACAGAGAAAGGGTGGAGAGGGAAAAGGAGGGAGGGAAAGTGAGTGAGAGGGAGAATTCCGGCAGAGCTTTGACTACATTCGGGCCAGTCTAATTGTAATTCGAATGCCCCTCGGGTATGCTGATGCAATTTAATTAATTGAACAAACAATTGAAGCGAAAACGTTCATTTCGTCCTCAATACGCTTGCGCATTGTGAAAGCGAACGCGTGAAATGCACAAGAACTACTATTCACCCGTGTGCACGAGAAACTTACAAGACATTCGCATTCCCTTATATTTGCTACTTATTTATTTTTCCAACGAATAATCATTTTAATAAATAACACCTGTACAAGTAAATAAAAGGTGTTGTCCGGTATCAATACTATATATTTAGCTCAAAATCTTTTCGATCGCGTAGCGATCATCATCAGAGCTATCTGAAAAAATATAGGAATACATGAAATATAAAAATATAAACTATACAAATTATTTACAAATTAATATATACGAAATGTAGCATCAAGATGCCTAAGCAAACTGGATCGTTCGTACCTTGCAGCGACTGAGCGGAAAACGAAGTTCTGCAATTGTGTGTGTGTGTGTGTGTGTGTGTGTGTGCGCGCGCGTGCGTGCGTGTGCGCGTGCGCGTGCGGTGCGCGGGCGTGCGGGGGGGGTGGTGGCGCGGCGCAGGGCTCGCTTAAGAGGAGGGGTGTCGCTCGGACGTGTGGGAAAGGGGGGTAGGGGGCGTGGCCGAAGGGTCGGGAGACGCGGCTGCTGGGGCAGGCGTGAGGAGGGCGCGGGCGGTCGAAGGCGGGTGGGGTTTGGGCTGTACACTTTGGGCTAATTTTAACAGAGGTGACGAGAGTTCAGGGATTTGCTGGTTAAGACACGTCATATTCTGGTTTCGCAGGTTGTTATGTATATGAAAGGATTCTAATTTTATTCTGTGCCAGTACCCATTTTCAATTTCTAGAAATTAACGTGTTTGTCGAATGTGTAATTGTTTACATTTAAGTGATTAGCGAAGTGTGAGAATGTGGTAGTGTTATTTTTCCATTCTTGTTCATGTTCTTTGATCCTCTGTTTGAATTTACGCCCGGTCCTATGTATATGGCATTACAGTTGTTTGCAAATGAGAGCATAGACCCCGCATAAGGAGGTAGGTGGCATTGAGTCGTTAGTGTTGGATAGTGTTTTCTGTAATGCGTGAGTATTGTGGGAAGTAGTTTTGAGACCGAATTTACAAAGTGTGGTGGCTATTTTTAGAGAAAGGGGTCCTTCATAAGGGATGGTGATTACGTGACTGTATTGCTCTTGTTAACTGGTGTGAGAGTGGTGTGTTTGCGCATATTTAGTGTGTTTCTTTTTTTTAGGGGGAGTATTATTAATTTGTCAATAATATGACAATCGCATCCATTCTCCCCCCTTGTTTCATGGTGTTTATTTCTTTTTTTGTTGTTTCCGGAGACATGGAGATTGAAATTAATCGATGTACCATAGCATTGTGCTCCGTGTTTGAGGGTGTTGTGAAGAACGAAAAAAACTCAGTGGTTTCACTTAGGCCATTCGAATATTCATAATGTAGTCTTACGTCAGCATTTCGTGGAGAGTGCATAGCGAGTTGAAGATAATTAGTCATATCAAAATTCATTGTGCCATACAATAGTTCCCAGTAGAGACTGAAAATATCTTATCTGATACTCGGTTTAGTATAAACAAAAAATACGTGGTAATTATATAATATGTAACCTGCGTGATTGCAATCAAGATTACAAACAAAATCAAGTTTCCTTCTATGCAAGTGCTGAGTACTTTCATGTAATTTGGAAATTACTTTCATAGACTTTTTAATGCACATTTGCCACATTTTACATGTCTTTTTGTATGACAATTTTTGTAAAAAAATACATCTTTCTGCCTGCATATTTTCGACAAAATAAATGCCTGAACTTTCGGGCAGTATTACTGATGGCATCTGAATAAAATAAACTGACATGTTTATAATTAATAAATAATTCATAAATATACGTTAATAAGTAAATACTCCTTTGGACTAGTTATGTAAAGTTATGTTAAAATTAATCTCTTTGTACAAGTATTATCTATATGTCATACGTAAAGAGAACTAACCTAGGGAACATTTTTGCAGTTCCCAAATAAAGCAAAAAGTGCTGGCTGTACTCACAAAGAAGAAGTCTGTTCCATAGTTGCCCTCTCCCTCACATGAGTGAACAATTAGATCCAAGCGTCTCGATGGAACCTTTTGAAGTTGCGTCAAATTACTTCTCTGAACTTTATGAAGAGGTACTTCTTTATGTAAAACCTTTCTTCCTAGACGATGCGACGTCTGGAAGGTGAAGTCTTCCATAAAATATTTATTGCTATACTCTATAATCTGAACTGATAATAATAATTGCATTCAAGCGCAGTAAACATCCCGTACGAAGTCCTGTCTAGAAAAACACCTAGTGAAAAGGTTTTGTGGTAGTATCAGAAAACGATTTATGCATAAAACCCTGTACAATGTTGACTTCGATACAAATAGGCGAATTTTGTGATGAACCGTAAAAGTTTTGTAATATTATTTTCATATTTTTATCGTCAACTATTAGCTGATGTACCCCTTATTGTCAGAGTATTCATATGTGCAGTATGAGAAGTGAAAAATGAATTTTTCAGTGAATCGCAATAAGATACTTCACAAAACTAGAGATAATAAATGAGATTGTGGAGCAAAACAAGAACAGTTTGTGCTAGCAAATTTCATGAACAAATTTGACTTAATCCTAGAAAAACGAAGGGGACACTCAAGGAGCCCACCAGCTTGATGCAAACTTTCAGTTCATTTGATTCATGTGCCCTACATTATTGAGAATTAATGTAATTGTTAAGGTAATTTCATTCTTCATTTTCCATAGCAATGACAGGAGATATATTTTCTTTCCTCACAGAAAGCTGCCTCAACTATTACATTAATTCCCAATAATGTAGAACACATTAATCTTTTTTTAAATCTGCATTTTTCTAGTGCGGGTTTGGTACCACCTTTGTAAAAGACGTAGTTTTTCCATTGTGCTTTTAATGGGTGTATTTTATTTCATCCTAACGTGTATGTAGGAACATTTTGTGTTGGCTATGATTTTTTGCGTTGGTTGTTGTCAACTTTCATACATTTGTAGTAAACACGTCCCTGAACAGAATTGACGGTGGGAGTCAGACTATTTTTCAGTCGTTTATTTACTCAAGATGTCAGGAAGGTTGGCTGGATCGGAAAGAGAAAAATTACTGAAGGCTTAGTCATTACACGAAGAGAGTGAAGATGAAGATATTTTAGAAGTAGTTGCAGTTGAAAAGGTTGATTGAATCGGAAATAGAAAAATTACTGAAGGCTTAGTCATTACTTGAAGAGAGTGAAGATGTAGATATTTTAGAAGTATTTGCAGTTGAAGAGGATACAGAATACAATGAAGTTACGGTGAATAGTACAGTAAATAATTCTTTCATTGAAATGATTGCTAAGTTCAGAAGAAAATCTCTATCAGTTTCGTTGAGGCACTCCTGAAACACACATTGCCAATATTGTTAAAGTTTCTTCTGAGGTTACTCGGGTGTAAAACTCATAATTTCCAAAAGCGTTCAAAAAGGTTTGTTTTTTAAATGAAAAATTCAAATAACACATTGTGACACATAGAAATGAAGAAGCTGTGCGAAGGAATATTGGACGGACGTATGAAACCGAGGTTTATGTCTTTATTAATGTAGTACTACTTATGGGTGTATATCAAGACAACAATGTTTGCATTATTTCTGGTCAGATATGCTTGGGAAAGCAATAAGCAGAGTTACTATTGGTAGAGACAGGTTTTTAGTCTTATATTTGATGAAAAGATCACGACAGCCGACCATTGAAAAGATTACAAGTTGATACCGTTTTGGAATGTGTTCGATAGCTAAGCACTTCACTTCCCAGGTACTTCTATCCTAAATTTCACAATAATATGATGAATAATATAATGTAATAATATAATAATATAATGAATGAAATATGTCTATTCAGAGGACAATTTGCATTCAAAGTTTTCATGAAAATATAACCGAAGGAAAAACGAGGAGACGAAACTGCAGAGGAGGAGTCAGACAACCTTGAAGAATCCGACACTACTGACACTGAAAATGCATAATATTTCGCACTAAGAAGCGTGAACCACTTTAAAAGCAAATTAACTTCAAATAGACATTGACAATAGAGTTCTAGGTTAAAATCATTTCATTTTATTGCGTAAAACTATTTTTGTCCGCTTTTTTGCCAATCCGTACCATAGTGCGCCGGGGGCGCACCTGGGCTGAACGCCAGGGGGAGGGGCCGTCAGGAAAGGCCCGCTCTGAAATAACATATTGAGAAAGATTAGTAGCGAATCCTGATGGTGCAAGACACCTGGAGAAGGCTGGTCATCGAGCCATCGGGACGCCCGACAGCATGGAAGCGCCGAGGGGAGGGGCGATACCTCAGGGTACTTAACGCAGCGTCGACTGCGCCCACGCGAGATATGTTGAGAGTCGAAAGACTGGGCGATATCTCCGGTGCTCTGGAAGCACGCGGTTTTCCAGGCGAAGACCGGTTCGGCATCAGGCCATGTAATAACTGTGGTTAAGGGACTCGGCGTCCGACAGCATCGCACCACGCGTTGCTCACCTGCGTATGAGCAGTGGCACTGGGCTAGGAAAAGGTTGCCGGAGATTTTTTCAATGTTTGTATAGTTAACTTGCTGTTTTTGTGTAAATATATGTAAATATTTTCTCTCAGAAACAGTTGTCTGTGTTCATGAAGTCCAGTACGTCACACTTTTTTACCACACTGGAGAAAATTGGCTGAATGGTTTAGGCGCTAGCCTATTGACCACAGACGGACAGACAATCGTTCTTCCATCAATCGATGTTTTGGTATCAAGTACCCACAAAACATGGAATCTGTCTCCACAACCTGTTAGAGAAAGTAATTTACTATATACATGAATAACATTTATCCAATTTTTAGGTACCAGGGCTCTGCAATAAGAGTTTTTATATCGAAAATTCCCCGTTATCGGAAGTACGATTGTAGTACTTTCTCTTCTTACGGTTTTCGGTGGGACGGTAAGTAAAACCGACCGGGTCGCTAAAAACACATGGGCTATTGGTGTCACTGGAACGACATCTGGTGATACAATTGGGGAGTTTTCGTGGCGCACCTTCCGGTAGTTGGAGTAAGATTCGTGTTATGTAGTTGCAGTGAATTTGGGGTTTGAAAATACAGCAATACCAGGTATGCTTCCTTAAATTGTTTTCGATTGGCAGCTCCTGAATTTCGTGCTTCGGCTGGGAACAAAAATGCAACAATTGTTTCCTTTTATGTTCATTTATAAGTGTTTTGTTACGTTCATTTATAAATATTTGTTTGAAGCGTAGGTTTTTTAAAACTATTGTGGAAGTTATGGTGTTTTTTCTTTATTATTAATGTAAGAGTTTGGCGGCTTGGATAGCCGAGATCGTGAAGGCTGAAGAAGGGCCATAGCGGGCCTCGGTTCCAACGGTCGCCTGTTGTCCTTACGTGTTCTCCCAACAGTTTCCCCTGCAGTTTAAGGGCCGTATTTATAAACCTCTATCAGGGCCCTGCTAGGTCTAGCAGGCACAATGTTCGGTTTGGCGATTTAGGAACGGCCCCCAGCCAATTCCAGTCGCCCCTTGTCCTCCTAGCAAGCCCCCAGATGGCACACCCCTAAGAGCTCTGCTAGCAGAGCTTCATAAATACGACCCTAAAACTCACAGTGGTCGCTATACGACCAAAGATGTTAAAAAGCGAACCTAAAAGAAAATGTAAGAGTTTAACTTCGTTCTGTAGAAAATGTGAGAGTTTAATTTCGTTCTGTAATGTTGAAGAATTACTTCTCGTTTTGTATGAAGAAATCAGCAGCCGCACAATGCAGTCCGCAACACACGATATGATGCAACATCGGACATAACTCGAGTGTTTTCTAAGCACTCGAAATTCGATTTCCGAGTCCCTGAGTTATGTTTTCGTCTTTCAAATCTATGACATGAAACATTCAACCTATTATATTTTTGGAGGTTATGTCTTCTAATAATCGCACTCCACAGTGTGAATGATTGTATTTTAAAAATTAAACTATTCGATTTTCTATGTCATTCAGTCTCACGTGTGTGAGCCTTTCTGCTTGCTGCTAAAAGTTTGCATTATTAGAATGTTTCCCCAGACCCAGTCACAGTCCAAATTGATTATTTCGAGTTTCCGGGCGCGTCTACTGATATGGTCATTAGTCCTGTAAGTGTAGTACATAATCTATCACCGAAGATGGCGATCTACACGGATTGCGAGAGTTCCGCCAACAAGGTATCTCCCAGCGGGACACCGCCGTGGTCGGGACAAGCTCTAAGCTCCCAACTGCTCTCCCGACATGTGTGGTAGGGTATAGAAGGGTTTTCCTAAAGATGGGCCAAAGTGACAGTTCGCTAAACAAGTGAACATCACATGTAATTCAAAGAAGTATCCCTCCGCCGCGACAGCTGTTCAGGCACGTCCTTTCGTAAAGTGCTAATGACTCCTGTGAAAACATCCCTATGCAGAAGTCTAAGAGTTTCGCTAAGGTATATGCACGTACGCGAGTCCGGAAAATATTTAAATTTAATTATATGGGAAAATCTCTTAACATGCTTTCACAATCAGTAAAAGAAAACTGCCACGAATGTAAATAGAAAGAAAAATGATTTTAAGCCGAAACACGTGCACCGGTACGCATCTAGCATTCAAGTCTCTGTTTTAAAACAAACATAATATTATCACAAAAAATTTAATTTAATGTAATGTTTATAGAAAAAAAGTTGACCGGTTTGTCAGCTTTAAATAGTTTCCCTTTCATTGTGGAGGTGTTAGTAGAATAGTTTCCTTGCATTGTGGAGATGAACTCCAACTTCTGAGGCTATAAATACAACTTCACTGTTAGCGAAGCAAACAACCAAAACAAGGCAACACAATTTATCGGCCCATTTATCTCCAAAAGATTTGAAAGCTCTTTATTTCAAGTCCTCTGGAGAGGAATAGAGCTACACATATGTTTTCTATATGGATCTTCTGGATTTAACCTTCAGGTTAAAGGTATGAGACGATTAAAATTGATAGTAATATTTAACGAATATTAATAAGAAATGTTTTCCCGAAAGAAACTTACAACAAATTAGATTACATGCATCGACTTACGTTAGGATACGAGAGAAAATCTATCGTTCAGTTGGTCCGTTCACGTGAGCTTTCGCTAGCCAATGGCGTTCGGCAGTTGATCTGCATACGTCCAGACTCGTCCTGGTCCTTTCTGATGTGCGTTGACGTGTGACATCGCCGATTTCCTTTGACGCGCTGTTCACTTCAAAGGTGGAGCAGGGCATCAACTGATGTCACTGCAATGCCTCTGACCGGGAGGTCGTAGGGGTTCGAGCCCGACGGGTGGCAGGCTTTTCGACAATGACTTGACATCTACACTTGGAGATACTACCCTCAGAAGCCTCGCGAGAAAAACCCAAGGTGGAATATAGCACGGCTTTTCGCGTCTTTCTCGGTCGTGCCGCTGAAGTCGCTTAATCTGCAGCACTGCTTGATACAATCGCGATCATGCGACATCTTGCAGCAGGACCGAGAAAGACGCAAAAAGTCGTGCCATATTCCATCTTGGAGATACTACACTCAGTTACTACGTTAGAAAAACCTAGTATATGTCGAATTCAGTCGCTGTCTGGAGGAGAATTCTAGCATCTGGCTGTTCTGATTGGCAGTTTTCCCTGATTTCTCCGATCAACACGACGTGAATGCCGGAGCAGAACCCTACCAAACGGGACACAACCCGTGCGCGAACTTTCTTTCCTCTTCCTTGGCCCTTTCCTCCCCCTTATTTTCACACACACTCACATGCACTACACTATCACACCTGTCGGGAGCTTAGAGATTCTCCCGGCTCAGGCGGTGCAACGTGCTGGGAGATATCTGGTTGGGGAGAAGCCCCGCAATATTTTATTTAGCAACTACATTCAGAAGAAAAAAATACGAGGGCGTTTTCTCCCTTCCCTTGCGTGATAAACCGCTACTGACTCGTGGGTATATTGCAGGCGGTCGGCCAGATTGGTTCCGAAACCCTTGATCACAAGATTGCAAATAAAGATTGGCAATAGGCCTCGAACACTTCACGTGCCCCGGGCGCAAGAGCAATCATTTCCTCGTCTGGATCATTGTATTCGATGAGGCTTTAGTGAACCACTTCAACATAGATTACATCCCACTCAGTGGTCAGGAAACATCCCCACTCACCCGTCAGGAAGAAAACCAGCCTGAGGAATGGAGCCTGGAGGGTACGTTATGCTAATACTGTTCTGGGGCGGGAAAACTGTCATTTTGCCGGATTTCTTCATTGGAAACCGTCAATACGGCACGCATTGTCACATACTAAAGCAAATTGAAGTCCTTTAATCGACGTAAGATTAAGAGTGAAGGAGGTGTTTTCTTGGATAACAATACAAAATCTCAATCACAGAGACCCTACAAACCACATTCATCTGAGATTGAGAAGATTGAATCACCATGCTTTTAGGCTAGATCTTGTCCCC
The DNA here is from genome assembly GCA_964035755.1 of Teleogryllus oceanicus. NCBI lineage: Eukaryota > Metazoa > Arthropoda > Insecta > Orthoptera > Gryllidae > Teleogryllus > Teleogryllus oceanicus. The sequence continues at coordinate 22,105,793 of CAXIVR010000006.1, forward strand.
ATCAATCTTCCTCCTTTTCCCTCAGTTGAAGTCAGTGTCATCGAGGACGCCACTTTGGAAGCAAAGAAAAGTTGCAACAGGCTGTGTAAAGCTTCCTGAAAATCTATGGGATCCAGATTTTACACGTAGGGATTTACGTCGTTGATTTCTGAGTCCGACGATTGTTTCAATGAGGGCGACTAAGTCAAAAACGTGGGAAAGATTGTTGTGACATTATTTTGTTTCTCTTTGTAATAAAGTTTCGCTGTAAAAAAATGACGAGACTTACTTTCAGAAAGTTTTTCGTGGTTTATATGCCATAAATTTGAATATCCATTACTTAAAGCAAAAGCTTCTTCAAAGTAAAAATATTTTTAAACTTTCTCGCACATCATTTGATTAAGTAAATTGCCCTAAGAGTTGCATGGAGAAGATATGTGCAAAAGAAGGTATCTTTAATGTACGAGCAAATGAAGATATACTGTTTGGGAGGTTCAATGAAACAATTCCTAGATGCTAAAACGTTTAACAGCAATTACTTGAAACTGCAAAATTCTGCTTCTTTTTACCAAAGAAATCAAAATTCAATTGGCATCATGTCGGATTAGATCCAGACCTCAGGAATATGAGCGCGCCGATATTCAATTGGGCTGGGCTGGACTGAAGCGCACGCTAGGCCCAATGTAGAGCAGCATTGGGGATCCGAGGGACATTGTTTCATATCGTTTTCGCCCAATGTCCAAGCGATTATTGGCGCGGTTAATAAGGTAATAGTTCTTAATTTGCATATGGACACTAATTGTAGCCCTCCGTCCAAATCCATTGCAGAATATAGTTATTTAAGAAACTAGTACAGAAAGTTAGTTTTTGGCGTACAAATGATATGTTGGCCGTCAAGGCGGCCATAGAAACCAAATCCGACATTTTTAAACGAGTACGCCAAACACACTTTCCTACTTTATCTTTCATACGAATCCATGGAAACTTACACTACATACTATTGGGATCATTCTCAATAAGCGATGCGAAAGCTAAGTTGATTCATGGTTGAATAGTTCCATTACGTTGTTTCTTTTCAGCAAATTTTTCTGTGGCTTTTTCATTGAAGTCATTGATTTCTTGCGTTTCATATTTTCATTGTTAGTTGCACAAACACCCTTGACAGAAAAACGAATCTCTGATTTAGGTTTCTCAAAACCCATTAAAACGAGGCCTAATACATACGTTTACAAAATACACTTGGGTTTTGAATACTTCGGAATGGTTTTGTAATTGCAACTCACTTTAAAACACAAGAGAATACATATATAATATTCAATTAACATTTTTATGAATGCAACACTGCACAGCAATGCGTTCGCGTTTCACGCGTTAGTGCAAGAGCTCATTTAAGTGGAGAGATGTCTCACACTTTCTTCGTTCGGTGTCACATTTACTTCTCTTAAAAACCCAACCGAGTGTTATATCTTCAAGGCATGTCAAGGCACTTACAGAGATCACCACTGCGCCGGCGCCGTGGAACTCGCATCACGGGCAGAGTGCTCCATCCCTCCATAAGCCACCGTTGTTTCCCCTCCTTCTCCTGCAGCCCCGCGGCAGCCTAGGACGCCGTATCCTCGATCGCATTCTCCCGTGAACTCCGGCAGGCTTTCGCGAAAGAAAGGCGGACGAACTGGCAATCGCAATTTGCGATCGGCGCGTGTTTTGAAATACCATTTTTCGAAAATGCTCTGAGAGGACGTGTATTCTCCTCTTGCTAAGAGATGATTAAGATAAATTGCACCGAATTAATTTGGGTGTACACATGCGAACGTGCGAATTCCCGCTGTATTCATGAAAGACCGAATGTCAATAAATGTATATGTACGACAAACCTACGGGAAGAAATGTTCAAATGAATGTGTATGACTTCTTAAACATTACGTAGATATACGTACATACCTCAAAATTTTAAAACCCAACATATTTTCAACTGTGCAGGGCAAAACAAGAATATTCTGACGACCTATTTTTTAAGCTCACTTACTGCATCAGAAAAAATTCTTTAAATACATCACTACTTCCGTGAACGTGGACATTTATTTATGCTATGTGATCGGGCTTTTGTTCAAATTGAGAAAATCAAACGGAAAGGAAAATACGTCTGTGTCCCAGAAGAATGGTATGACATGGTAACATAAACTCCTGGGAAATTTTCAGTTGTTAGAGTGAACCAGTATATGCTATTAAATCACAAAAGTCACGACCAGCAATTCGTCAAGAATGTACCCGAGTCTTTCAAAACTAGCAGGTATAGAAACTTCATTTATAAAGGAAGAGATATGTCTGTTTTCACTGAGCACTGTGGTATTATCAGTACCAAATTTTGTCTTTTGGAAGCACGACAGCAACTCCCTCAGTTGAATGCGCCGGAAGCAAACACTGAGGCACTTCCTTTGAATTCTAAAAAGTACAATGTTATGAAACTGTCGCAAAAGTACATTCCGACTGTGCACAATGACAATTACAAGTCTACTCAAAAACCTGAAGGAGGAATCTGAAACAGATACGAACCATGACTGACGTGTCGTAACATTTCTTTGTGTATAAAATTTTAATTTTTTTCAGAAATTTCTTCAATAAAATTAATTTGTTGCATATTATAACTTTAAAGTGAAATATTTGTAAGTATGTTTCAATAAAAACCATGGCAATAAATCATATTTTCAATTATTCTCGCTTGAACCCATTGTAGATACTATGAGTGCAAGAACAAGATGTATCTAACACATATTTATCTAATTATTACCTGTTTCTACTAAAGCTATTGTATTTAAAATTCGAGGAAAAGTTCACATTGCTCCCTTCCTTCATCTCACACGAGCTAATGTGATGCATTTCATATTTGAAGTAATGTAAAATGTTTTGTTTGTTTTTTTTCGAAAATTTACTTTTGGTTTTCATCTGGTTCTTGCACTCAGGTCAATTGTTCTATTTGGCCATGATTTCTTTGCTGTAAGCGTACCGCAATGACACTTTTCAACAATGGCGTATGGCGATTTTTTTTCTAGAGAAGCAATTACATTTCAAATGGTAGATTTTTAATTATTCATATGGACAAGACGACAAATGGATAATTTAAACACTGAACCGATAAGCACATGCGGAGCTCACCACACGCGCGCAGTGAGTCACGCTGTATGCAATTGGCCGATTACTTCCAAAGGCGAGCTCGTTTGAATGAGCCTGCGCGCCTCCACTACACGCGCCAGCATATCTGCTGATCACAGCATTCCCTACGAGACGCTGGATGCAATCAGCCCAATGCTTCTGTAGAGCTTTAGGCGAACTCTACCCTATTTGTGACAATAATAATGTGCTCATTTTGTAAAGATAAGATTGGACGCGCCCAATTTCAACTGTTTTGACTTGGATTACAAGAAAATGATTCTAAATTACTAGTCAAGTGGTATTAAAATTTCAGATATCCTTGGAAATGATAGGGGAAGCAATGCTTCCATTGAATAAACGCCCCTGCTTTTCTATCAATAAACAGTGAAGGTTAGTTTCCATGTTCGAGTGCTGAAAAGGGATAATATCCACGCCATATTCCACAGATGATTTATCAGAAGTTAAGATTTTGTAACATCACCCCATTTCCTCTCGGCGCCTAAACTGCTCATTGACCTGTGCGATGGCTGCCTTGGCGGTTGCAGGACGTGCCGCAGGTGGACTGCCGGGCGGAGGTGGGCAGCCCGACGCCCAAATGGCGGCGGCCGAGCCTGGAGGAGCAGCTGATCCTGGAGGAGCCGCCCAAGGACGGGCGACCGGCCATCCGCCTGACGCGCTGCCCGGACGCCAAGGGCAGCCCGCCGGCGCCGCAGCAGGCCCCCTGCACGTGGCCAGCCGCTACGCGCCCTTGGAGCCCATCAAGCGGCGCGACCCCAAGCAGCTGTGAGAGGAGCGCGTCGAGCGCCCGCCCACGTGTCCACCACTACTCGTACCTTTTGCCAAAACGTTTGTCCACTCGTAGAACGACGGGGATGGGCAAGCGAGCCTATTTGACCCGGACACACGCGTGTGGGGAGCCACCGCGAAGGCTTGCTCGAGCGGGCACCAGCAACGCCACGCGAGATGTCGCCGCGTCCAGGTTCAAATTGACTGGCTTCGGGGAAGCACGTTTCTGCAGGGGAAGTCTGCAACACCACAGAGTACTTAGTTTTCAATGGTCGACACGTCTGCTAATAGGATGTGGTTACACAGGTAACGCCAATGAAAGTACGCCGGTTTTTGAAACGAGTGAATCCGACCAATAAGACCAAATATAGAGCACGGCAATTCAGAGCAGAAACAACTGTACATACATCCTAACTGTAAATATAATTTACAAATATCCAAGACGGAACCTAGAACGCATTCGCGTCAAGGAATGAAACTTTGTCATCCTTACCCAAAGCAGTAGACACGTGAAAGTTTTAATTACAACTCGACTTCCATTTCGTTTGCATTTGGTAACTGAAATGTGCAATTTCCCTTAGCGGTAATAAGAATTTAAACTGCAGAAACGTGACATTAGAGAAGTGCTCGCGAATTTATGGTGTTCGATAGTCACCATTTTAATTGCCCATCCCTGAGTTAGGTCCTCCTAAATGTACGATCCTGTTCGAAAGTAATATAATTCAATGCTTCTGTCGGTATACATATATTTTTTGAAACCTTTCTGTACAAGTATAGTAATATATATAATCACAATCCTTGGTATTGGTCTCTTCAAAATCTATGTTAAATTTATGAGAAATTCTATAACAAGAGGCCTTAAATCATTCCTATACACAGGTTGCATAGAATTCAAAATCAAAAGGCAATTTTTGTTTTTTTAATTTCTTGCTATGCTGCAAAAACCCTTTCTTAATAGTTATTAAGGCCGTTACAAAAAACTGCATATTTTACCTCCTCACAACAGTCTGGCTAACTCAAAACACACATAATTAGGAAGAAACTTAGAATTTATTGGGGAATTTTTTTTTAAAATGGTGAAATAATGCATTTTTTTAATTTTTTTTTTAATTATTCATCAATTGTATAAAAGTAGTACACAAAGTCATTAGTTTTTTAGAGCATACATTTCAAATTTTAAGATAAATAGATGCATTTTTGTGGCATTTCTGGAAAAAGTTTTGATTTTTACACTAAATTGTCGGCATGCAACATCCTCAGATCCTATTGTTTATATATCAATTTATTGTTTGGAGATCTTTTGAAACGAAAATGTGATAAGGATGAATTTAAAAATCTGGCCTATGTGTATTTCTCATAGAGGCAAACAAGTTTAGTGCTTCCAAAAGAAGCATGGAATATGTTACCATTTAACAATTCCAAAGTACAACAGCTGTGCTTAGAATGTTACAGAACTTTATGTGATAACCTTAACTGTGTATGAAAATATATTATTAATAAATTAATGTTAAAATAAAATTTGTATTATGTGCAAATGTTTTCAATAACACCATTTTTTTTTTTAATGGAATGTTCATATAATTAAAACTGGCTATGGTACAGTTGGAGAAATGTGTTCCATAACTAACATACTTCAGAAAGGAATTTTGTATTGACAACAAAAACAAAACAATACATTTCTTACTTCATTTTACAAACAAAAGGAACATGGAATGACTTACAAAATTGTATTATACAGGCTCTTTTAGAACCTGTGGATTTTAGATAACATTGTTATCATTAACCTACTAGCAAGCACAAAGAATAATGAATTCAGACTAAATCACACATTAAATATAAAGAAAGAAAAAACAACAACAAAAAAAACAAAACAGGCCAAATATTTCATTTGTCCTTACATTAATTCCAAATTTAGGTTTAATTGAACACAGCAATTAGATGATGTTTTTCTCCAGTGATAAATTTATTTTAATTGAATTATCATATGGCCCTTAAAAACAACTTTTCATGAAGTTTTGTGCAATTGCATCAACCTTAAAAAATTTCTCAAAAACTAAACAGAAATAAAATGTAATAAACAAAAACATTTTTTGTTACAATTAGCATCACTAAACTTAGCATAATTGTTTCTCTTACATTTATAAATATGTGGAATCAATACAATTATTCACATTCAATCACAACCTCAAAACTCTAACAAAGCTACTTTCAACACTTATTAATGTATTATCTATATATTCTTTCCAATAACAATTCTCTGGAGATAATTCAAAGCCTCATAATACTGAAAAATAAAGTGTAAAAAAAATTAACATGCTTGTGAAGAGAAGCAAACTTTTTAAAATTTTCAAGGCACTGTATCACTCCATTCCTTTTCAATGTAGTGATGTATGATTCAATGTATAACAATGAAAGTGGTCAATGTAGGCCAAAAAAAACACATTGGAAACCATAGAAAATAGATCAAACAGCTGCAAATGTAACAGCCTCCATTAAACACTTTAAAGCAAAACTTGTATCAATAAACATATGTAACAAATTAATGGATCATCACAATAGAAGAAAATGTATGATCTTCAACAATAACAAGACTTGCTCTACAAATATTGGGATAGGATTTCTTCAAGCAGGAAAACATGGGAGAGAAGCAATCTTATTTGAATACAAGAACATTGGTATCATTTATATGTTGATTAAAATACAAATATAATTTAAACTCTTCCTGAATTTTTTTCCAAGTTTACCACATTTTCATTACTTGAAAACAGTGTGTCTCAACCTTGAAAAGATTCTCTCTATGAGCTTGAGAATATCTTAAAGGCCGCTTTGCATAACTCAGAGGATTTTCAGGCAACATATAGAAGAAACCATTCAAAAGTATATTTAATTTGTTAATACTCAAACATACATATGCTACTACTTTATAGGTGTACTGGAATGTTCTCACCTGTTCACAATAGAAATGGACAGACTCTTAGAAGTACAAATGTGCAGTTCTTATCAAGTATTATTAATGAACTTCAGATTGCGTTAAGTAATTCTTTTATAAAATGTCAATGAAAGGAGACAAGTAACACAACCTTTATTACATTTCTTTGCCAGTAACAAAGTACTTTTGGTATACGTTTTGAAATTACAATCACTGCCCAAAAATTCTTTATCAAAATTAGAATCTAAATTGACATAGTCATGTGTATGTATTAACACAATTTTATTAAAGCATAGAAAAGTAACACCATACAAAAACCACTTTCCTTTGATAAGATGCATTAAAAGGGTTAAGAGATACTGGTTTAAAGTTTGTCTTAAAAATCAGGGGAGCACACTAAACTAATACTCATCTATGAGGTTTTTGATTGTAGAATGTTGTACAATAAAATAAGTACTACAATATGTAAAGCTAATACAGAAAAATCTGTATAATTATCATGGCTGGTATTAACATCTACTTCACACACTTTTTACTCCAATTTCTCCAGGCAGACCATGATTGCAGACAATTTGTACATCTGCTCTGGTGGACTTGCCGTAACAGGATCCCAACATATAAAAGTGTTTCAATTCAGAATTATTGGAGGGGAAAAAATGTTAACACAGAACTATTGTCATCACAAGGAAACAAACGAACTGTGTAGACCAAAGATTGACCTCTTAAAATGATTTATCTCAGTTCAAATTATTTCATTAGAATGAGATATTTTAAATGGATGACTGTATAAATACATAAAGATGGATTCTATCATGTTTCAGAGTTTTTAGTCATTCTTAAAGAGAACTGAACAAATGATCTGTGATATAATTAAAATATTTACATTTACATATAATTTAATATTGGATTGGTTTTTACATGAAAATAACAGTGTCAAATTATCAGGCTGATGTCTTTCTACCAATGTCCATTTTGACATACTGGACAAGCACAGACAACCTGGATAAATTGGAGTAAATCTCTCTTCAGGTAAAGCAGGCTTAATGCTATATTCAAAAACATCAAAAATATAAACAGTGCTCAAGTTTACATACTGATCAAAATCATTTGTTGAAGTCTTTGGCAGTTACTAGTTGACACAACGAATATCCTGGCAAAGCTTTCAGAATGTTTACCATCTTTAAATTATAGAAAACCTTTAATTAGTTCAGGTACGCATTTTACAGGCCTGCATGACCTGAAAGTACAATCAGATCCTTGGTGTTCTATTGCTACTTCGTTTCTACATACACTGATCATTAAGACCATTTGAAAGAATTACAGTTCCCTCAATTTGACAAAATATGTTTTTCAGAAAACACATGGCCTGAAAAATCTTACATGTTCACATTAAAACCAAAATGAGTTCAAGAACAATCCCTGTAACATGAACTTGTTTTTTCTGTATATCTCTCAACTTAATTTTTCCAGTGTTAAAAACGATATAAAAGATTAATTTAACTATTTACCTATGAATTTAACTCTACATAACTTGTTCAATCAGATAAGTAGTTAACAAAATAAACAAAGCAATTCAAAATGCTTCAATGAACTACACATACTTATTTCAGGACATTGAATCTCAAGTTATTTCTATTTCATCTTTTGTCATTTTAATTGTATTGCGATCTGTATTAAATTTCTAATTCCATAAAATTTCACCAGGCAAAACTACTTATAGATTTCAAATGATTAACTGAAACAAGAAAACAAAATCTAAGTATATCACATGCCACTAAATATTGTCAACTGAAATTTGGGAAAAAGACATGCATGTGCCCACGCATGCACATGCTCATGTGCACATGCAGCACAAGCTCACACACTCAAAACAACTGAGATTACAAAAGAACAAACAACTCACAACAATTCAAAACAACTAATATTTGCCTAACATACATAAGATCATAAATAAAATGTATTAAACATTTATACGACTCAGCTGTAGTAGACCTGATTTATGTTTAGAAACAAAAAACTACAACAAATTATATACACGTAAATGGCTGATCCAATAATTTGGAAAAAAGGAAATTGAATTTTATTAAACTCTATATTCCAATATAATACTTCATTTGAAGTTTGAGAGGTGGTAACGTTTAACAATCCGCTGTTAACATTTGGTAAATACACTATTCTAGTGTATTTACAAAATTTGAAAGTAGCATTTGAATACTTTAAAAAAAATATTTAAAAAAACATTTTAAAAAATATTCCCAACACATAAAAAACAATCCTTTCATATAATTCATATTTTGGGAACCAATAACTAATTAACTAAACAAGCCACTAAACATTTAACTTAAAATTCAATAATCTAATTTTTCTCCCTTGTAGAATAAACAACTTCAATGTTTAAACTATTTAGCTTTACATTTAAAGCAAACACAATAGCAACTTTTTTATAACTATACACAGTTTTGGGAGCTTCATAAACAGTATCTAATGTTAGTTTAATATAACATTATTTTCCTTTTGAAAAATATAAAATGCACCTGAGGGCCTTTGATGTTCATTCATTCTATAATTTGGTTAAACTACATTTTTTAATGAAATTAGTACATCTTAGTGTTGTTTTCTTTTGGATATATGAATTTCAACAAACTACAGTAGCTATTTCAATTTTTTAATTTGATAAAATACCAAAAAAAAACCTTCAAAAAAAATTTAAAGGTTTCCTTCCTTTTTATGAAACATATCATTGTATATTTACATAAACATTTCAAATCCAGAATAGCGAATGCAAGAATTTTTCTGATTTATGATTGGATTTTCACATACAACTAATTAACAATTCATTCTGTAATGGATGGTAAAATTCAGAGCCCTAATGTGTGATAATTTTTAAAAACAAATATTTTTCATCAATGAGAGTAGTGCTGTGAAAGATAATGAGACTTCTGAAACACAATGAACTAATGCATTACACAAAAGAAAAAAAGAATTGTAAGGGCACAAATTTGAAGCTATTCAGTTCACTTCACATTAAAGATTTCTTACGATAATAATTACAAATAATCTTATAAAATGTATTTGTATAATTTAAAAAAATTAAAAATTAAAATCAGAGAGTTCCATTATCAGCAAATCATTAAACAGAAAATACAACAAAAATTACCTGGAAGCCACAGAACACTATAATCTGCACTTGCTTTACAATAAAGCTTTATTATTAGGAACAATAAAATATTTCAATGAAGGAACACTTTGTATCTACCTTCAAATAGTTGTCATAGCACTGCAGTAAATATGTTATGTATCAAACTTAGTATCTGAAAAAATACTGGAAGAGAGAGAACTTCATTTTTAACTTCTTTCCACAGTTTAGTCTATTCAATGGGTTTTGTTGCTGCTTTCTAAGCAAAAATACATTTGATTATGTTAACATAATCACAATTTAAACACAACAACAATCCTTACATTTCCAATAAGGCATTTTTCCAATGCTGGACAGAGAGCTTAATTTTCTTAAGAGCCCAGTGACCATCTCAAATTACAAAAAACGAGAGGAAAACTAAGTTATAAAGAAAAGCTACTATAACTATCAAACTACCAGCATACTGAAAGAAAAAGTTTGAATACAAAGTGGCCACTTCTTGCAAACAATCCACTTTTCAAGCAAAGATCTATTCTATACCAGCAAAGTCTCTTAGATTCAGTTATGGAACAGTATTGAAAAATAAAATAGATCATTGTATGAGATTACTAATACACTTTAAACTAAGACACAGGACACAAGATGTTCAACAATCCAATTGTACCTATGAGTTTAAAAGGAGCTGAATCTCTCTTGGTTAAGAGTTGCCACAAGATGTTTTGACCATTCTGCTCCTTTTGTCTATGAGATCATGGTCATCTTCAAAGCTTACAGGACTTATTCAATGTATGAAAGCATGAGGCAGTTTGTGGTATTTAACACCTAAAAATGTCTACACAGCATCAAAAAAATAAAAGAAGAAGAAATGTACATGGATTAAGAGTTGTGAATGTAAAGCTAAAAATACAATCAGAAATTTACAATACCTCTGCATATAGCCACTTTACAGCTTTATTTTATGAACTATGCAATGTCAAGCACTGAATGAGAAATTAATTACGCACATGAAGTTTCAGATATTGTGAGCAAAATTTCAAGGCACTGCTGAACTACTACCCTCTGGAGTGCAGAAGAGAAGGCACGCACTGTTATTTCTATTCACTGAGAAATGTTTAACATTACTTCATAACTTGCATTCATTGGACACCTTTTGTACAACAGCAAAAACATTAACATTTATCAATATAGAAATTCTACATGATATGACCTAACAGAAAAAGAGAGGTCACTGAGCAACAACTTTGTACTTAAAAGGAAGATCTAATACAAAATTCTTAATTCTACTAGGCAACACTGAAAGCACTTGATTGATTCTGCATCAATGACTAATGCCACATGTTATTAGAATAAATAATAAGAATTCTTGACTTGCATGATTGCCATTTTTATAAGTACTCCAGGTGTAAGCACAATGCCCAGGATTTGATTTAAAACGTCATTGTCAGAAAATATAATACTATGAATTACTAATTTTACCAATGGTATTACTATCCTGCAGTGATGAAATTCCCATAGCTAACATCATCTGCCTGAACACAGAATTCTCAATATTCATAAGATTGCTAGGAGTATCAAACTCTATTACCTGTAAAAGAAAATTTGATATTGAACAAAAATACAAGTACACAAGACTCTAAAATAGCACTCAGAATAAAAGTATGTGCAGTAATTCTATATTACTATCTGATACTGTACAACTTGTTTATATTAAAGATTTTTAAAATTTCATCAATGTAATAGAAAGCCTCTCACCTTCCCTGCATCCATAACCATGACACGATCATATGAAGAAATAGTGTTTAGACGATGAGCTATAGTCAAAACAGTACAATGACTAAAAGCATCTTGAATAGTTTGTTGAATAAGAAAATCAGTTTCAACATCAACAGATGCAGTGGCTTCATCAAGAAGCAAAATTTTATTTTTACGAAGAAGGGCTCGAGCTAGACATATTAACTGCTTTTCCCCAACAGATAAATTTTCTCCATCAGCTTCCACAAGACTCTGAAGTTGCTTTTCTTCTCTACTTATCTAATAAATTTAAGAAAGAACCCATGTGTTAATTTTGATCACATGTGGGCAAAATTATTCATGCAATTAATTAAATAATCAATAATACTGATTGATTCAGTAAAAAACTTGGAAACAGATGCACCTTGTCCTTTAAATGAGCTTTTTCTAATGATTCCCATATCTTCTCATCCAAATGCTCTCCAAAAGGATCAAGATTGTACCTCATTGTGCCCTGGAAAAGCACTGGATCCTGAGGTATAATGGCCACTGCGGATCTTAAATCATGTAATCCAATTTTGGAAATGTCAATACTGTCTATTAATATTCTGCCTCCAGCAAGTTCAGTCAATCTCAGCAAAGTAGTAATCAATGATGATTTACCTGGAAGAAAGACATGTCACTAAACTCAATTATTTGAATACAATAATTCTTGTGAAAAGTTCTATCAGCAGAAGGCAAATTCTTACCAGCACCAGTCCTTCCAACAACTCCAATTTTCTCTCCTCCTTTAATACTTGCAGTAACACCATGGAGTACAAGCGGTAAATCTGGACGGTATCTTAACTGAACATTATCTAATTGAATAGCACCTGACCAAGGCCAATTAGTTGGAGGAGCTGTGTCTGGTAGTTTCACAGGTGCTTCTTCAGGTAAATCCTAAAATGAATATAGATAAAAAGTAATAAATTACAATATACCTTCAGATTTTAATACAAATTATGAGATTTTATTTCAGCTGTTCAGGAAAAAATTTTTGAAAAAATAAAGCATCAAGTGAAAAACACTTGCAATAATGTCTGAAACTATAAACTCTCTGTAACACACAACTTACCTCAGTATATTCAAGAATCCTCTCAACGGAAGTAAAACGTGCCTGCATCTCAGATTTTAACTGCATCACAAAGGGAACAAATGTACTAACCTGAAATTTCAAAAATCACATTACGTACGCTACTGATGTGGTTGTAGCACTTGAGATTTCACAGTCTCTGTTACTGAATTTAACATTTCACTTAAAATTGCCCTCCCTTGATCTTATACATTAATCATAAATTATTTACAAACTATTGTCTTAGTGCCCTTAATTTTACCACCATTTGTAATTTCCAGAAATTGTAACTTACTAAAGATTAATGATCTCATTACACAAAAAATTATACGCTAAAAACACATCTGATGACATACCGCAAAAACACACGAAAGTGCAAGTCCACAGTTGGCAGCAGAAACAGAATCTCTAAACACAATCACAACTAAGCCAGTTAATGTCACCATCACAACAGCAATCATGTCCATGCGAAAAGTGAACCAACGTATAGAAGAACGAAATATAAAATCAGATGCCAAAGTGCGATTAAGTTTCCCACAAAACCTGGAAAAACACATTTACATATATTTATAGCACAGCAATAGACACCCTAATTGGGAATTCAACACAGGTCTCCTGTTTTCACCCAGTTCCTCTGTCAGACTGGTGTCAATCAAGTATTTATAGCAAGACGCAAATTATCAGTGAGTTTTTGCACACCAAAGCAGACAGCAATATCCATCTTCTGTACATGCGCAAATGCTCGAAAGTGATGCAAACTTGAAATGTGCATGTGCAGATCAATAGTGCTAACTACTATGGCATACAAAAACTCTCTTCTAAATCAATAATTCTATTTGCATTAAAAACATTTCATCAAATTACTCACCTTTCAAGAAATACCTTTTGTCTACCATAAGTTCTGATAACAGACAATCCTGCCATTGTAGATGATATATGATTAATGACAGGAGATTTTAAAAGATTATCCAATTTCTTTGTTTCTCTGAGTCCAATATTTAACCAAATATCAAGGAATACAAACAACCCTTAAATAATAATTAACAAATTCAATCTCTGCCTTGGAAATATTGGAAAAATGACACAAACTAAGACCATAAACCAATTCAAAAAAAGCACTGACATCCACTGCAAAGAAAATTATATGTACATAATAAACAATTTGTTTATAAAAATATTTTAAAATAGCAACTACAATTTCTGCAATAAGACAGCCATTTCTTGAACTCTTCTAAACTCACATTCATCCATGTCTTTGGAGAAACGTTGCAATATTCTTCCCGTGGGTGTGGTGTCGAAAAAGGAAACGGGACATCTCATCACTTTGCGGAACATTGTATCATGGAGGCGTGAAGAGCCTGAATAATACAAAAGAAAACTTTCAATCAGAGAGGGGGCAAAAGTGATGGTGCTTTTACAGGCAAGATATCATGAACATTGTATGAGGGTGCTGTAAGATTGACAATTCGAATGATTTTCTCAAATGCAATCTCAATATGCAAGTTGTAATGCAATACATTATTGACTTAAGTGATTTGGCATGTCAGTCAATGCACAATACACTATATCTCCACTCAATTATTTATTTTTATGCCCTACAAAAGAATAGGGCAAGTTTCAAGAAGCTAGCAAATCTTAAATTACACAATGAATTCACTCGAAGAAAGATTGTGACCATTGTATAATGAAAAACTTAATACTGCTTTTTTTTTTTTTTTCAATTCTTAAATTCATGTGAAAAACTCTGAACAACATTCATATTAAAAGAATGTACACCATCATTTTAAAAATACATGCATCTCTTTCTGAACAATGAATCTTACCTAATAACAACTGTCGAGCAATTCCAATGCCTTTGAATAAACCAAGGAGCATCATTACAACAAAGAGAAGGCCATAGACAAGTTGATATATCCACAAGGAGGGATTTTCATTGACTTTCCCTTTCATTTCTATTTCAGTTAAATTTTCATACAGAGAAGTATTATCACTGCGACGCTCTGCCTAAAAACAATTACAATATTTTTTTAGAAAAAATGTAAAAGGCAATGTAAACACAATTTTAGTATATTTATAAAAGTTAATGAACTACAGCCACTCAAAAATGTTGGCAACATATTCATTTTTTTTTAAGAACACTGATGCCTTATAATCAAGGAAACCAAGTTCTCATGATATGGAAGATACATTTCAGCTTTCAGAGGTGTATTAATTAAATATACAATTTCCCAATACTATTATACAATATTGTATGGTATAATTGTTTGCAACTTAACAATTTAAGAAAGTCTACAAAGGCTAAAAAGTAAGGCAGAGCTCATGTCTTTCTCACAACAGAACCCTTATAAAAAGTTTTCAAATGCTAGAGTTAGTAGAATTTAATTTCCTTCTTTGGAATAAACTATTGTGTACATTTCCCGACTTGTAGAAATATTTTATCTTGAATTGTTATTAATAAATAGGGACTTTTTCATTACAAGAACCACATCACCATCTCCAATTTTCAAAATGGTCGACACCTGCTTCAGTATCATTTCTATAGTTGGATTGGATTACTGCTGGCCATGTAAGTGCAGCAGGCTATCAAATAGAGGTAAAAAATTTACTTTCTTTAAAAACCTACTTAACGGAATAAATTTTCTCAATAATTTTAACCTTTTTCCCCCCTCATATGATTGAATTTCTTATATTAAAAAGCTCATTGACTGGCAGAATTTAATTACCCGAAAAGTATTCCTAAAGTTTAATTTTTGGATACCATAAAGTCTTCTGAAATTGGAAAGTTGCTAATCATCTTTTTTCAGATTGTCTACAGGATTACTTTCTTAGATATAAGACAAATACCTCTCTCCCATCTCCTTCATCCAACCACTTTCGCAACCAAATTCCAGATGCAAGTCTTGAAAGTGTAAAAAACAATACCAAGAGCAGTAACAATAGCATAATACAATAACCTCCACAAAACTGTGCATAGCGAAGATATGCTCTGAAACCTGTTTGTGACATGTTGTGTTCTTCATCTGATGTCAATTTTCCTGCAGCTTCATCACCAACTAAAAACAAAATAAATAAAATAAACATATTTAGAACATGCTAAAAACAAGATAAGGGACAAAAGACAGATAAGGGGCTTTTCTGAGTGCTCTTTGTGAATTCCAAATTCCTTAAACCAAAATTCTTGGCAATGTTTTTCATTGAAGTTATTCATCACTTCTAGATATAATATGCTAAGGAAAGATTATAGTTTAGGAAGATTATAGAGATGCCTTCGATACAAAACCCCATGAAGCTGTTACTGCTGAAGAAATTTAAAATGAAATATTGTAATGGGTCGAAATTGTATGTATTTGAACACACTAATATCACAAAGACATGTATGCACATGGCCTACTTAGGATGAGAGCACAGGTTGGAATTGGTTTGGATACTACAGAGACAGTCAAGGTATGAAGAAGAACAAAATCAACCAGACGAAAGTTGGACATCTCGAAGTACAGTTGAGAGGTAGATTCAATACATCTTCATCCCATCTGTATATCAATACATGCACTTTCTGTCTGAATATCAACTAGTCCACATTCCATCTGTACTTCCACATTCCATCTGTACTTCAGTACATCCAACTCTCATTTGTCTTTCAATACATCTACATTCTGTTCATACTTCGAAATACCTACCTCAAATTTCGAAGTATGAACAGAATGTAGATGTATTGAAAGACAGACGAGAGTTGGATGTACTGAAGTACAGATGGAATGTGGACTTGTTGATATTCAGACAGAAAGTGCACGTATTGATATACAGATGGGATGAAGATGTATTGAAAGACAGACAAGAAATGAATGTGTACCGAGTTTGAATTGTAAATGAAGTTGTCAGTGGATGAACTGAAATATTTCAAAAAGTTGAAGCGAAGCGATAGAGTTAGATGTAAGAAATGAACGGACTTCTGGTATTGTATTCTTTCTGTTGCAAATTGTAATACAAAGTTTTTGTTGTTATTGTTATTAGAACTATAAGTCAATGTTCTTTTTATTTTGAAATTGGAAGCATTTGAATTTAATAGTTCAGTAAATTGCCATATTCAAATTTACAGTGTATGTCATAGAATCATCAGTCACTGAAAAAAAATAAATGGATATTTCTATTTTTCTCCCCATTAAATTTAGTAATGGAATAAATAGAATAATAAAATAAGAATTATCACAATATCAAGAGTTTATAAGAAATATTAGATATAATTATAAATTTAAAAACAGATATTGTTTACTCTAGATATTACTATTTTAAGTAACCAGATCTTGACATCTAATTAATAACATCTGATAACATCTAACCCTGACCGTAATCTGACCTGAAATAATCTTTTCACAGGAAAATATTGGATTAAAAGTATATTCACCCCTCTTCTGCTTCTCTTTCTATTACAGTCCAAAATCAAAGTGTAGAATGTTTAAATGGACCCAACTAGTTCTTAAGACATACTCAAATGTTCTTCTTTCAATTTGCCACCAATTATTGAAATTAAATAGCAGTAAAAAATTATCTGATGTTGGTTTAATATTAAATATTAGAGGAGTTTTTAAGAATTAAATTTAACAATACACTAAAAATTCATGGAGAATGGAAGCATGTCCATTATTAGGTGGAAGGGATTTTCCTAAACAAAAGTGCTAAGTCCATATCTCACTTAGTCCACAAGTTGAAACAGTGAGAGGTTTTCAAAAAATTATATGGCACTGCTTTATACTATTTGAGGCTGCTTGCTTGAGGCTTGTTTACACACACTATTTAGCAAAATTAATTTAGTTCAATTAATATTTAACATTAATTTTATTTGCAATCTAAATTAGTTCTGAAAAGTTGTAATTTGTTTGACAATACCAACTTACTTATTTCTCCATTCAAATAGGAGTCACCCATTGCCACAGCATTTTCTGCAACAACCTTTTTATCTCTGACTTGGTCAAACTGTAACATCTGATAATAGTCTTTCTTTGATTCAACAAGTTCTTGATGAGTTCCTTGTTCTGATATAATACCATCTTTCATATAAAGAACTTCATCACACTGTTCTAAAAACTAGGAAACAAAAAGAACTTTGCAATACACAACCAATTTGAAAAGAAAGTGAGAGCAAAACTTGTACATCAACATACCTGCATTCCATGTGTAACAAGAAGAACTGTTTTATTACTTAATTTGGTTTTCACACAGTAATTAAAAATATTTCGTGCAACTTTGGCATCAACAGCACTCAACGGGTCATCCAACAAGTAAATATCTTTATCAGCATATACCGCTCGAGCAAGATTAATCCTTTGTTTCTGGCCACCACTAGAAAAGTTATTTTTTATTATTAATATCAAGTTTTAACAACTCTTGTATACAAACAGTTTACTAATTCTAATAAACACAGGATACAATTTACAACTTGTTTTTTTCTTGCAACAAATCACTGCAACTTACAGGTTTAGATATTATTCCCAAATTTAATAAATTCCCATCGAAGGAAAATATTCTTATACTAATGCAATGTGAGGAATAAAAAATTAAAATAAGAACAGATGCTAAAGTATAAGCCAATATCTATTCACTCAAGCAAAAGCCAAGTGAATTCTAATTTTAGTTAGAGTGGAATAATTTTACAATAATCAAAACAAAATATTTTCAAGACATCATTTCTGAAACACAACTCTGATGAAAATTTGTGTTTCAGCATGATCTAGAATTGCTATAAGTAAATACCTTAAGTTGGATCCTCTTTCTCCAATTTCTGTTTTGTCACCATTGGCCAAAAGTTCTAAATCACGTTGTAAGCTACAACATTCAATAACTTCCTGATATTTATCCTCTTGAAATGGCAGTCCAAAAAGAATATTCTCACGAACTGTATCATTAAAAATCCAAGCCTGCTGAGAGACGATTGCAACACTCCCCATCACTTGAAGATCTCCAGACACCATCAACATCTAATGCAGAAATATCAAGAAGGTTCTTGAGTAACAATATACACATTTTAAATTTGCAAATTGTATCATATGATTAAATTGAACACATTATTTATTGAACATATTTCTCAACATTTCCAAACATTCAACATATTTCCAATGCATTTTCTGGGAAAATCCTCTGCATATTGCATATAGAGTCTATTCAGGGGGGAATAAGACCCCAAAATTCTTTACAGGACCAACACAATGTAAAATTTACTATGTAAAGAAATTACTCAAGAGAATATTTCAAAGTATTAATTCTAATATATATGCAGCCAAAAATAATGTGTTTACATACATCACCCATAATAGCAGAAAGTAGAGAGCTTTTTCCAGAACCGACACTTCCACACACTCCTATCAATTTTTCTCTAGTGACATTCAAGGTTAAATTATGTAAAGCTATAACAGGTTGCATTTCTTCATGTGTCAAGAAGGCTCCTCTTTCATCTTTGGCAGTGCCATTCGCAATATCATTTGATTTTGTCTGGTATGATTTTTTGCTACGACCTTAACACATTAAGATCAAGAAAATGTCATAGTAAAATATAAACATTATCCATGTAGATTACAGCAGAATAACTTAAGTATTTGACAAATGACAAATAAAAAATCACTTATACTTCACACCAATTCAACACCTTCACCATATTCAAGGTCCTTGCCCAAAATAAGTCTTATCACACATTACCACAATTTTATCTGAATTGTACGAATATTGGTATTGTCCATATAATCACACACATACCTTTCTTTTGAGATATTTCTTCTCGTTTTTGAGATTCCCAGGCAAAAACACCATTTTGGATGTGAATTATATCTTCACTAACCATCTTTGAAAATGGAGATTCATAATTTGGCCGATGCAAGAATTTCTAAAACAATTTTTTATGTTAATTATATTTATACAGAATTACTGCAAAAGCTTGCACAGCAGTTAAAATCAATAAACAAATTTCAAAGTATTACAATCATTACCTGAATCTTCTTACAACTAACATTTGCTTCTGCCAGGCACTTTATTCCATAGGGCAGTGTCCCAACAGTAAACTGCATAGCAGTAAATACAGCAAAAACTGTGAAAGCTTCAGTGGCATAAAGATCATGACCTGTTAAACTGAAACAACATAATTAATTATACTGATATTACGTAAAAATAGAATTAACACTTTGCGTTCTTATTTTCTGAACCTTCCCATCAGCTATGGCATGCTTGCAACACATTGGCAGTTTCTATGTTCTGGGACACAGAAAATTATGTATTTTGGTTAAGAAATAAAGAAAACCTGTTTGATTCACATTACTGTGAACCTAACTAGGAATAAGATACATGATCTAACAAACTGGAATGAGACAACAAACAAGACAAACCTTTGCGTTTTTGGAACTATGATCTCTATTGGATGGTGCTTTTTAGCTTGACAAAAAATCCTGAGCAGATGGGAATCGAACTTCAGAGTTTTCTGTTTACCTCATACGTGCATAGCTATTGAGCTATTGTAACTAGAGAGGAAAGGGTCCATTTACTATATATCAATATAACGAATCAATTAATAGCCTGAAAAATTGTCTAACTATCTGAAATTAAACAACGAGCATGATAGACACATCAATTGTTCGTACACAATTGTTAACATGACATTGGAGTTCAAAATTGAACGAAAATGTTATTGGGAGTTCAAATGGGAGTTCTGTTACATTACTTCATAATAATCTTCTCTATAACCACGTACTGCCGTCAAATGTGTTGTGGAATAATCCTTCTTTAACCAAGTCAATTATCATAAGTGGTAGTCAGCCTTTTATAGCTTTAGTTAGGACTCTGGCACCATTAGATCTCCAGAGTTCCCAGATGGCCTCCCATCCAGGAATCTGCAATGTCTCGTGTTGCTTAATTTCCCTGACTTCACGAAGCACAGTTAAGCAATTCAGCTAGAGATGCCAGCTCAAGACCGAAGAGGATGTCTCATTTTTTAATGACAAGCCCTACTTGATGTACTAGCTCAAAATGCTAATAAAAAAGGATTCACAACTCAGGTGTACCTGTAGCAAAGGAAAGTTGTGATTGATGCAAGGACCGTAATGGCTGGCGTTACAGTATTACTAAAGGACTGAAGAAATGCAGCTTTCTGAAGTTGTTTCCGTTCCAGATTTCGAACATCTGAAATAAAGTTCATAATAGGAAATATATTTTCACAATAAAAATTCACTTGGGAACAATTATAAACAGAATAACTCAACAGTGTACATAGTAATTCTTACCTGCAATTTTTTCAGCAAAACTGTCTTCCCAAGCATACATTTTGATAAGACGAATGCTATTCAAAATTTCACTCATGAGACTTACACGCTGATCTGTGACTTGCACGGTGCCAATACGAACCAAGCTAGTGACACGAGCTATTCCTCCCTAAACAATAAAAATTTACATTCACATTCTTAGGAATACATACAAAAATAAAAATAACAGCAAAAAATCTGGACAACAGTTACAATATCAGACAAATATAAAATTCACTAACTGCTTTAAATTTTCAAATTAAGGTTTTCAAAAATCGTAAAAGAAAATTTTCCACTCATATTAATTGGTTGAAGTAGAGAACACTGTACAACTTAAAGAAGTCATTTAAACCATTACTGTTTGCATTGCTCAAATGATAGAGGGGACAAGATATGTAATTACCATCCAATAGATTAAGGAAGCCAATTTTCTTAAATATATTTTTACCCTAAATGCATTGGTAATTACATGTTTCTCAGATTCAAAAGATGTTTTATGTTAATCGCCAGGTCTCAGCCTCATACTGAACTTGGAAATGTATCAATTTGACTGCAAAAGTAATTTGGCATAAATATGCAAAGGAAATTGCATGTGTGAACCCAGAGGTACAATTTAGGGAGTAAGTATTTTTTATAAAAATTTAAAATTACAGTTTTATAAAAAAATTAATTTAATTTCTCTAGGTTTAAATAATATTTATTTGATTAAAAATGTATGAAAAACAGTGTGCAGTACACTTGTATTAAACAATTTACTTTTTAATAATCTGTATGGCTCATAATATGTATTTGGTGCATAACTTCTTCTTTGTCATTTTCCTCTTCGGAGCTTGCCATTTTCACCCTCCACAACTCTCGATCCTCCCAAAGTCGTGGTTTGAGGTCTCTATCCTTCATAGCTTCCTGGATGTATTTTTCCCATTCTAAAACTGGTCTTCCTCTTTTTCGCCTCTTAGGTGGTTGCCATTTTGATCTTATGAGGCCATCTGTTTTCCGACATTCTCTGAATATGTCCATACCACTGTAGTGCTCTGTTTTCCAAAGTCTTCATAATAGAACAAATTATATTCATCCATCTCCATATTTCTTCATTTCGCACTCTGTCCCTGCAAGTAAGTTGTAGGCATCATCTTATGTAGTCAATTTCCACTGTCCTTATCTTATTTCTTATTTTTTGCGAATGTGGCCACATCTCCGCTCCATATAGTACTATATTTTTCTACTACAAAATGGAATATCCTTCTTTTGACATCTTAGCGAATATTGTTATTCCATAATATGCCATGTAAAGCTTTGGTTGCTTTTTTCTGCATAATTATTCTCAAGTTTATATCTGTGGCACATGGACCCAAGTTTTTTTTATTAAATATCCAAGATATTTGAAGGTGTTACAGCTTTTAATTTTGTTACCATTCACATCTATATCTGTTATTGCTTGTCTAATGCACATATATTAGGTTTTATTAAAATTATATTTCCAATCCCCATTTATTATATTCTTCTATTAGCTTTCTTAGCATGTACACCATATCCTCTTCATCTTGGGCACAGATTACCTGGTCGTCAGCAAATTGAAGGGAGTAAAAGGTGTCGTCTTCAATTTTTATTCCCCTGTCAGAACATTTCCTGTACCAGTTATAGAGGGCTTGTTCTAGGTAGATATTGAATATAATGGGAGATAACCCACATCCTTGTTTTAGACCCTTGTTTATCAGAAAGCTTCCCGTTAACTTATCTCCAATTTTTTTTGCGCTTCAGTGTTTTTGTAAAGTTTTTTAACCAGATTGATCCACTTTTCTTTTATATCAACCCTTCTCATTGCTTCCCATATCTTTTTTCTTGGGACACTATCGTATGCTTTCTAGAGGTCTATAAAGGTTACATAAATAAAAACATAGGTTACATAAATAAAATTCATATTTCTGCTTTTGTGTTTCTCTATAACTTGTCTGATACAGTGAATGTTATCTAGGCATGATCGTCTTCATTTAAAACCACTCTGCTCTTCACTCAATACAGGTTTATCTTCTTCAATTTTTTTACTCAGAATACTAGAAAAGAATCTTGCTGTTGACGGTATGACACTTATTCCCCTGTAATTCGCACATGCATAACTTATAAATACAAAATATGAATAAAAAAATATATTAATTGTAGCTGCTTGGATTTTTTTTTTTTAAATTTAAAAAGGGAAATTTTTTTTGGGAAATAATTCAAGTGTTATGACTCATGATTTTAGGCATGAAACTGTTTAATCTCTAAGTAAATGACATTTAGAAGCAAATTATAATTGAAAGAGAATTAATTGATACGGGATATTCACAGTAAAGCTGAACATTATCCTGTGTTTAATAATACTGAACTTAAAGTTCACCAATTTATTAATGTATGTTATTACCTTAGCTTATAATTATTGTTCACCTAATAATTCTTAAATTTCTTTTCAAAATACAGAAAAAAGTAAATCTTTTATAATACAAATCTGAAGATCAGTGAAATAAATTGTGTAAATATATATTTTTTTAAAATTTGTCCCAACATTGCAGTTGTCCCTCCCCCCCCCCCACAATCACGCCTCTGTATGTACCAACTAAAACAGAAGTCATTTGTAGGTACTGTCTCCCCCCATCTCATTAATTTCTCTCCATCGGTGTACTGGACTACATTAACCAACAGATTTAATATTCTAGTTTCACCATTTTATAGAACGTTACTCTTTTGAAAATCTCTCAGTTAACAAAATAATTGGCACATTGTCAACTTCTATGGGTTGCCCCACCTCCTCTAACAAACATGTATTCACAACAGTAACATCATGTGCTTACCATTATAGGATAAAACAGCAAAATAACAACATTTCCCACCAGTGCCCATGGACCAAGGACAAGAAGAGAATATGTAACGCTCATTATGAACATTACCGGTGTTCCTGCAAAAGTAAAAATTTATATGACAAACCTAGTTTTTGTTTTGCAGAATGAGATAATAAATAAGGAAATGAAAGAAAAATTAACCACAATTATTGAATACAATACAGAAAAACAAACAATGATAACATTTTTCCTTTGTGATTATCAATTTATTTTCATCTGTTTTGTTTAAATACAATCTCTTTCACATTAATTCAGAATTATGATTCCTCTATTTTTCACACCTGAAGACATCAGTATTACACATGTAAACACAACAACAAAAGAACAATGTGGTTTTAGAAAAGGAATTGGAACAATTGATGCAATTTTTACCATAGACAAAATTATCGAAAGAAGTTGCAAATAAAATTTACCAATAAACCTACTATTTGTGGATTATGAGAAAGCATATGTTAGAATGATCAGAAAAGGAATCTCGTAAATTCTCTAAGGAGAGAATACAGAATACAATTCATTACAAACAAGAAACAGCTAATACAAGAACTCAAAATTCAAAACATGAATGGGAACATAACATAAGCAATCCTAATAAACAGAACTTCATTGCAGCTATTATTGTCCTGCTGTTTAATATTTATCACATGATGAAGAGATGAAAGAGAGAAACAGGAGATAGAATAATTCTGAAACTTAAAAGCACAATTAAGATGATTATGATGATCAAGCGATTCTAGCAACAATAGAAGATCAAATCCAAAGAGCAGCTTAAATTATTTAATGTCGCAAAAGAATTTGTAATGAGAATATTACCAATGAAGACAAAAGGTACGGGAACACTAGGCAAAGAACTGAGAGACCAGAGACTGAAAATAGTAATAGTCAGTAAAATTATAGAACCGGTATCAAATTTCACATATTTGGGAAATACATTGGCATTAGAAAATGTAGATTTTAAAAAGAATTGACTAGATATAACAAAATAAAGGTCTGTATCAATAGACATTTCCAAAATTAGACCTCTGACACAAAAATTACACCACACAGAAAAGTATCTAAACAAACAATATTACATGGAAAAGAAGCAAGAGACTGAAGAAGAGAACAAAAACTAGAAGCTGCACAAATGAGGAATTTGAGATCAATTTCAAATACTAATACAACAGTTGAACCAGAAAAAAGAGATAAAAAAAAATTAAAAAAATTGCAGATATTCATCAAGAGAACGAACACAAGAAGATATGTGAAACAGTTCCTCTCATAGAAAACCCAAAGGTTGGAGAGAACATGAAGACTGAAAGCAAGATGACAAGACTAGGAACACTTCAGTGACTAAGGGAATACTGGATTTGAAAGGAACAGGTCACGCTGATCCTCACTACATGATGTTGATGATTAATGCAACCAACACTTCTAAAACAGGCTCTATCCTAGTCATTATAACAGAAAGTCAACAACCCTGAATCTAAAACTGGTACACTTCACAAAGTAGACCTTGCAATTCTGTGAAAGAGTAGGAGCTGAAACCTCTACTGTTGATGACCACTAAATAAAATAGTTAAATACAGTTTTTCATGAACATAAATGAGAATTAGAAACAAGAATAACTTTTGAGCTTATATTTATTAATATTAGATCTCGTCTTTGACAATTACAGTATCAAATATAAATGGCAGTTTATCTACTATATGGTATAATGTTTTTCAGAAGCATCAACATTTTCAGTTTTAATTAACTGATAAAAGAATCTGACAGAACAGTCTGTTTTAATAATTTAAGTGTTATCTTCTATTTCTATTTTCATTTGTTAAAATAGAATAAATTTTCCAATTTATTTTTTTGAAATAAACACTTTAACACTAACACTAAAACACTCTGTTTGGTATATTAAAAGTTTAAAAGCAAAATTATGGAATCCAAGATAAAAATAACTAACCTAACATAAGAACTCCCATATGGCAAGCTTCAAAGAGGCGTTCTTGTTCATTAGTGCAAAATGTTAAAATTTGCCCTAGAACTCTTTCTCCTCCACTTCGTAACATCAGCATCTTTTTATATACCAAAAACTGCATAGCACCTTGCACTCGAATAGCTAAAACAAAGAATTATTGAAAATCAATAGTTCTGTTTAAGATTGATAATATTAAAGTCTTGATCAATACATACCAGTATGTAAACCCATTACATATCCAGCACCAAAGCAATAATTACGCAACAACTGGCAGACAAAAAGTATAGCCACGAGCATTAATCCCCACCACAACGGAAATTCTTCTTGTTTATCACTGACATACTCTAGAATAAATTTTTGTATTACAGCCTGTAATCAAAGGAATAATAAAAAAAATGTCAAAAAATACTGTGCACTAAATAAAACCTTATCAAGATTACATTTACTCACTGGACCCATGAACTGAAAAATAACAGCAAGCACCATAAAGGTCATGGCCACAATGCAACGAGTTCGGCAAAACCTCCAAACCACACTTGATAATGATGATTTTTCTCCATATGTTCTGACGTGATCGTTCCATAATTTTTCTAAACGATGTGCATTTGGTTCAGCACGGTCAGATCACATGAAAAAAATTAAAAATTTAATTTTGGTAGCTCACCTGCAACTCATACAAATCATCTACAGTTAACCCATGTCTAAATGCTCTCCACATAATCCTGGACATCCATGTAATTGCAACATAACTGAAGAGACCTGCTGAATTACTAGGCATTGCTCGGCTATCACTAAGAAATAGCATTGGAAGAAGTAAATAGAAAAATAATTGGATCACTTGTAAAAATAACAGAAAATTATTTGTGAATATATTTGCACAACATAAATCACCAATATCACTTTTACTTACAAAGGTGGTGATCGGTAAGGTAAAAAATGCTTGAGAGCAGGGGCATATTTATTTTTCCTTTTTGTGCACCTAAAATGTAAACTTATTTTAATCAAACCTCCCGACAATTTCATAAAATACCCCACTTAACATGAACCTATGCATTACCTTTCTGTATTTCCATCTTTCTCTTCATTCGCTTCAACATTCAAGTATATAGAACCAGTTGACAGCCACTTATGCATTGACATCGCGTAAAGGACTCACTTTCGTTGCCCCCAGCCAATTCGAATCTAATTGCAGATATGCGACTGGCGAGATATTCGATACTTCCGAAAGTAGATTATGTAATCTTTGTAGTATGTTTCGCACCTTTGCATTTGCAAAGCCAACATGCAAGTCATTCTTTGGTCAAACTCATCCTAACTAATGAACCGGCTGCGATTCAGTCTTTGACATTTCTTCTCAGCCTTGACATCGCAGCACAGTAACCTTCTTTATGTAATTGGCCCCAAAACATCACACTGATCACACTCTACCACGTATATCGAAAATATCGAACCTTCCGATTCTACTTCCCTATCAGTTCTATCTAATCAGCCAATTAAGCGTACAAGCGGGAAAACACAAATATGTCATTTGCATTATCATCTGCACAATTTGCGCTCACATTTATCCGTGGCAAGCGAATTTAAGTCAATTCCAGAAGATCGCGAAGACTATTTTGCCAAGAATTGCTGGATATTAAAAACGGAAGAGAGGATTCAAAATAGTGCAAAAAGTTCTGAACAATTTTCGAATAAATTTCGAAGATGTCGCAGGGGTTTCATGTAAACCTCCAGGAAATTAAAAGATACGATTTATACGGAAGATACGGAGATACTTTAAAATTCGAAGGGCCATGATATCTGCCAAATCCATTGAGGAAAATCATTTTTGGATGTATTGTTTAGTCTCGGACTCGGGGGGGGGGACTATTTTTCAGTATCAAGGACCACAAAACGTAATTCCGCCCACACTATATTTTCGAAAGAGTGAGTAATTACATAGAAGAGCAAGAAAAATTTACTTTTTTTCGTATCAGAGGCCTGTAAAACTATTTTGTCAAAATATTAGTACTTCTTCCTACACCTATTCCGAGACCACAAGTGCATAATATAGGTCCCGAAATATATGCGTGTGCACCCTAAAAAAGAAAGCAACTTCATTTCTAGACCCCCTTTCCAATTAACTTTATTACACATATATGATTCTGATTTTACTAGAAAATAAATAAAGCATGCAAGGAAAATGAATTTTAACTCGTTTTACAATTAACAAATACTATTGATTTTATGCTGAACAATTTATGGGGTTATAGAAGGGGCCAGTTTGATGTCGGGAAATAAATGAATATCATGTAAAGAAAGCGATAGCATTGCTAGAGATGGCGACAAAAACCATATCCTACTGAGCTACCTAAACAAACACATTGACAAACTGAGTGTATGGACATAATCCCCATCATGCTGTGTGCAGTAGCTGTCAAAGCAGTCCCTTATAAAAATCTCTCTACCAGATGGCTTACCCTATTCCTGAAGGTCACATTAGATGAACAGTGGCACTAGAGGGACAAGTGCAAACTAATTTATTTCCAGATAATCATTTTACTGTTCAAATCATAAAAAAAGTGGGTTGGGAAATTTAATATGGGGGACTGCTTTCTCTACTATATCTTTAATCACCACCATCTTTTCTATCAGAGAATATTTCACTCAGAAAATTTCTGCTATTTATAATTAAAGCTATTTAATAGCTTTGACAGAACTTACGTTTTTTATGTTACTACATACACTTATCTTCAATAAAAAAGTTTTTGAAACTAACTTAAATTTTAACAAGGCACTCCCCCTCCCCATTTTACATGCCAAAGACAACTTGTCTGAACCCTATTGACAACTGGAAAGATCCATGAAGCAGCTTTCCAGTTCTTTCAAAGGATCATAGTTACAGAAATTTACATACATAACACATTTATTACATCAAAAGAAGTCACGATGTTGGAAAAAGGATTGTGTAGGACCAAAGGAAATAAAAGGAAATATCTTCAAAATTGATGCAAGAATGTTTAGAATCTTTATTTTCATTACATTTCAATACCAAAGTAACATTTGTTCACAAGGTCCTTTAAAAGAACCTTATTAAGCAAGTAAACAAACAAAATTTCGTTACAAAAAATATTTTGTTTCATAGGTGTTAGTCATTTAAGAGATTTCATGAACAAAAATATATACCCTAATTCTCAGCACCACATGAAACAAATTCAAAACATTGGGTAGCACTGGGCAAGACATCAAAACCATACTTCAAAATGCTATGTCAGTCAATATAACCAGTCTTTGTACCAGATTCATACAAATCACCTTCTATTAGCAACTTACTGAAACTTCCACAGGCAAATAACCAGTCTGTTGGATTTCATGAGCTGATGGCAATTCCAACCATGTTCTTGCCCATAATAGCCACTCAAACAACTTATTGGAGAAATTGCCTTCTAGGTTTTCTTCAGAAACTAATAATTTATCCAGAAAACTCACAATATTTGTTTCTTTGCTTAAAGTGTCTTCACAGCTCCGATTATATTTTGAATATTGGGAAAGAGCACTATTCCAATCCAGATTCAAATGCCAAGGATTTGCATAGTCTCTAAATTTACTTCTATTATGAGCATTATCTCTTTCGTTGATTTTCTTCAATTCTTCTTGAGAAGCATATCCAACAGCACAGGATGTCAAAGAAGATACAATAGAATTGGTTTCAGCTTCATCCAGAACTGGTGATACAGGCAAAGAATGTGTCTCTTCTGCCAAAGGCTGGACAGGGGTAACGCGATTGTTCGAAATGGAAGAAATGCTGGAACTAATGGAACTGCCTGGAATCTGACTGACTATGAATGCTGAACCAATAAGAGTAAGCACACTCGCAGTATAACTGGTTAAACACACAGCAGACACCTGAAATACAATTTCAAAAAACATTTGTCACACAATCATCACTTATGTAATAGCATCATAAGAATGAAAACTCAAACCATGAAAGTAATTTCAATAAATGAAAAATTTGGGTGAAAATATTGGCAACTGACATTTCAAGTTTCACAAGCATTTTTAAACTGTTATTTTTAACAAAACAAGAGTTACAAGAAAGAAGATTGACAAATTATTACAGAAATTTGTCCGTACTTCAAATCACTTAGTGTTTGAGCAGAGCAACTCTCCCTTCGTAAAGGTTGTCGCAATTTCGAAAAAACAACGGGAACCAATATTATCATCCAAATAATTCATGTTTAAATACAATAATGTCTCAACAATATTTTTTTAACTAAAAAATTTTGATTCTTAATATATTTGAACATGTACTGTAATCCTACAAAAAAGAATATGCTAAACAGCATGCCTCTTAAAACAAATCCCTACTACAGATTAGTCTTTCAGCTTAGATACAATACATTTAAAATTTCTCGAATGTTAAATACAGGTCTGCTCTTTCTTTTAAATTAGTGCTAAACCTCCACTTCTCCTAAGTTAGCCATAAATATCTTGTTTAGACCACTAAACTAAAAACCAAATTCATAAGTTTTGACGAGTTTTAGAATCTTTTTGAATGCCATTTTCTATTCAGAAACCTTGTAAGTGTAAAATTTTTGGCACATAAACTTAATGAAACACACTGCCAAAACTTACAGAAATCACAGTTTGTGCTACAGTTGTCAAGTCTAGCGTTTCCAATATATGGTCCAGGTCAGAATATGAAAACCAGCCTCTTCTTTTACCTTCTCGTAATGCCACATCTTTTTCAAGTTCTTGTAGTCTGTTCCAAAAAGCTTGTTCACTTACAAAAACTTCCCATCCCTGTGGACAAAAAGTCAGTTTCAAATGATTTACCACTAAAGGATATGTCTATGCATAAAACTAATGAAAATATATAATGAAAATACTCTCCAATAACAAATAAAAAGCATCCCTTTAACATTTTTGGGGACACTTCAAATGTATGCTTACAAACAATTGTATTTCTATTCCCAAGTATGGAAATATCAAAGGAGATGACATGAGAAAGAAGCAGGTGGAGGCAAGGGGATAAAAGACCTGCCATACAGCTGAAAACCTGATGATGACTGTTTCCATTAATTTCATAATGATAAAGAGAATGGTCATTAAGAGGAATATTTTCTTAAGATTTCAAATAATTTTAAACTAGTGGTGTTACAAAACGGCACAGACTTTCTCATAGTAAATATTTCTGAGGTGTGGACTGGCTTTAGGGTCTTGCCCCATCCTCTTGCCAGCTACCATCTATCAAAGCCTGAAGTACATTTTTTAAAATTTTCTTAACTTTTTGGTTTCGTCGTAATAGAATCAAAACGTTACTTTAAGAATATTAAAAAAAAAAGTAAAACCTTGTCCTAAATAGCAATTTTATTTAAAAATTTTTTTTAAGAAAATGGCAATTAAGCATTACTGTAAATGCAAAAATTTGAAGCTCCTTTTCACAGGAATCTATCGAGTTTTTGAAAAACTTCATTTGAAGCACTTTAACTCGTAAATAAAATAGTATACACAAATCACTGAAAACATGCACAATTACGGCATGAGAGATATTTTTTAAAAAAATTCCATTTATGTAATTTTAGAAAAAACAAAAGAATACACCAATATGAACTTTACATCATATTAAAGAGTGCAATTAGCACTCTTTGTTGGAAGAGTTTGAAGAAAAAATTTGGAGCCATTTTAGACGAAATGGCATTTGAGCGTTTCTCTAAATGCAAGTTCATTTTTACAGAAAACGGTTTGAGTTTTGAAGAAACTATCAAGCTTAAGTTACAGCAGGTGTGCTCATAAATGCAATAATGTAAACAAATTGCCTCTAATATGACTGACGTGAGAGACAAGTCAAAATAATTACATTTTTAATATTTGAAAAAACAAGAATAGAGCAGAATGGTGTTTGTCATCTTCTAGTGTACATTTAGCACTATCCCTACCAAAAATTTACAGAAAAAATTTGAAGCTGTTTTTGAGAAAATCTTGTTTTTGTAATTTTCAAAAACTGCACATATTGCACACAATATTGCTCAAAAACTACTAAAATTTTCAAAAAATGTAAAAATAAAAAAATTACCTTAATGAAAGACAAGATTATGAACAACAAATTTAATTAGAAGGAAAAAACGCTATCTTTAATTTTGTAGTTGTAGAAGACGCTGGAAATCATTTAAACTTTTGAAATTTTCGAAAATTCAGACCTATACCATGTTTATAAGTATATTTTATTCTATTCTAAAAAGAAATTTAAAGAAAAAGTTAGGAGCAGTTTTTGAGAAAATTTTGAAAACATCCCTGGTGCTTCATGTAAAGTACCCTCAAAAAGAACGTTTTTCAAATTTTAAAATTTAACTAGAGCCAGATGGACAGGAGTTTCTTCAATTTGGAAAATCTCCTACCTATGGTATAGGCATTAGTGGTGTTCAAAGACGAATGGACGTTTTAGGAAAACCACAGAACGTGTATTTCCATTGAAATCTCGAAATCAATATTCTGCAGCTTTACATAAATTTCTCTATACTACGTATATTACTCTGTATATACTTACATGAACAAGAACGTAAAAATTGAAGACTCAAAATGTCAATGTTAGAGCATTGTGCAAGATAAAAAATTATGTTTGAAGTGGAGGCTGTGGTACAACTGTTCATGCCACTGAGGTGAAGGGGATAAGAAACAATTAGATTTTTTTCAGGGATAGTTTTCAATGGTGCGTAATGTTGAATCTGCAATGAACTTTTTTTATCATTGTGGTGCATTATGGATGTAGTAATGTATTCAGAATTCTTTCAAATTCAGTCTTAATTTTGTTCTTTGCATCAACTTTTAAAATACAATACATGTACATTATTTTGAAGTCATGGCCAAATGATTTTAAATATTTAAAATTAAGTAGTACGTAGTTTAAGTAAAAACTTTTCTGGCAGATAACCGTTTATAGGCAATTGGAGCCTGTACTGAGCATCAAAAAGGAAAATAATACTTGTTTTAACAATGATATCTAATGTATTAGATACCATTTAACTATATAATTCTGAAAGACTAAATATGTCTGTAGCCAGTATTGTACCTCAGCTTCTGAGTCAATGACCCTCATCTCAATCAGGTTTTTCATCCAGTTTCCCTAATCCTTTGAGCAAATACTGAGATTGGCTCCTTGTTTTGTTTCTGGACATAAATGTAGTTCCACTATGTGTACATTTTGTTGAACTCTTTCGCGAATGTAGATATTCAAATCATTTCAAGTTTTATCAAGGCAGCAAGTTGATTCCTTCATGTAAAGCACCAAGGGTAATATCCCGCATCTGTTGCTAATTTGCCTTTACAAAGTTTTTATTACAGAGGAGTGTATATTTTCATATGAATTCTTGTCAAAAATCCTTGTTTCTACATGTATTTATAATTGAACTTAATGCTGAATTAGAGCTTAAGAAACCATGCACATTTTGCACTTCTCATAGTATGTCACAGTTTTTAACTGTCACAACTATAAATAAATAAATGGAAATTTGAAATGGTTTAAATTTAGTGAAATGCAATGAAACTGTATAATGGATGTAATTGGAGTTCTAAAATTATAAAGTGAGCACTTTTTAGAAACTTATGAAGGATATCTGCATTCGCCGGCCAACAGATTCAGGAAGCAAGTGTTTATACTTAAAGCATCACATAAACTGCATTGGTAATTTCGCATTGCAGACGAGAAGACATTTTAAGTTAAACACTCCCAAGCCCATTGTTCCCAACATTTTAAGCTCCCAAGACCCATTGTTCTCAACTTGAAAACATGTAGCAACGCATCAACAGAGCCATAATTTGGTATAAAAATGCAAGTAAAATTGAGTTTGTGAACAGGATAAAATACATGGTTTTGTAGGTATTCCACTTACAGGAACCACAAGCTGCTTCCATGCAAGTTCAAGATGCCACACATTTCATCACCACCATCCCCATATCAATATACTTTAAATGGGATACTTCAAATTATTTTAACTGAAATTGTTATAGGAAAAAATTTGACACCCCCCCATAAAAATTTGTTCTTCAGTCAGTCTTCTATAAGATTTGGAATATTGCTAAGGTTGTTTTATCTGACATAGAAATAGCACACAATTCTTGACATTATTACAACTAAAGTTCAACAGTACTATTGGAATATGAAATTGAAAAAGTAAAAACTAACAAGGTATATTCCAGAAGTAGTGGAAACAATAACGGCATCAGGCAAGAGTGTGTGCAAAAGTTAAAGAAGAATATGTAAGATTGGAGCCCTAAGCAAAATGTTCTATCAAAATAAGAAAGCATGGCATTACTCCAACTTCCCATAACCTCCCCAGACTCAACATTTGAAGATTTTCTGTGTAGCTAAACCTCAATTTTGAGATTATATTCTTTAATATATTCCACATAATTTACCCTAATGTGAAATGTACTACATTTTTGTTTTCAACAAATTCTAATACTTACTATTGCTTGCAGGAAGTCTTTTTCAAAACGGTTCACTTCCTTCACATCCAGTCCAGCTGATGCAGCCCATTCATCATTGAAAACTTCATCTTCTTCTCCATCATCATGAAGGAATTTGCTAGCAATCATCTACAATAAAAATATGCAGTAGTAAGCATTCATCACACAAAACCAAAGATAATTACTATACAAAATAATTACCATTGACACTAAGAACAATTCAGATGGTGCCACCCTTTGTAGATATTCGGTGTTGCAGGTCTTCAATCTTTCTAAATACAACAATGCCAGAACAAGAGAGCATGGGGAGACACATGCATTTCGGGATAAATCTGCAGCTTCTTCAATATCTAATCGATCCAAGCTTTTACCGTTTTTTATTTTTGAAAAAATTTCGGCAGCAATTTCTAAAACAATATAAACGTTTGTTACCATGTCAGCTGAGAAAGAAATCATTTAGAGCCTTAAAAAAAACTTTGTTTACCAGACACAGGAAGGCTAAATCGCTCAGTATCCGGCAACTTTCCATAATACAACGACTTCTTGATTCTTGACAAGAATGCCTTATGGTCTCCCATGGCCTGAAAGTCAAAACATCCATTAAATATGAATCAAAACGCCTACACCGATTCTCTCGGTAACCTCCTTTAAGCATATCACACTATGAAGCCATTTGTAATTCATAAATGTTTATTACGGTACCTTAAGTTTACGCCTGGACACGTCTTTCCTTGCTCTAGATATTGCAGAATGATGCATTTTCCGATTAGATGAGCGGAATGAACACGTTCACTGGAAATTACAAAACTTCGATTTCGTTAACAGGTTGTCCTGAATAACTTGACAAAAACACGACGCCGCGACAATACTACCACGACTCCCACAAATTCACAAGCTTTCGCCGCCTACACACACTGAAACACACTCCTACACAATCATTCAAGCCCCACACGCAACACCCTCCCAAGCTCTCAACACTAATCAAAATCAAATCAACACAACGCAATAATTCGCAATCGTTCCAGGCATCCGTTTAAGATGATTCACAAGCAGAATGGGCGGGGATTTGGGTTCAGATTCCACCCTGAAGCATTCGGTGCGCGCGAATCGGCGCGAATCTTGGTCAAGTCAAAGAGAATGTTAAATCAAATCTTTATTCTTAGAAACTGCACCGTGGATCTGCCCCTAGCTGCGTCGTGAGAAACTATACTGTACAAGCGCGGTGTTTGAATGTACTCTTCGAACCGATATCTAACCGTAAAAATAATTTACTTTGATTGTACTGAAACGGACTTTAAATTCATGCATAATTTCAGACAAGACCAATTTAATATCAGATTGGCGTGAAAAATGCACGCCATTTCCACAATATTCTTCCAAAACAACTCGGATCAGATTTAACTAATTTCGAATCGCACCTCCCCGATTGGGTTTTCGCATCGTCTCGAAATCATAAAAAAACGCAGTATTTAACACCCTTGGTCGCCATTTGAAGCCAGGCGGCGCCTTTCTATTTTTGGTTTCCTTGGACGCGAGGCGTCGCGTCGTTGGGTCGGTAGTGCGACGGCGCGTCGCGGATCGTCGCGGCCGCAGCCCCTGGCGCTCACCTCAAGCGCGGGCGGCGGGCTCAGTAGTAGGCCAGCCGCGGGCCGGGCCACTTGGACGAAATGGGGGCCCTGCCAACGCCGAAGCTCCTGGCTGCTGTGCTCCTCGCAGGTATCGCACGATAATGGGAGTATTAATTCTGCTCGTGAGGTTAATTATTTTCAGTAATCACCCTCTCCCCTTCCTGAATTCGCGAGAAAGAATGTCAGTTTGGTATCTCGTAAGTTTTACGACAAAACATTAATCACACGAAAAGCATTAAAGTGTACTTCAACTTGTATTGTTCTGTTTGTTGTTTATTTCACTTTCCTTACCAGTGTATTGTTTTGAAATACACATCAAATGCATCGTATATTAATATGTAAAGATATTTTACTTGACTCATACAGCAATTAATTTACAAATGAGTATTTGAAATTAATATTTCATTTAAAAATATTCTACTTAAGTATTACACCATGTTTAAATTTAAATATGTTAATTTATAACACAACCGAAATATTCCTATTTTAATTACTTAGAAAAGTTCGTTATTTATTTACAAAAATGAAATTGAAACATTTCATTTACCTTCCCAAGTTATTCAGTTTTCTTTTAGTGATTTTGATAATGATGAAGTTTATGATTTTGTTTCTGCATGAAATATATCACCATTTCATTCAACTAAAAAATAATAAATCGAGGAGTATTCAATGCATTATTGAAGCTTCTCGAAATATGGATATTGCATCGTAATGATCGTTCGACATTTTACTTCATGACGTACTGGGGTCAACAAGATCGTAACTAGACTCATATTCACTGTTATAATTACTTCAACGGATTATCACTAGACATTCATCGTCCAAATTAGCTGCAAAGAAACTGTTGCGAAAGTTCGTTCATATCAAACTGACGCAGTCCAAAGTGGAGATACATACGTAAATCGTATTTCTGGATGAGCGGCTTTCCATGAAAAAGTAAATATCAAGTCAGGTTAATTATCTTACAATAGACTTCGTTAAGTCGTTGATGGACGTTTTGATTGGACGCTATTGAAGGCTTAACGAATCATCCGACTTACGGATATGGACAATTTCACGAAGAAACTAAACTATTTCGTTCTCAAGATAGATTAATTTAGAACAATCGAATTCTCACTATAGATGGCAATCGTAAAACATTTCATTCTACTGAAGTAAACTCGTTACAGAAATTTGAAGCAAACTACACTTTATGGTTTCGACTCTCTGAAAAAACGTCTTGTTAAATGAAATTTGAGAATAAGAAATATGAGTTAAAAATATCATTCGATTTTGTTCCGAGATGATATTTTGACTAGAGGAGATTTGCATTTTTTCTGTTATCGAATCATTTATTTCTTTAACATTTAATTTGTTTAGCACTCTCTAATAATAATAATAATAATAAAATAATAATAATAATAATAATAATAATAATAATAATAATTGTCGTGAATTTTATGGGCAAATTCTTCTATGTTTAAGAACCTCCGGTTTGCATTTAGAAATTAAGGCATATCACTTGCGTATTTCACCGAAAGCCTGAAATGCCTCTAAAACGTTTGCTGAAACATCTCGTGTTACATATTTCAAGTCCCAAGTCACCTGTGCAACAATTCAATCATGCTGACACCATATTCTGTCATCTGTACTGACTTATTTCAGTGGTTTCTACACGTCTGTACGTCACGCCGTCGTCGTACTCCAATTTAGGACGTGAACACGAACCTCGTTGCCTCACAAGAATAATTTCCTTAAATTATATGTTTTAGCTTAAACGGACTCGTACGCGTCCCCGCAGTTCTATTGAAATGACATGCGTCGTAAATTGACCAATGTACAGTGCTATTCTCCAATGTAAACTTGCCTCACTTTAACAAGCGGTCTTTTTGTAATTATATGGACTGAGTCTACATGAGTAACTGACAAGTGGCGTATTTTTTCTTTATCCACTAATTATTAATTCAATTAAATAAACTCTAATCTACGTTGTAGAACTGAGGTCTGCGAAAAATATTTTCTAAAAACTATAATTACCCGATTAACGAGTTTATCAATGGAAAAGTATGCTTCTTAATTTGCAAGCAAACGAATGGGCATAATTCAAATTTCTATAAAATATGAAATAATGTTGTAGATTTATTTATTACTATCAATTCAATTAATTCATTCGAGCAATTAAAAGATTAATAATTAATCGATAATCAATTACGAAATATTTAATGTGTTGTTATAAAACTTTCGGAATCATTTAAAATAACTTTTGAAAAGGGTCCCACACATCACAAATTGACAGGCGGAGTCCTTCCTTCATTGCCAAAAGTTTCCAACGTGCGAGTAAACAAGCTTTGTGTAACCGGCCGCGCACAGGACCATGGCCAACGTATGTGCGGATCGCCTAGTGACCGTAGTAGAAAAAGAAGAGTGGATGCCAGCGCCTTTAACTCATTCACACCTTTTTTGCTATTTTCGTCCGCCAGTCTTTTGGCAGCTCAACTTCATTAACTCGACTCGTACGGTCGATGAATCTAACGGCAAACATGGTAGGCACCCTTTATTTGCCCAAAGGGAGAATCCGCGAATAGAAGCTACAACCCTGAATTATTTTTAGCATCAAAGTTACTGGAAAAAGAAATTTTGTTGAAAGCAAATCGTTTTAAACATATCCATAAACCAGTAATTTTTCTATCAATATTCGTTAATGATTTCTCATAATTTCTCCGTGTTCTGTAATTTCTACTAGAAATAAGATTTGAAATGTACTGCGAACATTTGAAAAATGTCTAATTAAATTACGAGTGAATTACAAACGTTCATCAATATCATGTCATCATTGGATGAATATTTTAAAAAATTTAAATTATATTAACGCAGATAACAGCTTTAAAATGTTTTAGAAAAATCTATTTTTGTGCAATTTAATTTCTGAATAGTACAGGCAAACGAGCGATCAACCGCAAGGTTGGATGGCTAAATTACGTTTCATGATTTTTATTATTTAAAACAGCCTACTGATAAAATCAGTACCACGTATTTGCAGGAGTATCCAGAGAAATGAAAAGGTTTGAGACAATATATCAATGGGGGCCTCTTTTTTCAAATAGAATATCCTCTTTATCAGGGTTACCAGAAACAATTTTCCCACCAGAGGACATTTTACCCAAGAAAGGAAGATAATTCAATGAAAAGGAGAGCATTTTACATTTGTTATAGTCCTCGATCTATAGACAATATACTCAACAGTTCCAAACTAATACCTTTAAAACACTTAGTCTTTGCGTCATTAAAAAGAAAGCTTGGATAACTTCACCCCCTTCGTTATCCACCAATCAATAATCATAAATAAGTTTGATATCACAATAAGCCTAAAGTTCTATTATGGATGCTATTTATTTGAATAAAATTGTAGATATTCAAGACATTAAGTCCCTTTAATTCATTTAATTACTTTAAAATTATGCCAGTATTATTTTCAATTCAACAGAACAAAAAAGAGGACATTCCATGTAAATTAAAAAAAGTAGGAAGGATAAGAGGACAATGTTAAAAGAGGAGGGCATATCTTCCAAAAGGAGGACAGATGGCAACCCTGTCTTTATATACTTTTATATATACTTTATTAAAATAATGTTTTAATTGTGTAGGTTGCCATCCACTTTGTATAACGGAAACATATGCTTTTGAGTAAAGATAATTTTACGGGCCCCCTCTCAGATCGGGGCTTAAGATAAATTGCCCGAACTGTCCCCTTCGCTGGACGCCATTCCTATTTGACCGAACTTACCCGAAGCGCAGTTAGGCAACGTTGAATCTGGAGAAGAACACTCCGCGATAGTAATGACTGTAGTTTACGCGCTAGTAAGACAATGACGTGAATACATTGCAGACTTCAAAAGATTTCATTCACCATTAGAACTTTCCTATCGCAGTGTAGATAGCCAAAACGTTCACAAAGCTGTGATCATTTGGATGTAATGTCTGTCGATAATTGACTATTCGATATTACGAAGTATAAAGAGAGAACATCAGTGGCGGCATTTCAGATCTCTTAAGGAGGGAGGGTAAATTCCAGTTCTAGAGCTAGCTCGTATAAAGCTCGTTTATACGAGCTCCAGTTCTAGCTCGTATAAACTTAAATATTTTCTTCGTTTTCCCAACATGGGGGAGGGGGTATTGCCTATCATCGCTATTCTTGAATCCTGCCACTGCAGAACCTTGCTACATTCTAAATGCCAACTTATAGATTTAAAAATGCATTCAGAGCATATTTATGTGATACGCGAACATGTTGTATCGTAGTGTTATGGCAATTGGGGTCCCATGGGGATGGTCTGATTCAAAATGTTCTAAGTCCTGTCGGCGATCATCAACAAATGTAATGCTTGTCGAGGATTAAGAAACATCAGTCAATTCGAGTACACACTCATTTTCAGATTATTTTCCAAACAATTAATTATTAATAATGAATTCTTCATTGATATTTGTAAGAGAATATAGGGACATAGACGTGCTCAAAAGCAGTCTCATTTGGGTCATTATGTAATTGAGAAAGGAGGCACGTCAATATCTTAGTAGGGAGGGCATGTGCCTCTCGCCAAAAATGCATTTTCGTAATTGTTCTTCAACCATCTACCTTTCATTTTACTTTCGGGTAGACGTCTTATACACGTCTTATACATGGCACACAGAAAGTTATGTATTGATGCAGCGAAAAGTGCCCCTTTTCGGAAAAACCTCGTTTTGTGGCTCCCTGATAATGGAAATATGTGTGCGTGTTTTTTTCTCCCTTTTCCCCCTTTTTTCCCTCCCAAAGCGTCCATATGACGTGAATGAACAACCCTTCCTGTACCTGTTCTAAGGCTCGGCAGCCCGCTACGCGTCTTGGCCAATCAGCGGTGACCCAACCTTTCGGCCATGGGATGTGGGGTCCGTGTATAGCTCGCGCAAATTTTTCTTGATACACGAGCTCCCTGCTCCTCATCCAGCGCTGAATAGCACGGCCCGGTCAGATACATGGATTCGACACGGAACGGCACGTACCAATTTACAATGCTGGCAACAACCACCTCGTACTTTCAAAACAATCGTAACATTTCTGGTGGCAAGCTTTGGCGCGTAAAGTTCATGCCCACAGTTCGTACGCCCTTTTAATCCGTGACGTAACCACAGCCTTCTTCTCCCCGCACCCCCCGCTGTGGAATATCAAGAAAACTTGCGCGTATAGTAGTTAGTATGAAGACATCCCTTCCTCGTATATACTGATGTTCATAACCTTAGGGTAGGCTTTCTCACCGTCACAAAACAATAGATACTGGGGCATTTGTAAGGAAAACGCACAAGAATAGGGGTTGCACCGTGGAAAGCAAGCATACTAACCAACGAGACACTGAGGGATCCGTGAACAACACTTACACTTAAAATATTCTTAGGAATTTTGTCATAATGAACATTCCCCAGTCGATCTGAGCTTCGACCCCCAGTCGATCTTCAGACCTTGCGAATTTAAAACGAATTCTTTAAATGTCGGGGTTACTTTACTTCAGACTCCTGAAACATTTGTAAACTTTTCTCAAAAATGTCTCAATTTCTTTCTTCAAATGTCTGGTGAGAATAGAGTGAAACACACATATAAAGATGACATACGTCCGATTTTCACTGTTAGTCCTCAATTTTCAAAAACTGCAAAATTTTGAAATTTTTTGGACAATTTGGTTCAACTATATTACCGATGATAGAGATTTTTTCTTGAATTGATTGATAACTAGTGATTTCGAGCGCGTCAACTGTTACGGTAATTAGTCCCGTAACTGTAGTGCATGTTTTTGCTCGGGATGTGGCGGTGATCTTTCCCTCCTAACTGACGAGATCCGGCGCTGACCTACACAAGCTCTAAGCTCTTGACCGATCTCATAGCATGTGAGATAGTGTATTGTATGTAAGTATAAGTGTTTGTAAGGGAGGAGGATAAAACAAGGAATGGGAAGGAAAGTTTGCGTGCGGTCCGTGGTCCGTTTGGTAGGGTACTGTTTCGGCATTCGCCTGGCATTGATTGGAGAAACCACGGAAATCTGCCACCGTCGGGACTCAAAACACAGGACCTCCCGGTCAGGGGCATTGCAGTCATAAGAGTTCATGCTCTGAGCCACCAGCCATATATATATATATATATATATATATATATATATATATATATATATATATTCCACTATTATGACACCGAAAAATTGAGAGAACGTGACAAAATCTTTTAGTCCCTATAGGTCGATAGTTGAGAAGAGAGTGGGGCAAAACCAAATAACAAGCCGTGACTACAGAGATTAAGAAACTAACTAGTTAGAAAAAGTCTGTTATATTTTCTAGCATCATTACTTTCCCGCTTACTATGTATGTAGTATATACGGAAGTATTGTATTGCTGTGGCAAAACGGCGACTTTTCGACAGGAAAATGCGTGTTTTGGGGTCCAGATTTCAAAAAAGTGGATAAATCTCGTTCCTGTAAGTAGTAAAATACTTTTTTGAACATATTGTGTACTCAGAATACACATTTAATGAATACTTGACACCAAAAAATTGGTTGACGGCAACACGTCCGTGCCTGTTCGTCTGTGAGCACCGTTGCTGAACGAATCGTTCAGTCGATTTTCTCCAAAACTGATATTCTCAAATCTCTCGATCTGAACGAACCTAAGGTTCTGAGAATTTGTAACGAATATTTTAATTTTTTGGAGTAGTTTACATGAACCCTTAACATTTCCAAAATTTTCTGAAAACTGGCTCCAAATTTTTTAAATTAATTTTCTTCCTTGAATAGAGAAAATATTCTTCGAAAATTGGAAAAAGTTCATTTTTTCGGTTTCTTCCTACAACTTAATACCCTTCAACAATATCGAAGAGCTGCTGTGTGTGAAGAGGTGTAGAGATTTTCCCCTCCATGACATCTGTTCATGCAAGACAGATCTTTTAAAAAGATCATATACATTATTCGAATGAAACGTCGGATAATTTTGCGTGAAATTTTGGCAATGTTTCAAAAATTATTTTCTCAAAAACAGCTCCAA
Organism: Teleogryllus oceanicus; assembly: GCA_964035755.1. Lineage (NCBI taxonomy): Eukaryota > Metazoa > Arthropoda > Insecta > Orthoptera > Gryllidae > Teleogryllus > Teleogryllus oceanicus. Next base: position 22,148,820 of record CAXIVR010000006.1, read on the forward strand.
ATTTTCTCTTTTCCTCGAGAGCATATATGGCTTTAGAATGACGCAGGTCCCATTTTCGGTGAACTGTATTTTCGAACGTTTCAAAAGTAAAGTATTGATGAGTATATTTTTTTTACTTAATGAACTCTATTCTTTAAAATTAGATCTCTAAATAAGGTCATGTACATTTTTGATATTATGAGTAATTTGTAAAAACTATTAGAGTTTTTCGAACTAGCTAATTCGAATTTTCCTCGCTTCTTTCGCTGACGTCTTTTGGGCGCTATCAATTCACATTACAATAGCAACGCCGCGACATCGCAATTCTGAGTGAAATTCTCAGAATTGCTTCCATTGCTGGCCGTTGTTTTTGACAGGTTAGGATTGTCGAATTGGTGTTGATGTATTAACATTAAAAGAATTAATTTTCATTATTTATTTTTAGAAGTAGTTTTAATTAACCTAACGCGCTATGACATAATGCGCGCTGTCAGTGATGGCTGAGATTTGTTAATATGGACAGAAATTGCGGTTTTATAATATTATGTAACCGTCACATGTGCGAGAAAGTACGTGCTGTTGTAGTAACATTAGTTTATTCAAACTTCATTCTTCTTATATATATATATATATATATATATATATATATATATATATATATATATGTCTCTTTTATTAGTTCCAGTTCTATTTAATGCAGATGCGTTTCTAAGTGATGGTGAAATTACGTTTTCTGTTTGCTGACCATCTCAGACAATATTTTTCTTTCAAAGTCTACAATTGTTACAATACATCGCTCTATCTTGCTTTTCACATGAGATAACACACTGTGTATCTGAGTATAATCCAAACAAAAGCTTTGGTCCTTCTCTATTTTCAGTTTTGTTGATTCTTAAGTGCATGAAATACTGTTTTCAAGATTTGTTTGATGAGCTACTCGAAAAACTTCAATTATTCCTTAAAATAGGCCACACTTTCACAGGTTACGAATATATCAGCGAGTATTTTTCACGATAATATTTTCATGTTTTTTGTTACGTTCTTTTAAATTGATCCGCAAAATCGAGAAAGAAACGAACAGTTAAAAGAATGGAATCTGGCTGACATTAAGAACGCACAGCCAAAAATATTGAAAACAGAAGTGAAATTTGGAAAATATGTTCCTATTACATTCTACTCGTACGAAAGATCTAAGGATGTATTTTTGTAAATTCAACTTTTGATGAGCTGAAATAGCCATCTCGATCAGGTTTTTCGTCCAGTTTCCCTGATCCATTGAACAAATGCTGAGATGGCCCCTTGTTTTGCTTCTGGACATAAATGTAACTTCATTTTCTGTGCACGTCTTCTAGAATTCAGTGGGAAATACAATTATTCAAATTATCGTTTCCATGTTGTCGCGGCAGGAAGTAATAAGAGCCAAAATTTATTGCTTATTTATCTTTGAATATAGATTTTATTACATGGGAGTTTTTTTGTTTGTTTTTTTCTCCCTTTCAAAATTCAAACTTTATTGCTTATTTATCCTTGAAAATAAATTTTATTACATGGGAGTTTTTTTTTTTTTCTCCTTTCAAAATTCAAAATTTATTGCTTGTTTATCCTTGAAAATAGATTTTATTACATGGGAGTTTTTTTTTCTCCCTTTAACAAAATTTAAGTAGTATATGACTTAGTGTAGGGATCACAGAATTTTGAAAATGTGCATACAATTCACTTTTCCCCATAGCACGTCATACGCAGTTTTTAACTGTTTTTTTTGACGTAAAATAAATTTTAAAAAATAGTTTGTTTTTTCGTTTTATGTTTAATGCAATCCGCAATGCATTTAAGTATTACAGAGTGCGGTTCAGAAGTGCCAACGGGGCGGGTAGGCGGGGCATTGTCGGGGTGGGACTACCGGCTTAGGTGTTTCAGGGCATCAATCGATGTCACTGCAGTGCCCCTGAACGGTAGATCCTAGGATTCGAAGCATGAACGAGAGAGGATTTTCGATTCTCGCTACATAGGAAGTTTGGATTCGGTCGCTGTTTGGAGGATAATCCAAGCAGCCGGCTGCTCTGATCAGTAGTTTTCCGTAGTTTCTCCAATCAACCCCAGGCGAATTCCGGAGCAGTACCCTAACAAACAGGCCACAAACCGCACGCGATATTTCTTTCCTCTTCCTTGTCCTATCCTCTCCCCTTACACACACTTACGCTAACATGCACTACACTAACACACATGCCGGGAGACCAATCGGGGACTTAGAGCTTGTCTCGGCTGGGGCTGTGCCCCGCTAGTGGGAGATATCTGGTCAGGGAAAACACCGCTAGCCGACGGTAGGATGTCGACGGATCTCAGCGAGTGAAGGTAACCACCAACTTCTACAAAAACATGTACTACACTTGCAGGACTAATGACCTTAGCAGTTGATGCGCCCGGAATCACTCATCGATCAATAAAAAAAATTCCTATAAGTTAATTTTCCTAGAAGACGGTAACATCTGGCCAACACTTGATTTCTTCAGTAATAAAATTGAAATAATAAAAATAAATGTAATATTTATGCCTTGAATGTATTAAACAAAATGTTTTTTCGGTATTAGCAGAACAAATATTTTTATGTTATTGTAATTTATTTTATTATGTTGCATTTTGTTTATCCGTTCCCTCTATTTCCTGTCATAAAACAAAGTACAAGTAAAAAAGACAAATAAAATTCTAAAACACATACCCATTTTTAAAATTATTTTATTTTTTAAATCCTTTTTTTACAAGTTGTATGTGACAAAAAGAGGGTAATGTAGTATACAATTATACACTTCACGCAAAACGCAATTATACACTTCACGCAAAACGAGTGCATCTTTACATGCAATTCAAAATAAAGATGAAGGTTGAATTTAACAACCCTACGATTTACACTTCCACTAATAGAAGCATGGAACATATTTCAATGTGTTATTTAGATAAAATATTATATTGAGTAATTTAATTCATTACTCACAGGGTATTTATATTTTTTTTAAGTGTTGAAAATTAAATATTTTAAAAATTTCGAAACTTTTCTATACATTAACGCAATGTAAAAGTATTTATTGAGAGATTTGAATGATTAGTCACTTCCACTGAATATTTATTTCAATAATATTTTATTTTATTCGGTTTTGAAGGGTATTGCGCAATTTAAATTTTACTTCTTTGAAGTTTCTTTTTATTGAGCTTGGAATTCTATTGCCTTGCCTCTTTTTTGAATTAATCGTTTTTGTCAAAAATGATAAATTTAAAGGGACACCTATTTTCATTCTACGCAGATCTATAATAACACGATGTTTGAATAATATACACCAGGTGTCAGATTGGAAAATCCCCATTGAAAACATCCACATATAACACAGGAACTTATTTAACTACAAATTTCCGAATACCATTAAACAATTATTAAAATCTGGACACAGATTCAAATTCTAAAAAAATATTTTCTCTGGTGTAACTATTTTTATATTTTATTGAGGATTAATACGAAAATACTATTCACTTTCAAAATAAAATTTGTGAATACGTTTATTTTTCAGTTGTATATAATAGTACAAGCCTGAATATATTATTGCTCTTGTTAGAAACTATTGTAATCAGCTTCCGTGACAAGGGCTGTGAAGTTCCCTGCTAATTTCTGAACATCTAATATAGCTTTTCTCCCCCACACATCATATACAAATTTTAAAATTTGACAATAAAATAAGCGAAAAGTAGTTTTCAAAGCGAATAGCACTAATATAAGTTATTATCTTCTGTCGGTCCACGGTAGTCAAAATACCCGTTCTTTCACGCTGGAAAGAGCTAGTAAAAAGTCATGTTCGCGTGTGGCAGAAAGATGGTAATGTTGGAATATTTAGCAGATCTACACTTCCCGCCAGCCTTTGTTTGTCGATATGAACCTCCCAGATGTTTCCCATTTTAAATTACATGCACGCACATATGGAAGTACTATTATACACGATGCGTATGTTTTGTACGCCTAAGCACATGGTAAACAATGACTTTCTCTTCAAAAAAGTGTTATGAAAAGTATATGAGTTATATATATGTTGAAATCCAGAGAGGTGGGGGGTTGGAGTTGGGATTTTTCCAACAATATTTAAGTTTTAAAAGACATCTCCCGACAGAACACATTTCTATATTTGATATTCATTACTGTAGTAATGCATAAATAAACCTTTCTATTCTTTGAAGTAATATAATATACAATTCATAAGTATATTTTTGAAAAATATAATTATATATTTGAATTATTGCTGAATTTTTAAACTTGTAAAGAATTATAAATTAAGAATGCCGCTCTTTCAGTACCTCCAAAGACAATTGTCATTGTAATAAAGATTCATTGGTGACATGATTGAAAGCTACTTTTTCTAAGAAATTAAAATTCATGAAACATTTAAGAACGTTGATTTCATATAATCTCACTGATGAAATTTTGCCTTTGGAGTGTTTCCTGTAATTCGTTAATTTTCGTTGATTTTTGGTCCTCAATAAGCAAGAAAAATAACTTTATGGAATTAAGTTATTTGCCAAAAATTACCCACTTTTTTTACAGATTTCCCCTTCTTTACAGCATGACTTCACCCAAATCTGTAACAAACCATTGTGCAAATGTTAGTAGTTCCTATAAACAAAATCTGATGTCGAAATTTGTAATTTCAAAACCAAAATTAAGTACATTTCGCGATGATTCGCAGTTAAATTGGGTCTAATTGTTGGCTATCTTTAGGATCCGCTCTGCCCCATCACTGGTCCCATCTCAGGTTCTCTTAATCGATTAACTGGAATGAGGACAAAATAGGTTCCCGGTAGGTTTTCACTAGGTTCTCTTCATAACTCCTCGGCCTGTCATTTCTCCGTTGGCACACTCAGAATTCCTTGAAAAACAACAGCGAATCCTTGATTAAGATCAAGTTTTGTATATGTCATTTCTTTTGATTACATCTAGTATGTTATACATTACAGAGTGTTCTTGTTCTAAATTGATTAACTAGTGGACGGGAAGCTACTGTTTCACAATACGGATAAATCTGTAATAATAACATATGACCTAGGAATTGTATTCAAGTATCGGGTTCTCTTCAAAACGTTTGGATATAATACTTGTGCGTTATTGCACAGCCCTCTACCAAATGACTAAACAATTAAAATCGATACACAGATTCAATGGCCAAGTAAAACCGTTTCTACTGCCTAGCTGTTTTTAAACAGTAAGAGCGTTTAATAACAAAAAGAATAAACTTCACAATTAATATCAATTCTTAATGGGTAAATTAAATTTTCATTAATTGCATCAAAGATTGCTTTCACCACGTTGAAATAGATTCTAAAATAAATAAATAAAATAAACATAAGTATCCAAAAACAAATTATTATTTACTTTATTACAATGATGTCAGCATTAGGTAATTCTTGTATTTTTTAATTTCAGAATTCTGAATATGCCGCTTTTCGTATTTGATTCATTGTCATAATTTTCATGGGATCCACTTTCTCAGTCGCTATGGCTGTATATTGCGTTTAAGTTGTGCACACCTAGTTGTTCGCAACTATAGTATGTCCAATTGCAGAACGCTTAAGATGTTTGAAAAGATGGCAGCTTTAACTTAAAAATCAGCAAAGCTCGACTGATGAAGTGGTTTTGCGGGATCCCACAAGACAAGGACAATCGTCTGTGTGGAGCTTTATCCCCGCATAACGCAATTGAACTTTTATAGATTTCCGCAGCTGTCACGCCTTTCATAAAAGCAGACTCCCATAAAAACTTCCTTACTTCAGTAAAAACTTCCTTCCATAAAGAATCCTTCCTGCCTTAAAAAATATAGCAATATACTGGTACCTATCACTGTAAACTCTTGTCTTCTTACTTCCCAGTGAACAGTCACCGAGAATTCGCTGTTCACTGTAGCTACATTAGCCAGTAGAACGTACAAGAACTATACTTTTTCAACTTCAAGTTGAGAAGAAATAATCAAATTCATAACAAACAACACTATATTGATAATACAAACATTCATTTTGAGATCAATCACTGAGAGACTAAGCAATTTCAAACTGAGAAAAAACCAACGGCGAACCAGTTATTATTTTAATACGATTGTATAATACGTATAGAACCAGGTTTGTTTTCCGAGTGATCAAAACGTGAGGTTAGCATGCCATGTATAAATTAGTGGTGCTGCAACAACACATACTTTCTCGCAGTATTTACAAATTTGCAGTTTTCAAAAATTCAGAGTTCAACGAAAATCATATTTGCGCCATTCTTTTAAGCGTTCCTTGTTCTATCCGTGAAAAAAAAATTGAAAAAAAAACTATTCTTTTTTTTTTTCAAAAACAATTGCACAAGACCATTTTAAAATATTATGAATTTTTAATCTCTCTTGAATTTTGTAGTTTTAAATTGTTGAACTTTTGCAATTTTCCGAAATACAGAGAGTTTGCTGGAAATAAGACTAGCACCAATTTTTACCATCTTTTCACAGATACGCTTTGAAATTTAAAGAAAAAATTGGAGTTTTTTTAGATAAAAACTGTTTAAAAATTAAAAAGTTGCAGATATTTCACTTAAAATTAAGCAAAAACTACTGTTATAATCGAAAAATTGTATTTGGCCTTACATCAAAACCTGTCTTTATAGAATAGATTTTATTAAGAAAAAATCTATCTCCAATATTTTAGTTGTAGAAATGGTACCGAAAAATATTGTACTATTGCAAAATTTCAAAAAATGAAGGATTTCAAAGAAAATTAAACCTGCACCATTCTCTTAAGCGTCGATTAGGCTATTCGTGGGCAAAGTTGAATAAAAAAAACTTGGACCAATTTTTGAAAAAAAATTGAAAATAATTTAGATATTTCATTTAAAAGTACCCCCAAAATAAAAATATGTTTCAAACGTGCAGGACTTGTGCCTTTAAATCAATCGAGGAATAACAGTTTTGGAGAAAAACGGCAAAACGGTTTCGGCGCTAGTGTTGACCACAGACGGCCGAAGGACAGAGGGACGTTTTGCCGTCAATCCACTTTTTGGTACCAAGGACCCACAAAACATGGATTATGTCTGCACGTGTTTGAGAAAGTAATTTACTATATATTTGGACAAGATTTCTCCACTTTTTATTTAATAGACAATTAGAGTTTTTCTGTCGGTGTGTGTGTTTATGTCATAGAATGGAGTGCATTTGGTACTATCCCTACCAAAAATGTAAAGAAATAAGTTGGAGTCGTTTATGAGAAAATTTTTGTTTTTGTTATTTTTTAAATTGCAAAAGTTGCATGCACTATTGCACAAAAAATACTGAAATTTTCAAAAAATCCACATGACCTACCTTACAATCTACCTTCGTACATGACCTTAATGAAAGAACTATTTATGGACAACAAATTTCATCTGTAGGGAAAATCTTTATCTTCAATTTTATAGTGGCAGGAAGACGCCGAAAAAATTCAAATTTTTGCAATTTTCGAAATTTCAGAGTTAACCGAGGAAATAAAACCTATGCCACTTTTATAAGTGGATTTTACTGTGTTCTTACAAGAAATTTAAAGAAAATATTTGGAGCCGGTTTTGAGAAAATTTTGAAAATGTCCTGGGGGCTTAATGTAAAGTACCTCCAAATTTTAAAGAATGTTTTTAAAATTTTGAAAGCTTCAACTATAGCCAGATGGACAGGGGTTTCTTCAATGAGTGGTTTAGGCGCTAGGTTTATTCATATACGACAGACGGACGGACAGACAAACCGACGGGCGGACGGACGTTTTGAAAAAAAAATCTTTTTCGGGGGTCCCCAAAACTTTGTCAGGGGTCCCCAAAACGTGGATTTCCGTTGAAATCTCGAAATCGATTTTCCGCAGCATTACATAACTTTCTCTGTACTACTCCTGTATATACGTATGTATACGACAAAATAAAAATTGAAAGATTGACATAAAGAAAAATATGACAAAAATAATATTGACAAATGAGGTGAAATAAATAATACAATAATGAAATTAAAACTCACTTACTGCTCAAGCAACGTGGATTACATCTATTTGGTTTCCAACATATCATATGTTCTTTTATTCTAACAAAAATGTTTCTGCCTGTTTGGCATACGTAGGCAGAATCACAGTTATTACAAGATAGGTAATAAATGACACTCCTTTCACTGGGGGATAGGTGTTTAGAACTGGGGAATGAAGATTGCAGGGAGTTTGAAGTTTTGTACGATATTGAAAAAATTATGTTTTCTTAAGTATTTCCTTTGCGTTCAGATACAGGCCCTATGCAGGGGATGCAAATAAATTTCTTAGGTTCACCAGGGCATTGTAGAGGAAAAAGGTTTTAGAGGTGATCCACCCTACTTGAACAGTAAGTTATTTTTAGGTTATTTTTAATTTTATTATTGTATTATTTTTGTCATCGTTTTGTTTATGTTTATCTCTCAATTTTTTCCTTTTTTGTCAGAGACCCACTGAAGATGGGAAATTGTTTTCCCGAAAGTTCACTTTGGGCATGCAATAAAAATATTGTATATTGTTATTGTTGTGGTTGATTATCCCTACATCTCAGTATAGATACACAACAACAGGGAGCCTTGTAGCAAATGCTCATGTAATACGTTGCGTAGGTGTTGTGGGACTGATTTACCATCAAATTATAAGAAGCGCGGTTAGAAAAAAGAAGCTAAAGAACTTGTGCGACAATGTCTGGGTGCTGCATTAACTCGTATGTTGAATTAGTACTTGATAATACCCCCTGACACTAATGTGAAGGAATATTGATAGAAGAAGAAGAATTTTGCAATCGTAACTTACTGAGGCTAAGTCCCAATAGCCCGATGTTTAATCATATTAAGAATTTCTGGTCTAGCCTCAAGGATGCTGTTAAATCAGATCTATGTGAAAAATTGCCAAAATTTTTAGCTGGCGAAGACAGGGCAAATAGGTGGCAAACAGTTTCATCGATGTCAGTTAGAAAATATTTTAAATCGGAATATTCAAGTAATAAATGCTAATAATTGAGCAAGATATGTTGCTAATGTACAAGAATCATTCCAGATATCCTAAACTGAGCTGACATGGTTATGTAAATGATTATTAAAGAGTGTTAGTATAGCAAGCCTCTCCACGAAGAATGTACACGGAGCATCAAAGGGAAGGTAGACGACACTCTCACTTGGGGCTGGCTATGAGATCTTAGGAAAGAGACTGAAGGTCCTGTCCTAGATCAGTCTGTAAGGACTAATGTCATTCAATTAAAAAATACAAGATTTTCTAGGTTGGCACGTGAAGATTGTGCAAACAACGGGAAGAAACAGCCAATCATTTAGTTAGTGCATGTAGCAAATTGATTGCATGTAGCAAAAATAAAAAATGTCCAGACCGATTTCAAAACACGCCATGGTAGAGTACCATTCTTTACTAGAACCTGGCTTGCAGACAACTGATCAATAGCAGAAGCACTAAAGAACAAGGTGGTCGAAACCCCAAATACAAAAATACTCTGGGATTTCATACTCTGGGCTGACTGTCGGTTGGATCATAACATTCCGGAGCTGATCATCGTTGAAGAGAAGAATGTACAGGTAGTGGACGTGGCCAATTCATCAGATTTCATGTGAGTTTAAAAAATGAACGAAATATCCTGATTTCTAAATAGAGCTGGAAAGTAGAAACGCAGAGTCATTGCAGTTGCAATAGCAATTGCAGCTTTAGGAACTATTCCCAGAAACCTGACAAAATATAAGAACTTAAATCTTGATTAGGATCTGGCCAACTAAAAACGACCGCACTGAAGAGCATTGCGTAGGTACTCATTTGCTCTGAGAATCCCTGGTCGTTGGGTGGAACCCGAATTCAGGAAAGTAGCGACCAGTTTAAGGCATGAGGCATATCTTTAATATATGCTTGTATTTGGCATTAAGGGTCAGATTAATCCGACTTTCGCCAGCTATTGGTGTTCCCAGGCCTGGGCCCTGTTTTTATTTATTATCCACAATGCGGATAAGGGAGACACGTGGCTGAGCGTTTGTGCTCAGAACAGCTTTTCAACCTAAAGTCCATAATCCGGCACAGACTTACAAACTCTAAAGACATAGTTGTAACATTTATTGATTTTAAAAAAGCCTTTGATTCGATTGACCGGGAAACATTATACAAAGTAATCTAAGAATTTGGCATTAAATCTAAGCTAACAAACCTTATCCGTGAAACGCTCACAGATACCAAGTCGAAAGTTAAGTTTCGGTGTGAAATATCTAAGCCATTCCAAATAAAAACAGGTGTAAGACAAGGTGATGGTTTGTCTCCACTCCTCTTCAACTATGTCCTGGAGAAAGTAGTAAGAGAATAGAACATTAAAAAACATAAAAAAAAAATTGGGGAAAAAAAGGGGAGATGACTTTGCCATTCTTTCCGAAAATGTAAGACATGCAGAAATACAAATCAATCTCCTAGAAGAAATAGCCAAGAATGTAGGTTTACGAATTTCCGTAGAAAAAACAAAATGTATGACAAATATAAAAAATGCTCCTGAAATTCTAGTAACAGTTATTGGCCAGGTAAAGAGAGTAAACAAATTCAAATATTTGAGAGAAATAATTCAAGAAAATGTCTTTATGCAAGTGAATGCTTAGTACTGAACTACAAATTACATAAAGTTGAAGTCCTAGAAAGAAGAATTCGCAAAATTCCTGGTCCGATAAGAAACACAGAGGTATGGAAATTAAGAAGTAATGAAGAAATTTATCGTACACAACGAGAACACAACCGAAACATTACGGAAGAGGCGACTGCTATTTTTTGGACATTTATGTAGAATGAACGACAACAGATTAACTAAGCAGATTTTTTACTACCTTTGGAACAAGAAGTCGAGAATAGTCTTGATTAAAGAAGTTAGAAAAGATTTAGAAAGAAATAATATAAAAAAAAAAGAGAAAGTGATCCACAGCGAGAAGATGAAAGAGTACTGGAGGAAGAAGAAAGAAGGACAAAGGAAGAAGCAATGAAATTGGTGCGTGGTCCCTAGATGACCCAAACGAAAGAAGGAAAAGAAGAAGAAGAAGTAAGAAGTTATTTCTTAATTCATAACAGTTGTGCAGCAATCATAAAGTATATTTGTATTTAAATTACTATACTTATGTAATTTTTCCATTACATTTTGTAACACTTTTAGTAATGACTAATAGTAATGACGGTGATGACGAAAAAGTACTTGTAAATCGGTCCTAGTACCTTTAGCCTTTACGAAGAACTGTCAACAAACATGGATGTCAGGTTCCCTATGAACTATTTCTACGTTTCCTTCCTGTTCAAATGTGTCATGCTTTTAAACTTTCAGGCGTGTATTTTACATTTTTAGGAGAGACACAATCATGGAAATTTTCATTCTCAACAAAAGCGCCAAACTACCAAATATTCCGTCCATAAGGAGTTTTAACATTTCAAAATAGGAACAAGAAAATACAAAGCAGTGTGCCATGAGTCTTTTTTTTTTTTCAGAAGAATAAGGTACTTAATGAGTAAATTAAGAGTTTTTGAAATAATATGCTTTTATCCTTAATTTATTGATTCAATTAACAGTATTGAGTGTCATTTCACAAGTCGGATGAAATTCTATTTGAAGACATGAAGACTTGAAAATGTTCTTTGGATTCTGATAAGGGATTTTTTAGTGAGCAAGACAAATAGTTTGTAAATTTTTGCAATATACATATCATAAGTAATTTTAGAAAATATTCTAGAAAGCCGTTTCAGTTTACGTATGTTTTATTAAGTTTAAATTAAGTTTTAATAAGTTTAAAATAACAGTTTCTAACGAACTTTGTAAAAGACATAATGTATTTGATTAGCTCTATTAACAACTACAATTTACAAGTGTAAATTAATTCAAAATTCATTACAGAAATTGTTCTAAATTTCCAATAAAAATGCAATGGGAAAAGGGGATTGTTTCCCCCATAAATCGATTAAAATAAATATTTCGCGTATCTGCAGTGGTTCAAGTTTCTTCCTTTCCCATTTCGTTCTAGAACTATTTACACTCGGGTTTTTCTAACGAGGTGTCTGAGGGTAGTATCTCCAAGAGGAAATATGGCACTGCTTTTCGCGACTTTCTCTGTCGTGCCGCTACAGTCGCTTGATCTGCAGCACTGCTTCATACGGTCGCGATCTTGCAACGTCTCGCGGCAGGACCGAAAAAGCCGCAAAAACTCGTACCATATTCCATCTTGGAAATACTACCCTCTGATGCCGAGTTAGAAAAACCCAAGTGTACATTGCCGTGCTAATTTACCTTCTCTTGAATCAAAAGCCAAGCTACACAATGAATGGTAAACGAAAATGATTCACAGAATTAGGTATTCTGAAATGCAATGGAACTTCGTAAGTGCTCGAGCTAAACTAAAACCACTATAACTTATGGACCTAAACGATTAATCCTGTTTTTTCGAAATGCATCTAATTCACATATTTGCAAATAACATAATAATTTGCAAACCCTTATTTCAACTGCTTTTTAAAGCTAGTCATTTAAAAAGTATTTACCTTACAAATGGTTGACGTACGTCAACCATAAGGAAACAAGTGTTCAAAGTATTTGGTGAAAACAACGCATTGAAAAACATTTTTAAAATTATTTCCTTTTTCGGAAATAGCCATAATGCTTTTTAACGTTCAGTAACTTATCTTACTTTCTATAACTTCACATTTTGTTATTCAAACTACTTCATTGTAGCTGTAGTCACACCTGCCCATTGCTTATAATGAGTCTAGGAGTGAGTAGAATATTAACAAGATACAAACACCAAGGATTACGCTAAATTCAATAATGTTTCCTTTGAATATATGCATATTAATCAAATTTTCCGACTGCATATCTCATTTCATGATAAGCATATGATATAATGTCCTTGCTATATCGGAGCCTCTAGTTAAGAATTACTCGGGATGTTATGTCAGTATCCATTATTCATGGCTAATAAATAGATTACGTAGTCTCGAGAGGATTATTGATGTCACATATTTCACATTTTATTGATAACATGTTCTCGCCGTTAAGATGATGGTATAAATTTAAACATTGAAATTTCGCGATGTAAATGAGTGTCAGAAGTTGGTATCGCTGCTGCGAAACATCAGAACACCAATAACTAGCACTTCTCTCGTAAATACGAAAAATATTGATACAGTTATCAAGTCGTCATAATTTACGTACGTTCTCAAATATGTAGCATAGTTTCGACGTCTTTCTATTTTGAAGATTTTCAAGCTAGAGATAGTAAAAAAAATTGTAATGAAAGTGATGTAGAATTATTTTAATTGTAACATGCTTCGTGTCAAAAGATCTTCCATGATAAGAAAATTTTGAAACGTAAAGATTGATTCAATTTTCATTCAAAGAAATATCTACTGAAGAAAACGTGAAGAGGAAACATGGGTACTTAAGCTATACAATTATGAGAAAGACTCAAGCTTCGTCGCATGATCCCCTAAGAACCTTTTTCTGGAAAAGGAATCACGTTGAATATTTCTTGGTGGAGTATAATGATATCATGTTTTAATGAAAGTAAAATAATAAAGAGGTTTTAGCGAAGTAAAATAGTAACAATAAATATTTTTTAAACATTTGTAGTTATTTACAAATCTGTGTGGGAAAAGTCTTAAAAATCTACTTTCTGTCATGTACACTTCAATATTAAACTTAAAAAAAAAAAAAACTTGAAGAAATTACTGAAACTTCAATTCTGCTATTTTCAGCAAAATCTGTACAATAGTTCACCTCTAATAAAATTACAGCTCCGAAAACATTCACCGTTTGATTTACAAGGACCCAAAAGTAATAAAAAAGTATTTTATAATACTCTATATATACGTACTATGTGCAATCAGTCTGACCTGCCAATTGATGCAGATTTCTTGAAGCCATATTGTATTTTGATAGTTTTCAACCGACCATTGAAAAGGTTATTTATTCATATGTCAAATATTCAGCATTGTTTCTTCAAAAAGGTTTGAAAAATTTTTGTCTAGATCTACAAACTATTAACGAATATATTTTATGAATTGTAGATACACATTTCGACAGCTACACACAGGTAGCTTTATAATTTGAATTCTACAGCAGTCTGCATTCTCTTTCATATATCATTCAGTTGTAACAAGAACAACACATTCTCCCACAACAGCTGTTCTTCAACCTAGCTGCCAGTCCCCACATGCATGCACTCACGCCTGGTACCACAGCTGTGCCTCTTCGTGCCTGCTTCCAGGCGCCACACGTAGTCATTGAGGAGGTCGCTACGGGATCGAAAAAACATTCATCAAATTGTTTCGATAGGACTACGTTTTCTTCTTCAATTGTTTGTTTTTCCAGCATAGAAATGACATGAAATCAATTTAAAACTAACTACTATGAATTTGGCAATGGCAGATGTAGTAATAATAACACGAAAATAATAATAATAATAATAATAATAATAATAATAATAATAACCATTATTTTAATTTTACACTTCATCCACACGGTCACAGATGTAAGTTTAACTGCGAAGGAAAATGTTTCCCTTTTCACTTCTGCCAATTACTATTTTAACCCCATAGCTATTTAGCGGAAATAACTGTTATAAATGATGTTCGACTGTTCAAAGGATTAACTGCCCCAGTTGGGAATCGAACACAGATCTCCCGGAATACACTCAGTTGCTCTCATCACTTGAGCTACCAAAACAGCTCTTCGAACAAACATCCTTTATAACTTTATTATTATTATTATTATTATTATTATTATTATTATTATTATTATTATTATTATTATTATTATTTGCAAATCAGCCATCTCTGACCACGGTACACGTTCTCTTCAGAGGCCCAGCCATATTTTATCCCAGAGAGAGATTAATGTTTGTGATTATGGGGATCAGCTTTACGGATGAATCGCTTGGTAAGACAAGGTTGTTACGTCTTCAATTATGAGGTGATTGGATTATAATTAGGGATGAAGGAACATTCGCAAATATAACCTTGCCTAAGCAGGGCTCCAACCTACAGCCTCCTCGGGGCAAACGACGACTGTCGCAACCGCCTGCGCCATAGGACCGGCTTTTTATTATTATTACTGTTAGTATTAATACTATTATTATTGTAACAATAAAGAAAACTGAGAAAACGACTTGTGTAACCAAGGTATTTGAAGCAGTAACATTTTAACGTTTCCGGCTTGAAAGGGGTTGCAGGTTCGAATCCCGTCTCGAGCATTAATGTTTGCTCGCATGCTGTGACATAGTGGCGCTCACTCCACCACTATACACCATTCAACACCTTCCCTTCATACTGCCTCTACAATCGGCACTGGTTGTTGAGATGGACCTGCGGAATACCTCGCCATTACAAAATGTTAACAAAACAGATTAACCCTATTGAAACACAAAGATTATTTATTTATCTTAGTATGCATAAGCATTACATCAAGATGAATCCTTTAATTGTCTAATTAATGTGATGTCTGTCTCTCATATCATACACCAAAATCTGGTAATCAGAGGTACCCTTAGGAAGAGCGAATTATAAATGAGATTGACACAAAAGTATGCTACGATCGACTTGTTGCTCAGGCCTGGTACAGATCATTAGTTAATATAAAAACGCTGCAATGAATATTATCGTTTTTAATGTGTAATGCATTTTAACGTCTATTCTATAGCCTTTCGGCTTTCTTTTTTTTTAACTTCGAGAATCCGTTGCCTAGTGCAAATAAATGACAGCACGTTCTTAAATTAAAATCAGAAATGAATGGAGTTGACCACTATTGACCTACTTTCCCACAGAGCGACTAAGAGTTGTGTCTTTTAACAATAACCACGCCCTTTCAGAGTATGTAATCTTAAGCCATATTTTACAGCTTGTAGATCGTCACTTTTCGACTGCTTATAATTAAAAATATATTAAAAATACATTAAAAATGACTTGAAAAACTGACAATGAAAAGATACAAGGTACAAGGTCACACAAGACGAACAAAGAAAAAAAGAAAAATAAGAAAGGGGAATTCTGAAGCTGACTGCTTAGAGCTATTCTCATTTTTAAATATCGTTCTAAACTAATCTATTCCGAGCATGTAAATTTCATGGGTAATTCTCAATGAACAAAGAATTTTAAAATTTTGTTTCAAATAAAACCTCAATTAAAAAATATTCATTTTCTTAATTCTGAGGAAATTATTGTCCTTAAAATATTCCTTGCACTACGTGGAAGAACACATAGTGGACAAATTTGAAGAACACATTGTGGATACAGTTATATATACAAGCATTAAGTATGCGTAAGCCCTTCAACGAGTCGGTGAGGCTTGCAGTCACGAACAAATTGGCTAACTTGTAAGGATGCTACAAATGCTCCGATGGGACTTCACGATGTTGTAAGCTGTGAAGTGTTCAAAATCCAATAATAGTCTTTTGACAGGAAATTTCGCGAACATTTGAGTAAAGTGTAAATAATAATGATGACACAACTGCAGTGTACTTGTTTCGTTAATGGAGTAGACAATTATGTGACATAAGTTTGTGACTGGAAAATTCTTTTATGTATTAGAGAACAATGTTTCAACCCCGTGATGACACTGTGCAAGACTAGTTTTGTTAGCGGACTAAGAAGACATTTAAAAATTCAAGTCTAACAACATATTATTTAACTTATGATCATTTACGAAAAACCCTTTGTTTTGATTAAAATAAGAATGCTATTTTAATGCTATTTTGAATGAAAAGAACTTGCATTTACAATTCAGATAACGTTCGCTTTGCAAAAGAAATCACTGCGGGAAATCATAACAAAACCGGTTTTACCGTTCCGTCATAGTTTAGAGGTTCTTTTGACAGTTGTATGCTTCGCGAGAAAATGTGTTTTTTTTAGAGTTTCTAGTTCTATGATTCTTTGATGTTGTGACCAATAACACCAAAGGTTTGCGGGTGCTCCGACCATTCACGGTCTTGTTTGTTGATCAAATCTTCAGGAAGCATTTTAAAAGATTTAAATGTCGAGCACAAACAATATTTGGAACGCCGAGTGGGCTAAAGAAGTGGTCGCCAACATTACGTACCTCACGGACCACTAAATCCATATTTTTGAATTCTGCAAACAGTAAAGATCAGTACTATATTAAATGATCAATTCATTTGTTAAGTAACGATCGAAGGACTCTAAATAAATAAAACAAAATAAATGGAAATGTCCAGATTATTAGGCGGTGTGGTAAGTTTACGCGGGGTACTTGCTTTTGCTCTCCATTTTACACATATCTGATTCAAATACATAGTCCAGTCACATTGATGTGTCTACCCGTCAAAAATCCGGAATAATTTTGCAGCGGTGACCGCTGTGAGACGTGCAGGAAGAGAGACAAGTGGTTCTGGATGGTACCAGGGATATGGAACCATGCCGATGTCGCGGCTAGCTGCGCCAGGTTCCTCGGTTGCGGATCCATGGCGCGAACAGCTCTCACAGATTCTCGATTGCGTTTAAATCGGGAGAGTTTGGTGGCCAGGGGAGTTTTATATGCTCATCCTGGTGCTCTTCTAACCACGCACGTACTCTGTGAGTTCTATGACTCATTGCACTGTTCTGTAGGTAGATGCCGTCTTGCTGAGGAAAAACGATCTGCATATAAAAAGGTGGACATGGTCCCCAAGAATGACTGCGTACTTTTTTATCCATAGTACCTTCTAAAATGAGATCTCCTAAGGAATGCCCCCAAAACATTTCCCACGCCATCACGCTCCCTCTTGCGGCCTGGAACCGTCCGGCGATTGTTGCAGGGTGTTTGCGTTCAGATACATTTTACGCCCTATACACCAAAGACTATCTGTCAGATGGAACATTCTTGCAAAATTCCAGTGAGAGGTTCTCGATCACCCTTCTTACAGTCCAGACCTCTCTCCCTGCGATTACGCCATTTTTGGTCCCCTAAAAAAGGCTCTGAAAAGCAAACGATTCACTTTGGACGAAGACGTCAAGCAGTGCATGCGGAACTCGTTCATAACGTAGCCCCGGGAATTTTACGAGACGGCCATTCACCGCCTTGTGTCACAGTGGGACAAGTGCCACAACAGCTAGGGCCAATACTTTTGACATATACATACTGATTTTGTTCGTAGGCCTCCGGCACGTTTCTTTTTGAATCCTACTTATATATATATATACACACACACACACACAAACTCACACTTTTTATATTATATATTATAAAAATTTCACGAGGGAATCTTTATATAGTTCCTTCCGAATGATCTTTTGAGAAGACCATTAATGTAAATATATTATTCTATTTTCGTTGGCAAATCTTTCTGTTTGAGGCAGTAACATTACATCCAAGGTATTTAAAATTTGTCACTTATTCTACATTGCAGTTTTCCATCATCATTTTTGAACGAATCATTTCCTTTCCTTTGAATGCCATCACCAAAACCATCAACATCACAAAAATCAAAGTTAGAAACCTAAAACACATATTTAGAAATTACAAACCTGAAACACATATTTAAAAAATGCTTATATCTCCAAACCTAAAAATCCGGAACCTACTATCATTCACAACTTCTCTATCATTTGGTACGTCACCAAATCCTTGAGACAGGCCTGCCCAAGTAGCTGGAATCAAGGCATCGTTGACCGGAAGATACCCGTGATTACGCGAAATCCTACCCTCAACCTTCCTTCTTCACCCTTTTCCCCTCTGTGGTCAACTCACGGCGCACAGAAATCGCAAAGATAGCATTTTGGTTGCTTGCCAGAATGATTATTGCGTCTTTAGGCAGTTTTCCGTAATTTCTCCGATGAACACCAGGACAGCAGAGTAGTATCCTAACAAACTGACCAGAGACCGCTCGCGATTTTTTCTTCGTCTTCCTTGTCCTATCCTCACCGCTTACACACACACACACACACACACACACACACTTAGATGCACCACACTTATCGGGAGCTTAGCGCCTGGCTGGGGTGGAGCCATGCTGGTGGGAGATACCTGGTTGAGGAAACCCCTGCGTACCAATATGTAGGTAGGCACCGGATCTAGCCATCCAGCGGAGGAATATCACCACCAGCCCCCGCTAAAAATATGCACAACACTTACAGGACTTTAGCAGTTGACGCGTTCGTAAATACTAATCAATAAATAAATAAATAAATTGAAAGCAAGCGACTTTATTTCAATCTTCATTTGAGGACAACGGCTGCAGAAGACCTTTCAGCGCGGCCAGCGGGAGCAAATTTTAGTCTCCCATAAATTCCACTGAAATCGTTCCACAAGGGCTCTTGGTGCCACATCCCGACTACAAATCCGTAAGTGAAATAATTCGAACTGTTAAGAGACCCACACACATGCGTAAAACGTGCCAATTGTGCCCATACGGATCTCCAGGGTACACACTTAAGGTGTTCAACCATTAGGATTATTATCTGCCAGTTTTATCTCCAGGCTTTTACGCGTAGCGTGCTCAACCGAACAGAAAGAGGTACAACTACTTTCACTTAAAAACAATCATAGTTTCATACAGATGGCTAGCTCGAACCAGCAATGAAATATCTAGTAAACAGGATTCTCATAAATACAAAAATATTGCATTATGTGCAATATTTGTTTTTATAAATTAGCACTAATAATGATTTCTTTATTATATTTAACCTTATTATTATTAGGTAATTTTACCTTCTTTTGTTTTTATCTTAGACAACGGTATTAGAATGGTTTTTGTTTTGATCATATAATGAAGAGTATTAAAATTAGATGTAATAGAAGAGTATTATAGTGAACGTGCTTTTTATGTAGTATTAAAATATCGACAATTGAAAATATTTTCAAACTCTAGATAAAACAAAGTAAATAGTATTCTTAGGGAGAAAGATTTTATTTTTTATTACATAGGTATTTTGATGAAATATATTTGAGGCAGAAATAATCTAGTAAACGGAAACCTCGCCATAATACGGATTCTGCATATCCTCTGAATGACAACTCCCTGACAACTACAGCGAACTTCCAACAAAACTGTGCTCAGAATAGAAAAAAAAACGCACACACGTTCAACGCAGGTTGAAGCACTATCCGGAACCTTCAAAAAATTTAGAACTCCAGTCATTTTAAGAGTTCTGTTTGATCGGGTGGTACTGATAAAACATGCACATATCTTGACCATGTGTCGGCATCTTAAAAGGCAACGATTCCCAGTGATTGACTATCTTGCGCTGGCTAGATTGAGCCCAGCTCTGGATGTGTAAACCACGGCGTCTGTTGAGATGCACCCTCCCCAATATTTGGAAGCAGTAGATCCAGCAGATTTATTCTAATTTCGTTTTTTACTAACGACACTTTTACTTGGACATGTATTCGTCATCATAACATTCAGAGTAAAAGGGATAACGTAGTGTACCTAAAAATGTTATGTCGTTCTTTATTGGTCAAAAAGAATAAAACACATACGAAAGGATTAAAAAATACTTACGATCGGGCAGTTCTAGATCGCTAAAACATCAACGTGGGTTAAACTGATATTCCAGGGAGCTACACTTCATCCATTCGAAGTCCCCCCCTCCCATTTTGTGTGCTAGAGACATCCATGGCTTCAACACTTTTTATCAAAATTTGCTTCGTTTATCAAAAATACCTGTGTTTAATGTACCATTTTATAAAATATAAAACACTCGGTAATATTTTTGAATTTCGTGTTTAACTTCCGAAAATTTATTTTCAGTAGAACTTTAAGATAGTAATTCAAACAAGTAAACTCGAAAAATCGTTTGTTTCCCTTTTTTCTCGAAATTTGCAAGCATGAGGCGGCTTCCCTGAAATTGGTAGGATGGTACGCCTCGTGACAAGATAATCTGAAACCTTGACAGAATACACTTCTGAAGTTTCTGTTACTGAATACAGATGCAGACCGAATTTCCACAATTCGACTGCCTTTTTATTTCTCGGTTAATTTTTCTTTCTGAACAAATATATTCATTTCTTTGTAAATAATAAACAATTTACATGTTTTTGCAGTGTTTTTATGCTTCTGAAATGCAAATTTTTGCCTAGAAATCATTTTTTCAAGCCAACTTTAGAGTGCTTATTGCGGCTCAGCCATTCAGAATATCCAAGTGGTTTATTAGACATTATATATATATATATATATATATATATATATATATATATATATATATAATGTCTAATAAACATATACATGTATATGTATATATACTATAGTTATATAGTTTGTGCGTTTTTGTGCGACGAGACCTTGATGCCAATTGCGCCGTAACTTTCCAGGAACGTCTGTGTCCTTTTTCTGAGACCCTTCTATCAACGTGCACGCGTTGCTTTGTACCTGAAGAAGATCAAACGCACAAATTCAGCGTAAAATTATATAATGCTCTACTGAGCAAAATTAAAACTATCGATCCTTTTAATTTGCTGGAGCTGACGAAGTATTCGTTAGTTTAGTTTATCGCAAGGAGGCTTCTTCAGAGAGTTCTGAAATTTATGAAGTAATCTCTCAGAATCTTCTTTACTCATTTCTTTTTCCATTTACTTCACATACCGTTGCACATCTCAAGTTTTAATGAAAATCCAAATCTTGGTAATAATTTTTTATTGTTGAAATTAACATATTTTTTGTAATATAATTTTATAGTTAAAATTAAAATAATTGAATATATTAAAGTATAATCATTGTACTTTTTTAAAAATTGGATGTTTAAATTTTTACAAACTGTGTTCATACATTAACATTTTTGTTGAAAACTAACATGTCATATCAAACTTTCCATCAAGCCGTGTTTTTGTTCTTTACAAAACTGATAAAACGAATTATGGCTATTTTAGATGTGATAAAATAATGCTCCATAGAACGGTACAAACTGTTTCAGTTGAAACTAAAACCTAAAACAGCTGTAGACAAAGCTCAAACTATAGATGGTTGAGAGGGAGAGAGAGAGAGAGAGACAGACAGAGAAGTCTTTATTTTTTGTGAGTGACTGTAAAGAATGCGTATTAAAAAAAGTTTAATACACAGTCATATTCTACATCGAATTTCCTATTTTGAGATAGAGTTTATAAAAAACATACTAAAACTACATGGTAGTGTCTCCATTCTAAATGAAGTATTTGTGGAAAACGTTTTATGATGAGAGATTTTGAGTTGGAAAAATTTGAATCACATGGATTTATCTTATAAAAGTGTGCGTATATATATATATATATATATATATATATATATATATATATAAACACTCTGAAGAAGAGAGAAATTGCCCTAAGAATTATCTGGCCAAGAGTTAAATTACAACTAGACAAACCCAAAAGGAAATAAACCCTCCCTTATTTTCGAAATCATCAACAATGAAAACACTTTCACTTCATGTACTAATTCGAAAGTTGAGAAGAAATTAACATTCTTTATAGATGAAAATCAGAGATCCAAGGGTTCAAATTTAGATAGGAATCAACGACTTTTTAGACAAACGTAGTCGGTTATACCATCCAGACATCTACCAAAACTAGGGCTAGCCTACATGCTTACATACCTGTAAGTTAATGTACAAGTATGTTTTGGTATATTCATTTGAACCATGTTAACGTAACGACTAGTTTTTATTCATTACGCTATTATTATTGTTTCCTATCTACATATATACGTAGTACATTATCAACAACTGGCGCAGGGTTGATTCACTTTGTATATTGCCATCTGATCTAAAGAGACCAAATACTAAGTAGTAACAGGACACTTTTAACCTTTCTCATTCTATTAATGGGAGGCGACTGGTCACTAGCATACCTGGTGACGTGACCTGGAAAATCGGACTCACATTCAAATTTCAATACATACACAAACTATAATTTCTATGAAACCTATTATTTATATTATAATTATTATTATTATTATTATTATTATTATCATTATTTATTTATCTTTTCTTTTTATTTTATATTCATATTTTCAATTTTATATTTTTGGAATATAATACTAAGTATACAATGCCATAAACAATAAAAAACAGTGATTTGATAATTTATTATCTGCATTTTATTGTAAAATGAAAAGTATTTACCAAATAACTGATGATGAATGCACGAAAAAATTGAAGACTGTAAGGACTTGTAGACTTCGTGACTTACAACTTCTCATCACGAGGAAATCAAAAAAATTCTTTTAATTTCATAATTTGTGCAATTAAACATAGCTCACACCTTCCCAACCATATAAAAAGTAACTAACGACAAAAAAATAATCACTCTGCGAAACGTAAGTAAACGTAATCATAAAGAACTAAGAAATCTTTTTACACTTCGTACACTTACACTTCGTACTTGATATCATAATGTTTATGACAGATATGGGGGATAGCTTCAAATATTACCCGTTATATCGCAGAGTGTCATGTATTGTCTCTATAGTATCTGGCGATACTTCTCGTTGGAAGAGAGTTCTCTTTGGAATAGAATTTAACCTCCTAGCTCCACCAGTGGTCAGAGTATCAATCCAAATTATTTTTATCTGAAGCGTGAAGCGCCGCCGTTAAAAAAAGTTCCTAGTGGGAGGGTCTTGTTGCAATGCATCACGCGCAAAATCGTCCACCGCCACCGACTTCTCGGAAGCCACTCTTAAAGCGTCCGCTCTTGAACTTCGCCGTGGCCGCTGGACATTCCGAGGACCTGATGTAAGCTCAGGGCCGCCGCGCATGGCGCCAATCCAAACGGGCGCCGCACCCGACGCTGACAAATGCCGCACCACAGGCGCCACCGCCGCCGCGCCGTCGGGTCGGCGGCGGCGGCTCAGGCCCAGAGAAATAAAGTTACGGGCTCAGGGAAGGATGACAGACCAGAATACGGACAATGAATGACGATGCTTTGTTACAATATGGGTGATGAAAGATGTTACGATAGTTAAATATCGATTGAAATTCATTAATTCAGTCATTCTTTTTCCTTTCTTTCTCTTCTCTTTTTTCGCTCTTTTTTCTTGCTTTCTTTTTATGTTTTTCGTTCTTTGTTCTTTCTTTCTTCCTTTCATTCTTTCTACCTTTTTGTGTATTCCTTTCTTTCTTCTTTCCTTCCTTTCTTTCTTCTTTCTTTTTATGGTGTTACGTAAGAAATAATCTTCCACAATATACTGAAAAATATGTTAGCTTCAAATATTAATTAGTCATGTTTCAGGGATTATTTCATCTTCAGTGGCATATAGCCAAATAACACGGAGTACCTATTTAACAGATACATCTCAACGCGTTGAAAACCATGTGTTTACGGTCGACCGCCGTCTTGTAAACTGTGAGGAAATGGATAAGAACAATTCCATTTCCACTATTTCTTTTCATACATTTCCTCTCAGTTTACAAGATTGGAGTCTACCATAAACATGTTTGACAGCTTGTTGAGATGTATCTGTTAAACCATGCAATTTATTCCACGTAACTTGGCTGCTAATTACTGAACATCAAACCAAATCCTTGAAACATAACTGGTTAATATTGGAAGCTAATGTATTATTTAATAGGTTGGGAAAGCTTATTTCTAATTCAAAACCTTCAAAATCATGAACTTTCAACAAAATTCCCCTAATTACTGAACATCAAACCAAATCCTTGAAACATAACTGGTTAATATTGGAAGCTAATGTATTATTTAATAGGTTGGGAAAGCTTATTTCTAATTCAAAACCTTCAAAATCATGAACTTTCAACAAAATTCCCCGGAAAGCATTGAAATTTCTCCTTTCTTTTGCCTTAGGTTAGTTCCGCGCAGTTGCAGGGTCCGCAAGGTCTCCCGGCTGCCCTGCACCGGTTATGACGGAAAGGGTTAGGTCGGAACGTTCTGTACTTTCTCACATCAGCCCGCCGGAATGGCAGAGATGATGAGATGATGGTAATGATGATGAGGGAATGGAAAGGAAAGATCGCACAAGGTGCGTGGTTTGTTGAATAGAGTGATGCTCTGACGTTTGCGTGCGAGTGACCAGGGAAATTATTGAGTAGAGAGGACACGAATTTGATTCCGGCGATGCTGAACATATCAAATAAATTCCCTGCACTTTGCGGGAATCGAGTTCCCAATCACAGGTTCTTCTAAACCGTCCGTCTCTCAAGTATGGACAGGTGATGGTAAAGATACATTTATTGAAATATTCAATAAATATGTAGCAGAAACTATTTATATAATCGGTATTACATTAAATATATTAAAATAGTAATTTTATACTAGAGTGTAATTTTTGGTTTTTTTTTAGCCGTTACCAATAGATAGAAGCAAGAAAATAGATATCGTGCAAGAAATAATAATTTCCTTCAAAAAATATAAACATTTTTTCTACAAGATATGTTTCTGTGACGAATTGATTCATCTAGTTCCTTTCTTGGTTGTCGAAATGATACGCCGTCTACGAGTATCGCACCATCTATGTAACCTTGATCGCTATGTATCTACGAGAAGAGCCATCTATGTATATTCGATCGCTATCTTGGTATGAAAAGTCACTTTCTCTATAACTTGACGTCATTGAACTAAAAAATGTTTGCACGATGACGTCAAGTTTTTCACATGTTTTAAGAAAATATGCACTTCCCGCACGCAAAGTTGTATACAAATTTCTTCTCTTTCTATACGATCGTGTACATCACTGTTTATATTATCCGAAGGCGCTAATGCTCAGATCGAACTTTGGGTCAACATCGCGTACTTGCAGAAAACTGGGAGTATTTTGGGCTAAAGATTTACATTCTATCGTATGAATGTTACATCGGATATATAAGTCAATTGCATCATGCAATTAGTGTCACATGTAATGCAGTCACTAATATGGTTTTCAGTCATGTGTACGAGTCCTGTCAGGATGAGATACAACGTTCTGCAATTGGTACCAATATTCAGGGTAATTGGTAACAGAAATAATGCTCTTGCACTCGTTCAAATATATCAGCGATATCAGATTTAGACTTAATATTGGAATACACAGTGCACCAAGTATCACGGATAAAGCAACAGTTTTTCGCCGTTATAACAGTTACTAATGACCTTTTGTTCAGATTTAACAATTTCCTTGCTAAATCAGTAACATAGGCGATTATACATTACAATGGGAAACGATTATGTTTCATTTATTGAATTACTCTACACTATATCAAAGTATTTATGTATTGAATAAAGAAGAAACGAGATTGCGCTTTATCAAACGACAGTTAAGTCAAAAATTGGCTGAAGTGAGTTTCAAATACAAAAATAACACGTTGAAATAAATTCTAATTTTTCATGAAATCTTGAGTTAACAACGAATTGAATGAGACACTTTTCCTTCTTGTATGTGCGACAAGCAATGGAGTTTTTAGCCAAATACTAAACGATCATGCTGTCCGTGTGTACTGCCCATCTTGTGAAATACATGATCAAACATTCAGTAGTTAAAATAGGCTATTTTCTAAACAATCGCGTTTACCAAATTCAAAAACGATAAAGATTGAGATCTCTCACTATTCTTGTGCACCGACAGTATACGTAATTTAAAGATATAAACCAAGCACATTAGGGATGGAATCAATAATGTATCGATAGCACATCATACAATTTTAACATTCGTATTGCTAATAATGTTAAAGAAAGCTATTTTTTTCAAAACTGAAATATATGTGTTAATAGCAGATACATCAAGAGCTGAACGTTATAACGACGTCAAGTAGTTTTTTTAATATTACGAATACAATACCGCTCCGTAAAAGCATATCATATTTTATTAGGTTACATATTCAAAGTTGCTTATAATTTTATTTTATTATTATTATTTTCAAGTTCACACGAAATAATAATTGAGAATATTATTAATATCATTGGATGTAAATTACCAAAAATATCTAGATTCAATTGTCATGCCTATGAAACCATTGGTCGTCTCGGTAGCCTAGTGATTAGAACAAATGGAAGTAAACCAGCAGGTTTGGTTTTGATTCATCAAGCTTATTACTTTAAATAATTTTTAAAAGTACCTATAAATTTGAACAAATACGATGTCTTGTATGTTAAGTGTTACGAGACATGGATTTTCAATACATTAAGTTATTAGAACATCGATATGCTGAAAACAAAATGTCATTCTAGAAACAATGTAACCCATTCCTTCACCCGTAGTATAGTAACTTATTACACAAGACGATAAAGAGATATTTTATCGGTGAGAAGCAGGTAATATTTTATCACCACCTAGGATAGGAACGAGTGAGATATCTTTCTTGGGTTGATGAATCGTATCTTCATCGACGTGTGTAATATTTTAGTTTATTTTATTTCACTTTTCAGTAAAATGCAAAATTAAAAATATGTGTTCGGTTATGATTGGTTGGTTGTTAGTGATTCCGGGCGCGTCAATAACTTAGATCATTAGTCCTGTACGTGTAGTGTGTGTTTTTCCTCGAGAGATGGCGGTGATCTTCCCTCGCTGGATGGCGAGATCCGGCGCCGACCTACCGTCGGCTAACGGGGTTTTTCCCAACCTGGTATCTCCCACCGGCGGGGTACCTCCCCAGACGAGACAAGCTCTAAGCTGCCGACCGGTCTCCCGGAATATGTTGTAGTTTAGCGCATGTTAGCGTAAAGTGTGTGTGTGTGTGTGTGTGTGTGTGTGTAACGAGAGAGGATAGGACAAGGAAAAGGAAGGAAAAATCGCGCGCGGTCCGTGGCCCGTTTGTTAGGGTACTGCTCCGCCTGGTGTTGATCGGAGAAACCACGTAAAATTACCGATCAGAGCAGCCGGCCGCTAGAACTCTCCTCCAGACAGACACTGAATTCGACCTAGCTAAAAAGCTAGTGTCGAAAACCCTGCCGCCGTCGGGCCTCGAACCTCCCGGTCAGAGGCGTTACAGTGCCAACAGTGGATGCACTGAGCTACCGCTCCCGGTTTCGGTTGTGTGAAAACAAATAGTTTAATGCGGCGGCGCCAAAAGCGCCTCTGCCCGGACCGCCAAGATGAATAGATAATCATTTGTATCATTCTTTGATGATAAAGAGGTTCTAAAGTAAAATATTATTAGGTACTAAGACGCCCTTAACTTTATTAATAAAATAAAAATAATTATTTTTCTGTATTGCAAAACCTGTCATGCTTTCTTATCTGTTCTATGTTGTCTGTTCAGAGAAGTTACGATCAACAGAGACTTGGTTTGGCATTGACAACCTGATCTCCTCTATAATCTATAAATAAAAGTAAATAATATTAGAAACAGTATTCTGAGCACCCTTCTAATAAACATCTTTACTAATTTAGTTTACACGTTATTCTTGGATTTTAGCCATTACGTGAGATTTATTGGGATGTTGTTGAAATAATAATGGCCTAGAATGAAAGGCTATTCTCTCATTTAAACACAAAAGAATAATATGTGCCCTTCCTTCTTTTGTTAGCATTAATTAAAATGAATTTTACAATTAAATATATTGAAATATAAATATCTTTTATCTTCAAGAAGTGCCACAAATTTTATCCAAACACAGTTCTCTACATTAATACAGTAAAAATTATAACATTATCTAATTTAATTTTTATAATTTTCTAAATTTTGAATTTTAAGTAATTTACGGCATTCCAGGTATTCACATTAGATGAGGAGATAGGTTTTATTTTAAAATATTTTATCTTCATTTAATTTATTTCTTTGACCTTTCAGGGTAAATCTTAATAATAATATGAAAAACAATTCACATTTATTTGTGATGCGCCATTCCTAAAATGTACATTTCTTTTAAATAAAATAGACTACATAATTTTATTTCACTTTCTACTACACACTTCACACTTTCAATTCACACTTCAATTTCCTACACTAACGCTGAATCTCCGAACAATATTTACTTTTTTTAATATTATTTATTCTACTTGTTCGACATACTGATGTCTTTCAAGAGTGTGTACAATTTCAATATTTCCACAATTCTGTAAACTATAACAATTAACATTGAAATATAATTCCTAAGGTTATCCAGGAAGGGTTCTAAATATTTAATTATTTACAACTAATTTAATATTTTTCTTTTGGTTTAATTTTCATACTGCTATTTAAGGAGGTTGAAAGAGATCTTTTGAATATCGAGTCTTCATGCGAGAAAAATTATTACATGATTTGCCTAATTGAAATTCATTAGTTGCTGGACAATATGGAAGAGAGGAATAAAAACGATTTGATAATTTGGAAATATACGTACTTATTGAATCTATTGCGAGTTCGGTTATAATTTGGTCATTACGAATAAACCAGGAAGCTTTTAATATTTGACGAAAAAACTTATATTGAACAACTTCTAATTTGCGTTTATGTGTTTCTGCAGTACCGCCCCATATAGGACAAGCATATGCTATTGTGGGACGAATAATAGATTTATAACTTAAGATAACTGAATCAGTTGAGAGTTTGGATTTTCTATTAATGAACGGGTATAATTTGAGAATTTTGATGTGTACATTATTAGATATTGATGAAATGTGTTGTGTCCATTTTAATGTTGTGTCTATTTGTAAACCTAAATATTTAACTGGGAACCAGATATACTAAAGCAATAACAATAGTTTTATCGCTCAACACGCTCCATGCAGCCTATAGTCTTGCGCGTCTGCCAAGGGAGCTGGCTGTAAATCATCATTGTTGTTCTTCGGCGCAAAGCTTCTCGCCACCAAAATAGATCTGAGTGTGTCGCACGCGTAAATACAAACTTCCCTCCTCCTCCCCCCCCCCCCCACGCAATGCACAGCTATATTGACGCGCTGAGGCAAGTCTGCCGACGTTGAGTACCCGAGAATATTTCGGGCAAACTCGCCTTCGGGTCTGGAGGAACGCCAGTGCCGAGGCGGATGAGCGAATGAGGGGGTGGGTTGTGGAGGGCCCGTCCTATCGCACCCCCCACAGAAAAATCAAAAGGCAAAAAATAGCTTTGGCCCACATCCCAGGGTCTTCATGGCGCTCAAAGGCGTTGGAGTAAATCCAGTGCGACGTTTTGCTTGCAAAGATGCGCAGCCTACCGGCCGCGCAGACGTGAACTGTCAGTAAATCAGCTTCGTTTGTTTTTCAGCTTGCGTGGGCTTGTCTTCCGAAGATGGAGTCCACTGGTCTTACGAAGGAGACGGTAAGTGCGTCAGCGACCAGAAGGGGGACGACGGGGCCTGGAGGTCTTGAGAAAGGCCAGAAGGCGCTCTTCTTGTGGGCTGACAGAAGCAACATCATCTTCAGAAATACTGTTCACTATCTTACCAAACACTTTCGCCGTAGTAATGGCGTAGTCTCTTTGCGAATGTTTAGGAGAGGTCCAGATGGTAGCGTTTTACTTCTCAACACAGGAATGCATATGTATAAATAGAAACTCAGTAAGACTATTCTCCATGAACTGCAAGCATTTGTGGACCTCCCAAGTAGTTTCAAGCATTCACACAATACTTGTAAGCATAATTTAACGTTAAATATAGTAAAAAAAGGACGTTTATTTGGATTCACTAACATTTTTTTGTAATCCATAGAATGATAATTAAAATACATCCATTGTACTTATTTGTCTCACATTCATAATTTGAGAGATACTTGTTACAAAAAAGGAATAAAAAGAAATTGAAAATAGACAAATCTTGATCAATATTAATGGGAGATTCAAAAAAATGTGCATCAGAAACAGGTTCTAAGATCACCAGAAAAATTCTTTATCCGTTAGGTACCAAATGTGTGTACTAAAAACTAGAATAGTTTTTAGGAAACTTAGTGAAGTACAGTTGATATTGAAATATAATTTTATGTATAAAAAAAGTTGATATTATCAACTTAATGAATATAAACACCTACGTGAATGAACATAAATCTAAACATCTCGCTCACGACAGGTTTCGAATCACTCATAATTTGACGACAAATAGTACGTATTTTATCAACTCTGCATTGATGCAATCCTGTCTTAATTTATTGCAATAATATATTTCCAAAGAAAGGAAAATGGGAAAACTACAAAGAAAATGGAAAATAAATTATTAAAATTATGTAACTATTACTGATTTCTTTATCAAAACAACACTTAAAACGCATTCCACTCTACATTCTGGGGCAGAATGACGAAAATCGATACAATATCTTTGAATATAGTATATTTGTATTTGACATCTTAGGGGAGAATATTTTCGATTTTTGCCAGGTACGCCTGGCCGTGAAAGTGGCATGTGCTGAACATGACGTATTCTCCTCACCTTTTCTAGCGTATTTGGTCTGCCTGAGCATTTCATTCGACATATAGCCATAGAAACTCAGACAATTGTAATGGAAAATTACAGCTCCATTTTTGCCATGACAAGGAATCGATCCCGGGATGACACCATGGAAAGTTAGCACGCTGTCAATAACCCCCCGAGGGGCTATGTTTCAATATCCAATATGAAAATCTCACAAAAACGCGAGTGTCCTTTAATTGTGGTTTCTCTATACCTAATATAACTTAGTGTAGGGATCACAGAACTTTGAAAATGTGCTCACAATTCACTTTTCCCCATAGCACGTCATACGCAGTTTTTAACTGTTTTTTTTTTACGTAAAATAAATAAATAAATAAATGTAAATTAACTACAAGTAAGAGGTGCTACAGGATGGCACCGACCTTCTCGTAGTAAAGTTTTCTAATTTCCTTGGTGTGAACTAGCTTTACGGTCTTGCCTCATCCCCTTGCCAGCTGCCATATATCGCCGTCCAAAATACATCTTTTTGACACTTTCTCAACTTTTCGGTTTCCAAATAGTAGAACAATAACATTATTTTAGGAATACTAAAGAAGGCTAAAACCTTGTACTAAATAGCAATTTTCATTAAAAAATTTGGAACCGTTTTTAAGAAAATGATGTCAAGCGTTACTGTAAATTTGAAATTCGTAGCTCTTTTTCACAGGAATCTATTGAGTTTTCTAAAAACTTCATTTGAAGTAATTTGAATTAATTTGACTTCCATTTACAAATTCAATAATGTGTACAAATCCATTGATATGTGCATATTAACGGGAGATATTAAAAAATTACATTTGTGTAATTTTTGAAAAACAAATTAATACACCAAAATGAACTTTACATCATATAGACAGTGCCATTACTACTATCCATAGGAAAAGTTCGAAGAAAAAATTTAGAACCATTTTTTGAGAAAATGTCGTTTGAGTGTTTCCGAAAATGCGTAGATTTGAACTCATTTTCACAAAAAAACGGTTCAGTTTTCGAGAAAATTTACTAGACATTATTTAAAGCAAGTACTCATAAAATATAATACTCCGCAGAAATTAGCTCTAAAGTAAGTATTACCGACGTGAGAGACAATTCAAACAAATTAAATGTTTGTAATTTTTGAAAAAAGAAAAGAGTCATATGGCGTTTATGTGATCGTATATGGTTTGTTTAGTACTAACCGTACCAAACATTTAAAGAAAAATTTTGGAGCCGTTTTCGAGAAAATCTTGTTGTTGTAATTTTTTAAAATTGCAAATATTGCACGCACTATTGTACGAAAACTACTAAAACTTACAAAAAATCTACATGACCTTTATGAAAGAATTATTTATGGACAACAAATTTATTGGAAGAAAAAATCTCTCTCTTCAATATTGTAGTTGTAGGAAGTTGCCGAAAAAATGCAATCTTTTACAATATCCGAAAATTCAGAGATATCCTGAAAATCGTATCTATGCCACCGTTATAAGTGTATGTAACTCTACTTACAAGAAATCTGAAGAAAAAAATTGGAGCCGTTTTGAGAAAATGTTCCTAGGGCTTCATCCCCCCCCCCAAAAAAAAATTAATAAATGTTTTTGAAAATTGCAGAGCTTCGGCTCACGCAAAAACGACAAGGGTGTCCTCAATTTGGAAAAACGTCCTATGCACGGTTTAGGCACTATGTTTGTTCACATACGACAGACGGATTGACGAACGGACAGACGGACAGACGGGCGGACGTTTTGCTTTCAATTGGAATTTGGGCATCAAGGACCCACAAAATGGGGATTCTGGCTACACCACGTATTAGAGACTTTTTTCTTAATTTAGCAACTGGATTTATCTACTTTTTCGTTATCAGAGCTCGGCAATGATTTTTTTTCTTGCGAAAATCTACCGTTTTCTTCGCGCAGCATTACATAACTTTCTCTATTCTACATAACTTAACTATACTACGTGTAATACTCCGTATACGTATGCAAGAAAGTAAAAATTATACCTTTCCGTCCTTTTCAAAATTATATTTTGAATCTATCTTAACAATTTCAGACTCTCGATAAAAGCTGTACAAGCCTTCCGAAATTAAATGTATGAATTCGGAAATTCATATATTTAATTTCAATGGTGTTTCATTAATGAATTGCTTCGAAAACTGATTTCGGTGCATTATTAACTCGAAGTTGTATTGTTTCGATGGACGCACGTGGCATTCTGAAAATGTGAACGTAATATAATGAAAAGGAAGTTGATATGGCTAGTCTCTCTAGTCCTTGAAGTCGCGTTGGAGTACAAAACAGCCATTAATTACAAGATACAATATCGGTTCTTTGGCCTTCATTAGTCTTTATCACAACTGCCAAGCAGATGTATTGATTTCTTTCATCATTTCCCCTGAATAATCATACAGTTGCCTGGGAGAATTATTACATATGCTCGTTAAAAATACAATGTAGAAGTCTGCAAGTGAAAATTAAGACTTTCCTTCACATGCTTTCTTAATTATTTGTCCAAATAGTACCATAAATATTGGTATTCAGTTCGAGAGAAGGTAATAGAAATTGTGACGATTCATTGGGATGTATCTGCTGCAAATACTTAAAAAAATAATTTGAAATGTATATTTAAATTATTACACCTGAAATTTAAAAAATATTACAATTCAAAACTAGAGGTGCTATAGAATGGCACAAACTTTCTCGTAGCACTTATTTCTAGTTTCTTTGAAACTATTGAGTCAGGAATCTATTGAATTTTCAAAAAAATTCATTTGAAGTCCTTTCAAGCACTTCCACTCATAAATGTAATAATGTATAGAAATCGATGGAAATATGCATATTAACAACGTGAGAGATATTTAAAAATACATTTAAGTATTTTTTGAAAAAACAAAACAATACACTAAAATGAACTTTACGTCATATTAATACGTATATTGCAAAAAAACTACTAACATTTTTAAAACAGTCTACTTGACCTTAATGAAAGAACTATTTATGGGTGACAAATTTCATTTGAAGGAAAAATCTGTCTTCAATTTTGTAGTAGGAGGAAGACTCCCCAAAAAATTCAAAACTTGCAATTTAAAAAAAATCATAGTTAACCGTGAAAATGGGGCATATGCCACCTCTATAAGTGTAATTTACTTTATTCTTACAAGAAATTTAAAGAAAATATTGGAATCCGTTTTTGAGAAAATTTTGAAAATGTCCGGGGGGCTTCATGTAAAGTACCCCCAAATTTAAAAGAATATTTTTCAAAATTTCAAAGCTTCAACTAGAGCCAGATGGACAGGGGAGTCTTCAATTTGTAAAAGATCGTACGTGTGGTTTAGGCGCTAGGTTTTTCACATACGACAGACGGACGGACGGATGGACAGACGGACAGACGGAAAGACGTTTTGAAACAATATTCTTTTTTGGTATCAGGGGACCCGAAAACGTGTATTTTCGTTGAAATCTCGAAATCGATTTTCCACAGCATTACGTAACTTTCCCTATTCTTCCTATATTACTTCCGTATATACGTATGTATACGAGAAAGTAAAAACTATATTTATTTATTATTTTCGGAATCACACCACAACCAGGAAAATCTCGTACCAGTACTAGCTGTCAACCCACTTAGTACTAGCTGTGCTCTACCCAGTTCTATAATATCTGTCAGAAATTTCCTAAAACAAATTTAATAGATGCTTCTATGGACACAATGATACATATATTGACGATGTGACCTCATTTTTATATTTTTAGTTTCTCGCCTTACATCGGAAGAAGATAAAGAAATATAATCGCGTGCCGGAAAACTGCGATTTTTTGAATAGAAAAACTCTCTTTGTCGGGTCCTGATAACAAACAATTGGATAAATATTGTTACTATAATTAGCAAATTACTTCTTCTAACACGTTGTGTACTCAGAATACATGTTTTGGGGGCCCGAAAAATTGATTGACGGCAAAACGTATGTTGGTCCGTCTGGCTACCTGTGTTCAACACGAGCGCGTAAACAGTTTACACGATTTTTTCCAAAATTGATATTTCCCGTTCGATTTGAAGGTACGTGAGGCCCTGCCGTTTTGAAACTGATATTTTGATGTTTGAAAGTTCTTTACGTGTAGCTTCAACAACAAATAGCTGGCTGCAGGATGATTTCAGGAAAGATCTCTACACCTAAACCGAAGCGGGGCGAAAGGACTCGGTGACCTTCCCGTGTTGCGTTTGGCGGCAGTTCAGAGTCGGGGAGAACCTGACAACCATTCGGGAATCGCAGAAAAAGTTAAAGTAAGTCGCTAGTAGTATTGCAGGTGAATTGTAGAAGCTTATTAAACAAAACAGAAATATTTTGAAATTTAATTGAAATGTACAATCCAGAGATATCCAATTGTTATGTTCAACACATCGTAGTAGGTACAGAATCATGACTCGACCGGGAAATAGTGAATGCTGAAGTATTTAGGAATGGTTATGTAGGCTATAGACGAAATCGGTTTGGCCGGTTTTTGTTTGAGAGAAACGATCGCTTTGCTCTCTTTGGATCTGTATTTCGCAAAAGGAGAAATTTTACTGCAGCCGTCTTTGGAGGTCCGACTACAGAAATTAATGCAAAGGATACTCGAAATAGACTAAACAAACTAGGGATACGTAAATCAATGGGGCCTGATGGCATTTCTGGAGATTTCTTAAAATTAGTGGGTGAAGTCATGTTTCGTTATCGCTTACGAATTTTTCAATTAACGCTAAATAATGCATCTAATCCCGACGACTGGAAAAAGCGCAGTTGTGGTTCCTATATTCAAAGGAGGAAGTCGCACAAAAGTAGAAAACTCCCGGCCAATTAGTTTGGTTTCTGCAAATTTGGTTTAATTAAATTGGTTTCTGCAAACAAATTGAGAATCACATTGCAGAATACTTAAAACGTGAATGACTCAAGGCAGGTTGGCTTTTCAGAGGGTAACATGGGTTTACAACAGGAAACTCGTGCGAAAGCCAAACAATCTTCGTATGTCAAGATATTGCTGATTCCCTTGATGTTGATGGACGCAGTCACCATAGACTTCCCAAAAGCCTTTAATCTTGTTCCGTACGACCGATTAATTACAAACCTTGCTCGGGTGGGAATCGAAACGAGTAGCATCTTGGATCCGAGAATGGCTCAGTGGGATAACTCTAAGAGTAAGAGTAGGTGTTAAACTTTCGCAACGTGTCGAAGTCATCGGGGGTCCTTCAGGGAAGATCTCTAGGTTCGTTGCTGTTCATTGCGTATGTGATCGACATGGGTCGCGACATTAAGTCCCAAATTCGACTCTTTGCAGACGATTGCATACCCGACAGAGAAATTAAAGGTACGCAGAACATGCAAACGTAACAAGCAAACCTAAACAAAATAGAAAGCTGGACCACAGAGAATGAAATGAAAATTAATAAAAATAAATGCAAAGCTATCAGTTTCTCTAATAAGAAAAAAGCAGAAAATATATCGTATTCTCTGAAAGGCGATTTGATACCCAGGGTAAGATATATTAAATATGTAGGCATTAATATGAACGAATATATGGGATGCGTCGAGCAAGTCAACTAACTATGTGGCCAGAAACGCTTAGAAAGCTATATTTCGTGATGTATTCTTTGACGAGGCAGTGCTGAATCGCGTAAAACTAATTCGACTTATTCGTAAATACGGTTCAGTTTGTAGGGATCCTTATCGTGAAAGACAAGAAAATACATTAAATAAAATTCAAAAAGTCGCGAAAAAATTGTATGGCGAGGGACAATAAATTCAAATAGTTCCTTGTGGGAATTCTTGGAGAAACGTCGGGAAAGAGAGATTCTGTGCTTCCGTGAGAGCTTCCAAAGGCGAACCAGCTTGAAAGGATATTCAGAAGCGACTCTTCAAATCATCATACACTAGTCATCAGGATAATTATCAAAAAATTGTGAGGAGAAGGCATAAAATTGATATTGGAAAATTTTATTTCGTTAACCCGACAATAAAAAACTGGAACGAATTACCTGCAGTACTACTAGAAACTTCACCTCAGAGTGTATGAAAATTCAAAAATAAATTAAAAAACATAAGACAAATATTAATCATTGCACATAATTTAGACTAGAGCATTTTAATTTTGAATTCGTTTAGAATTAGACATAATTTTATAAAAAATGTGTTTTAAATGTAAACTTCACTAAACTTACGGAGAGTTGCCATCAGGGTCTTTCCCAAAGCAGTAAATATATTATTATTATTATTATTACTATTATTATTACTATTATTATTATTATTATTATTATCATTATTATAGTATTATAACATTTTCAATTTTTCTCAAAAATGGCTTCAAATTTTCGATTATGATTTGTCCTCTAATAGCGTAAAGAATGCTTAAAAATGGCATGGGTCTCATTTTTGTTTAAACCCTTGATTTTTCGAAAATTGCAAACATTCAAAAAAAATTCCGCGTCTTCCTACAGTTACAATATTGAAAATAGAGATTTTTCCCTGATGATATCTGTTTTTAAAGATAGATCATCAAATAAGGCTCTATACAATATTTCGAAAATATGAGACATTTTTGCGTAATTTCCTGAAATTTATTCAATTTTTAAAGAATTAGTTTCTCAAAAACGGCTCCCAATTTTTTCTCTAAATTTTTCTCTTTATAAGTATCAAAAGACGGTAAAAGATGGTCTCACTATCAGCGAATTCTCTACATTTTCGAAAATTTCTAATGAGTATTGCAAAACTACAAAATTGAAGATAGAGATTTTGGTCTGAAATGAAATCTGTTCAAAAATATCAAATATTTTAAAAAGTCATGTATCCTTTTGTAAAAAAAATCTAGTAGATTTCACGAAATGTCTTCTTGAAGTTAACGCCATTTAATAAAAACCTTATTTTATGTGAAATGTTGTATATCAGCATATGTTGGTAATTTTGAGTATGTTCCATTTGATCAATTTTATAATATTAAACGACGTACAACATACGTTAATCGCAACAAATAAGCACAATTTTGTTACATTATTTTCCCGTGTGAGATAGGTGATCAGCTGAACGCTCAACCTATGAATGAAATACTAATTTAAACTTAAACTAAATCTTCTAACTTCTAAAACTTATTTAATTAATTATTAAGTAATTTAAACGAAAATTATAATGCATTGGAATTTTAACAAAGTGGATAATACGATCTGCTTTCGTATCAAAGCATTATATTACAATACTCGATTGGTTATCTCTAAGTAGATTGATTGGTTCGATGTTAGGGATTCCGGGCGCGTCAACTCCGAAGGCAATTAGTCCTGTAAATGTATTGCATGTTGTTTCCCCGAGAGATGGCGATGATCTTCCACTGGTGGATGGCGAAATCCGGTGCCGACCTACCGTGGGCCAGCGGGATTTTTCTCAACCAGGTACCTCCCACCAGCGGGGCACCGCCCCAGCCGGGAAAAGCTCTAAGCTCCCAATCGGTCTCCCGGCATGTGTGGTTGTGTAGTGTATGTTAGTGTAAGGGGTGAAGATACGACAAGGAATGGGAAGGAAAGATCGCGCGCTGTGCGTTGTCCGTTTGGTAGAGTACTGCTCCGGCATTCGCCTGGTATTGTTCGAAGGAATCACTGAAAAGTACCGATCAGAGCAGCCGACCGCTAGAATTCTCCTCCGGACAACGACTGAACTCGGTCTAGCTAACAAGCTAGAGTCGAAAATCCTGACACCGTCGGGATTCGAACCTAAGACTCCCCAGTCAGATGCACTGTAGTGATACTTGATTCCCTAAGCCACCTCTCGTGGTTTATCTCCAATTTCGTGTTGTAATTAGATGTCTTATGTGTCTTATTTCGTAAATAACAATTTCAGTCTTCGAAGGAAGCTAAAGCTCCGTTCATACTGTCAGCGCCATTACGTCCACTCCGAAACATATTGATGTAGTACGTGGCGTAGTAAATACGACGTGTACTTAATAGCAAAAACCAAAATAAGAATAAAGCTATTGGAGTACCCCCCTCCACCCATGGCAGTGGCGTAACGTTGGGGTCGGCAATGCGGGTGGGCCCAGACGAAAGAGGGCCAATTATTAGGGCATATTTTTATAATTTAATGTACTAATACTACTTGTGTTGGCTACATACTTTTACAAAGGAGGCCCGGATAAAAGTTTTGCAGGCAGGTCAGCACTCATTTCGCTACGCTACTGGCCCATGCCTATGTCCCATCGTCTCTCACGTGGTGTTGACTCACCAGTCCCGAGGCGATGTGCCTTTTGTGGCTTACAATCGGGGCAGGTGCGCGCTTATGCGACAAGACGTACAAGAACAAATAGATAAAAACGTTCGGAAAACTGCGCAATATATGACGAACCTAACGAACTGAAAGAAAATATAGTATTACCAGGAACCTTGAGGTGTCGAGAAACAAACGTACTGCATTCAATAATCCTCTAATTCCCTCAATAGAGGCTACTTCCCAGCTGTTTAATGTTCTGGACTTAAAGACTATTTTTCTCGTTCAAAGGAGCTATAAATATTTATTCAGGGGTTCATACTTCCCAGAAAACATAAAAAAACCTATCATTTTGTAACGTCATCGGTTGTTGTGGAATTACTTCTATTTTATTGCGAATGTTTCTCATTTTTTTCTGACTCCTATTCTGTTTTTGTAGAATTAAAGACAAAATTAAATAAGTTCCGACACAATTCAAGACATTCGATATTGAAGAGTGAGGTCAGGCTGTGTAGTAAGTACATAATAATGCTGAACAAAGGCTTTTCAAGGGATACTAAACACAAAATCCAATAGAGAAGAGAGGATTAAAGAGGAACTAGGGAACAAAGGGAAATTTGACCGGTCGGAAAACTAATGAAAGCCACATTGGAAGACAGCATTGCAAGATGTAATGTTGAAACTATTTAAAAGTGAACCTACTGCAAATTCACGCATTGAGCACATGGACATAACTTGTAGTTATGTTTCCAGTTGTATTCAAGCAGTTATGTTGCCAGCTGTAGCCAACGGCCTTCTTAGAGTAATCTCTCTTTAAGCTGGGAGCCATTGGTATTCGGTTAATCAAGTGTCGCGCAAACTGGAACGAGTAAAACAGTCTCGTAAAACCGTCACATAAAACCATCTCGTATGCCAATTGCATATGAGCCTCTTCACCCGGCCACAGATGGGGACATAATGTAACCCGAATGTGTGGAATGGATCAGTGGGACCCGGATTAATAAACAAGAATTACATAACAAATAGTGTGTTTATTTAATTGTTAGTATGTTAAAAAATAAACATTTTTGCTACTATCGTATATAATTATTATTTTTATCCACAAATAGTTCTTAGATGTATGAATGAAGCATAAAGAGGCTTTTCAAAGTCATCCTGGTTCACATAACTTCATTTTTACTACTAAATATTTTGAAATTTGAAATATTTCCCCAAAACAAGAAAATGTACCAATTCGATTGTAGGTACTCAGAGGTCAAACGCGAAACAAATTAAATATAAAAACCCATATGCAACCTCTAACACAATAATTGAAGCATTGTATATAACATTTACAAACAATCGAAATGTAGGAGGAAGAAGAGGTAACAGATGCTATGTTTATGTCAGTGGCACATGTACTTGTTAATAGATTGATTGATTGTTAGTGATTCCGAACGCGTCAATTGCTAAGGTCATTAGTCTCGTAAGTGTAGTGCACGATTCTTCCTCGGAAGGTGGCGGTGGTCTTCCCGTTGGATGGCAAGTTCCGGCGCCGACCTACCGTCCTGGTATCTTTCACCAGCGGGGCACCATTCCAGTCGGGACGAGCTTTAGGCTCCCGACAGGTCTCTTGTCATGCGTGGTAGTGTAGTAAATGTTAGTGTGAATGTATGTAAGTTTAAGTATAGGACAAGAAAGATGAAGGAAAGATCGCGCGCGGTCCGTGGCCATGTGTTTGGGAGAACTGCTTGAGCATTCGCCTGGAGTTCATTGGAGAAACCAACCGATCTGAGCAGTAGGCCGCTAGAATTCTCCTTTGGGCAGGGAGTAAACTCGACCTAGCAGACAAGCTAGTGTCGAAAATCCTGCCACCGTCGGGACTCGAACCTAGGGCCTCCCTTGCAGTGACATCGGTTGATGCCCCGAGCCACCTCTCCCGGTACTTGTGAACGCGTAGGTCTCACGGACCCAATCCATCCGTAGCGGGGTTAAGGGGTCCAAATTTCGGCGCGGGCGAGCGTTCCCGCGGGAGTTGCCAAACGCTTACGCGGCGACCGTCACCGCCACCGCCGCCGCCGCCGCCACCACTTGCAGAGAGTACCGCAGCGCGGCGGCCGATTACGGGCCACCTATTTCCCCAGTTACTTTTAACAACTCGGTTACCGGCCTCCTGTGATGAACCAACCTATCGCCGCGGCGCGGCGGCGCTGCTCGTTCGCAGGGGGCATTGCCTGGGGCGGCCCCCCGACGCCATAAAAGCCTCGCCCCCCTCCCCCGCCCCGGCCGCACCAGCAGCAGCAAGGGCAGCACATCTCGCCGCCACCTCCCCGGCCCCGCCGCTGATTCTCGACCATAGAAGAGGACCGTCACTTGGGAGAATGGTGGAAGCATTTGATGGTTCATTACGTCAGTTCTTGCTC
This sequence comes from Teleogryllus oceanicus, assembly GCA_964035755.1. Classification (NCBI taxonomy): domain Eukaryota; kingdom Metazoa; phylum Arthropoda; class Insecta; order Orthoptera; family Gryllidae; genus Teleogryllus; species Teleogryllus oceanicus. The sequence continues at coordinate 22,190,660 of CAXIVR010000006.1, forward strand.
GATACAACGTACTCAAAGCGACGTGAAGTTTTTTTAAAAGGACATTGCATTATTGTATTAGTTCGAAAGCTCATGAGAGAAGCGGTTAAAAACATAAGTTAAATAAGAAGAGTATGTTATTTATAGAAACTCTACGATAATGAATACATTAAAATTGACTTCAATTTTATATTAGATTTTTAATATAAGTGTAACCATAAAAACCACCCCCCTCTGACCCCTTCTGATCTAGTCCATGAACGAGAACCGTCACTTGGAAGAGTGTTGGAAATATTTGTTGATTCATTACGTAAGTTCTTGGTCAAACCTTATTATTGGTCAAACTTTATTACATGGGAGTTTTTTTTTATTACATGAGAGTTTTTTTTTCTCCCTTTCAAAATTCAAAATTTATTGCTTATTTATCCTTGAAAATAGATTTTATTACATGGGATTTTTTTTCTCCCTTTCAAAAAATTCAAAATTTAAGTGGTATATGACTTAGTGTAGGGATCACAGAATTTTGAAAATGTGCACACAATTCACTTTTCCCCATAGCACGTCATACGCAGTTTTTTAACTGTTTTTTGACGTAAAATAAATAAATACATAAACCGACTAGAAGTTTATTTATAGAACACTGCTTTATTGTATTAGTTCGAAAGCCCATGGAGCTAAAAGTGGTGCTAAAACTTAAGGAGGCGACTATTTATAGAAATTCAACGATAATGAATCCATGGAAATTAACGTCAATTATATATTAGATGTTTTATATAAATGCCGTCGTGAACGCCTCACCGCCCCCGCCGCCGCAGTCGCAGCAGCAGATCCCGCCGCGCGCACCGCACTGCCTGCGCGGCCCCGCCGCTACTTCTCATCCGAGGAGACCGAGCCCTCTTTTGGCGGAATGCAGCATTTGATGGCTCATTACGTTGCGAGATAGGAGTCAATTATCCTTTACACGAGAGCTAATGCAAGGTTCGGTTTATTTATAGTTTGCTGCGTAACTACTGTGTTTCAATAGCCTACGACAGATGTCGGTATCCCTAAAGACTTGAGTTGAATAAGTAGCCAATTAGCGTCTTCATAGAAATTTGATGAGAAATATTTCAACATTAATATTAACTATTTGATTTTTCATTCTTTAGTTTTTCACAATTAATTCTATTGAAATGTTTTATTTTAATTTATACACAACAAACCATAATTGTTTTCGTGATGGTCTGTATCTGATTTAGGCATCAGTAACACGATTTTATGTAAAACAAAAATAGGTCATCTTCTGAATATTTAAAACTAGCAAATGGCCCTTGATGTATAAATAGTTGTAGAAGCATCTGTATGATATACTCGTATCAATTATCATTGCGTGTTTCACACACAGAATCAATCTATTCATTACAAATTTAATTTCACTCTTCGATAGGCCGTTAACGGAACCACTATCTTTCTATGAATATATCTTTTAATACGTGAAGTGATATCTTCTGTTTTCATCTCCGTTCCTCACCATCAACTCCCCCTTCGAATTTCGTTTTTCGAATGTTATCTTTTATCGTCTATCATTCCAACACAGAGTACCAATTACCAGAGCTTTGTTCAGTACTAACCTCTCACATAAAGAAATATCTTTCAGTAACATAATCTTGCCAGTGTGTTCAACATGTGGTCTGCAGACCACTACAGTTTTCTGATAACAGTGTTAGTACTCCGGAAATCTTTTAAGCGAGTTCAACGTAATGAGACCTGTACTATTATTTTAAGCGTTATTTTTGTTATCTCGAAAAAGTTTCAACAAAAAATTTGAGTCTTTTTTTGAGAAAATTTTGAAAATGTTGAGACTTCATGTAAAGTACCCCCCCAAAATCAAAATATTCCTTTTAAACTCACATGCTCTGGAGTTCGGTCAGATAAATGGAGGAATTTCAATTTTGGATAAAATCGTCTGAACTTTTTAGGAGGTAGCAGGTTGTTCACAAAACGTTTTGCCATCAATCAATTTTTCGGTATCAAGGACTCACAAAATGTAAATTTTGACTACCCAACGGATCATAGGAAGCAATTTTGTACATGAAGAAACAAGATTTATCCACTTTTACACCAGTGTTCACAATTCACGTTTTTTTTTCAAACAATTCCAATTTTTTCGCAGCATTACATTACTTTCTCTTGACTGTGTAAGTACGCAGAATGGCGAGAAAAAAAAAACTATTAAGCCGTATTCGTCAGGACTTTTATAAAATTTTGCAAGTGTCTTTTCAGTGGCAACCTATTCCTCTTTCCCTGAATTTTGGCCACCTCTACTGTTCTTTCGATAGACCGTTTGCGATAGCTCAGAGAAAACACCGTTGATTCTGCAGCATAGTTGACCGGGAAGTCCCAATGTTCGAGTCCTGTTATGGGTCCATTCATCATTTTGAACAATAGCTACATCGCTTTGTCAAATTCACTGTCTGTAGGAGTATTCTAGTAACTAACTACTCTGATCGGTAGCTTTCCTTAATTTCACCTACCAATACTAGACGAATACCGGAGCAATACTGTAACAAATAGGTCACGAACAGCGCACGATGTTTTCCTTCCTCGTCTTTGTCTCCTCCTCTTTATTTTACATGCACACTCACGCATACACGCACACATTTACATGCTCTATTCTGCCACTACATTTGACAGGAGCTTAGTGATTGTCTTGGCTGGGGCGATGACGTTCTGAGACATATCCTGGGCGCGGAATCCTCGGAAGCCGACGAGCTGGTGGGTCAGGTTTCATTGGGGAAAATTATGTCCAGAAAAAAGACACCAAGAAGTAGATAACTAAAAACGTTTATTGTTCACTTCATACAAGCCATAGATCCCAGTTGCACCAATAACAATGCCTACTACCGTATCTCCAGAAGATGTTCAACAGTACATGCGCGGTCGTTGCCAGGAGATTTACAAGTTCAAGCTAAAGTTACAAAGTTACCAAATATAAATACAATCTATCGAGGCGCGGTCGGCCTAGGTAATATCACTATTACAATCCACAATACTCGGAGCTCTATCACAAAATCGTACTAGACCAGTCTCCGCCAGACTGCCTGCTCCGTCGCCCGATGCTCCTTATATTCTCCTGGTGACGTCATCACCAGTGACTTGCCTTTATACTAGTTTTTTTCTGACCTGGCCGATGACGCTTCATTAGCTGTTACGGTGTCATCCAATCGAGAGCCAAAACGTCATCACGGTGACGTCACTGTGGTCCACCTCCCCCACCATTCCTCCCAGAGCCCTGTCACGTCAAAACCAACACGTTTGTCCCTAAAGGTTCGTTCCTGCCACAATCCTCCATAAAGCCGTCGCCAACACCACCGTCTCCACCATCCTGCATTTATATCCATGACATTTTATCCGAGATCCTTAACGTTGTATTCACAATATGTTAACATTCTGTCTCTTCCATTGTTATTCCTGCTGCCACTGCCACCGCCGGCACCAACACGTTTGTCACCATCGATTCTGTCCCTCTGGCACCGTCACTTTCTCCATACCATTACCACCAACAACTTTGCTGACTCTCAGCTTTCACATTACTATTCTGCGAATCGGCTTTCATTGGGCCACGCGATACATGCAGCCTACCGTGGCACAGACTGGTAGTACGTTACACATCTGTAGGGGAAAATTTGCAAATTTAATGCAGATTCCATTTATACACCACAGAATTGTTAGCCTTGGAGAATGGAGGAAATTATGATGATGATGGATGATGAAATAGATACACACGAACATACAGGGACACACAACACAACCATGCCCGAGGCGGGACTCGAAACCTCGATCCTTCGGTTGAAGACCGCCACGGCACTACTGCCTTAGCAATCTCGGCCATCGAATCGGCACATTATATTATTATTATTATTATTATTATTATTATTATTATTATTATTGTTATATACAACTACACATTTCACCACCTGGCCTTAGTTTAAACTTCATTACTCATCGAACACTCAACTGATCGGTAGTTTTCCGTGGTTTCTCCGATCAACACCAGGTGAATGCCGGAGCAGTACCCTAACAAACGAACCACGGACCGCGCGCGATCTGTCCTTCCTCTTCCTTGTCCTATCCTCTCTCCCTTATACACACACTTACACTAACATGCACTACACCACCACATATTCCGGGAGACCGGTCGGGAGCTTAGATCTTGTCCCGGATGGGGCGGTGCCCCGCTGGTAGGAGAGCCCTGGTTAGGGGGAAACCCCGCTAGCTGACGGTAGGTCGGCGCCGGATATCGTCATCCAGCGGTGGAAGATCACAGCCATCTCCCGAGAAAAAAACATGCAGTACACTCACGGGACTCATGACCGAAGCTGTTGACGTGCCCGGAAACAGGAAAAAATCAATCGATCAATCAATCAATCGAACACTGAAAACACCCTTTCCGTTCTTATTCTTGCCATGAACAGTCCGCCATCCTTCCTGCTGTCACCGCTCGCGAGCACCGCCCCGTGAGCCTCCCGCGCCGCCCACGCGTCCGTCTCCGCCGCTCCGCCCCCGCGGCGCGGCGCGGGACGCATGCCCACCGCGGCTGGGTGCCCGCCGCTTGTCAGCAGCGCTGTCATTCACTTTGATTGAGGAAGTGAAACTATTTAAGTGGATAATATCTCACCCATCTACGGCCCGTTAGCAAAGCCCGAGCATCTAGGGTACACGCGCAGAAACTGGCCGGGCCTCTTTGCGGTTTAAGGCTGCCGAGCAGCCAGTTCGCTGGCGTTCTCGCCACGTGCTCGTCACATGGGCGAGGTATTTGTTTGCGTCTCTGGTGGAGGAATGTGAAATCTAAGATAATCAAATGGGAAGAACGGTAGATATCTTCTGTATATGTAATACGCTCAAGACGAGATAATCTATAAGACGTCATTGACATAAAACTGTGTAAATGTTCAACTAATGGATGGAGAATTACTCTTCAGACCTGCATCTAACAGGTTTAAAACTAAAAAGACGATGTTTGCTAATTATGACATTAAACCGGTATTCCAATACATAACAATTGCGCGTAGATCAGGAACGATGCGTCCTACGATCGTAAAACTAGATTTTTACAGCCCAAAGCGTCACACGTTTTGTGGGGACCGATGAGTTCTGTCAGGGTAAGAGTTGAGACAGATGGGAAACATGTGGGGTCATGTGTGGAAATGAAAGGGCACAAAATGGCCCGGAAGTATGTTTCTTAAGCAATATTGAACAAAATGATATCATATTAAACTTTCTATTACATTTTTGGAGATTTAGTTCTTTTGAATGTTCCCACTCCATGCATAAGTACTTAGAAAAGTGCAAAGAAAATATAAATTATCATTCTCCATAACATTAAAGGAACTATTTGATTTTGTGTGTAACTTATTCTCAATTATTAATATCACAATGATTACTGTCACACAATTCCTAAATCCAAAGGACTTTCCGTGCGCTGCCATTCGAAATTCGGTTCCATTATGAAGTAATTTTCACTTTTAAGACAATTACTTACGAAGTGCAGTTTTTTGGCACGAGTCCAACTATTTTTTTAATATATGTCAACATTATTCTAGTTCAGGCCTCTGGGATGGCTCATGGGCACCATACTAGCTTTCCGTGCTGTGGTCCTCGGGTTCGATTCCCGGTCGAGACAAACATAGAGTTGCAGCTTTCCATTAAAATCGCCCCAGTTTCTGTAGCTGTGTGACGAAGAAAAGCTCAAGCAGGCGGACCTTGCTAGATACGGTGAAGAGAATACGTCATGTTCGTCTCATGTCGCTCTTACCCCCAAGCATGGGAATTTAACAAGACCCGGGCATGGGGGACACCGGTAACTGGCTAGCGAAGTTGGATTATCGACCCAATAACGCCAAATACATACATACTTTAGTTTAGAAAATAATTTTTTACCCAACCACTAGTAAAAGAGATTCTTTCAGAACAAGCAGAGCGTGTTAAAAGTTCTGGTATTTTTAGCTCCAGTGCTAAAAGTAAGACGGTGCTCAAGTATTCAGATAAATTTGCAAATGCAACAAAGAAGTGATCTCGTCTGACCGCATCAACCACTACTGACCCTAAGGGAAAAGGATATTCCTACCTTGTCCATGTTCATTTTACGATTTTTAGGTACACATATCTCAAAAACTATTTTACTTATAGATTTATTTTTTTAAATTTTCTGGTTTGAAATCTTCCTTAATGCCAATCGGCTGAAAAATCTGATATGCAATAATTCGTTTTTGAACAGGAATTGTTATTAAATTATGAAAAAATATACATTTTTTTATTTTCTCGTATACATACGTGTATATAGGGAGTAACATACGCAGTATAGAGAAAGTTATGTAATGCTGCGGAAAATCGATTTCGAGATTTCAACGGAAATACACGTTTTGGGGTCCCCTGATATTGAAAAAAGTTTTTTTTCCAAAACTTCCGTCCGTCCGTCCGCCTGTCTCTCTTTTCGTCCGTCTGTGAACACTGCTAGCAAAATAATATTTTTTCCCATTATACATTTCTCCAAGGTCGCCCCACCTTTAAATGCCCTGGGCACTGCATAGTTCTATTAACTAGTTTTTTATGAGCTAAACGTCGTAAAACCTGCATAAACTATGTATTGGCATGTTCAGGAGAATCAGTATCTTCAGTGAATAAAATGGTACAAATTATGAAAAATCAATTTTTTCTCGATTTTTTCGTGTCCGTCTCCCCTCATCATTAAGTGATTTGTTTGCTTGTATACGTATTAAAATACAAGGCTGCCTAAAAATTGTGGGGCACGTGGTGTAAGTGATTTTATTTTGCTCGTAGGATTGCGTCACATTGCCTATTGCGACTCGTATTGTAACATTTTCTACTCGCAAAGCAAATGTCACTTTTACCACTCGTATTATAAATAACGATAATGATTATTTTTACATAGAAAAATTTATTACTCAAACATGACATAACGTTTCAAAAGATTTTACTTACAAATGTTTGTATTTTTATCGTACTCAAATGAATATTTTTGTTATTTTCGTTACAACCCCAGCGTTTTTATGGATCAATAAAAGCCTAAGCATCTTTGTGAATTAATGGTTTTCTCATTCAACTACAAAAAAAATTTGAAACAACAAAGGTTTAATTTTTTAGGTAATATTTTCAATCAATAATTTACTAAATGTCAAATAAAATCAATCCTTATCAATTATTTTGCGTATCATACGTATCATATATAACTATTTCAGAGCTTGAGAAGATTTTGATGACATATTCATTTGAAGTGTATGCCTTTTGTGCTTAATAGATGATGAGAATTTAGACAAAGAGAAAAGGAATGAATAATTAAATTATTTACGCCCCGCCTTTATCTTTAAACTTTTACTTTGATCTAGCAGATTCAATACAAACTTTATGTTAACGCGCGTCTTCTCCTAAGAAGTTCATGACTATGAATCATGGATGAATTCAATGCTGTATTTTCACTCAATCCAATGGCTCAGAACATCTGTATCAAGAGATACATATAAGTATTCATTGATTCTCAATAAAACATTTTCTGGATATGAAACGATCATTCCTGAAATTAGTGTTCATTGCATAAGAAAGAGTGTCCGTTGAAAATGTTAACAAAAGCTGTAATTGTGTTGAATTAAGATGATCTTCAAAGTAATAATGAATTTTTATCAATGGTTTCTCCCAATATGTGCTAGTGCACACTTTGCGAAACATATTGAAGCTATTCAATACAGTGAAAAGTTAGCGTAAGAGAACAGTCACGAGAATTCAATAGAAAGTTTTGTCCTCAAAGAAATTTCTTATATAGAACTGCGACAAGATATATCGAATTTGATTTCATAGTTATAGTAAAAGGATTTTTTTTAAATTTTAAAAGTGTTCTTCCAATAACCTATCCCGTTCTCTCTAAATTTTACTCCCTTTTATCTTTGCTACGATATTTTGCACCGATATCTCAGCGGCAATTCCGTTGACTCATAGCATCGTTGTCTGCGAAATCGTAGGGATCGAGCTTTGATGACGCTGGATTTACGACGCTAGCTGTGAAAGATTTATTGAATTCAACCGCTGTCTGAACTACAATTCAATCAACTCTGATCGATAGTTTCCGGTGATTTCTGCGATTAATACAAGCCAAATGCCCGAGCAGTAACAAACGGGTGACGGATCATATGCGATCTTCCTTTCTCATCCTTGTTTTCCCCATTTTCCTTACGCATACACATACACATACGTGTATGTGAGAAATACTTACAAACACTACGCAACCACACATGTCAGAAGAAGAGTTCAGAGATTTGAGCATCTTCCTGCTGTGGCAGTGCCCCGCTGGGGGAGATACCTAGATAGTCTGCGTAAGCTGTATGCGAGACAATAAAATAATTAAGAGTTAATGAATAATACGATCCACCAGCGGCTGAGGTGCTAGCGGGAGCAGTCACTTACGCTCGTTGTTGCCAACACTGCTTTAAAACAATGGACGGTTGGCATGTAAAGTTTACAACTCAGTAACACGGATAGAAATAGCAAACAAATGCAAATAGATCGAAATATTAATTAACGAAATGATTATATAAAGAGGGTTATAATTGCGTGAGTGGTATGATCAAGAAAACAAGCGACAATAGGAGCGAGTTTTCTTATTACCACGAGTGCAATTATACTCCTTTATTCACATGTTCCATTCAATGTTTTTTCATTTCCATTTAAGAATAATTTAAATTTTGAGAATTGTAAGCATATCTTTACCATTCGAGGCATACATTTGATGACGTCTTATTGCTTCTGAAAAAGGCCTATTTTAGTCGGTCATGCATTGTGTACATATAATCACTATAGTAGCTTAGAGGTTAAAGAAATGTACTTATTCCGAATGAAATATTAGAAGAAGCTGAAAAAGCTATAAGAGCGTAGTTTCCAGTAAAAGTTAAGACAGGGACAGACAATACAACATGTATAAATATTGAAAAGTTAAAAACGAAACACTTCTGGTACAGTTTGGCTGGTGTACGTTTAAACAGGTAAACACAGCAGATGTTTATATTCTCTACAATTGTACTGCTAAGACCTAATGTTTTCCAAATAAAACCTTTAATAATTTCATGTTTAATATTTCATTCTTTTTCATTATTCGCTAGTTTAACGTTTATTTCACCAATTTAATTATATTCATTGTTTATAGGTAGTTGATGAAGGTAAGCAATCTGTGCTGTTCATTTTTGCTCATATTTCATGGCCGACTGGAAATACCTTGGCCGAGTCTGTGCTATGCGGTGGCGAATTCTCCGATACACCGCGTATACCATCGGTATACCTAGTAATTCGAAGTGTACAATAAATATTTCATAAATTTGGTAATCCTTTAAAACGTTATTGAGATTTTGAAAGCTTTAAAACATGTGCGAAGAAATAACTGTTTTGCTACCGAGAGCCTGTCAATCTTCCGCATCCGTAAGCGCTATGAAGTGTCGTAGAGTGAGGAGTTTCAAATAAATCTCAATGCTGTCCAGAGAATTCGCTAGCGAAAGCGCTAAGTCAGAACATTATTTTTAAAATATGCAAGAAGAGTAACACGTTTTCGTTGAAAAATATGGAGCCGTTTTTAAGAAAAAATCGTTTAAGCTCTAGCGTAAATGCAAAATTTGAAGCTCTTTTTCACAATAACCCTTTGAGCTTTTGAAAAACTTCGTTTCAAGTCATTTGAAGCATTTCCACTCACAAATGCAATAATGTATACAAATTGCTGGAAATATGCATTTTAACAGAGTGAGAGATATTTTAAAAAAATAAATTTGTATAATTTTTTAAAAACAAAAGAATACAGCAAAAGAAATTTAGTATTATCTTAAACAGTGCAATCCGTACGAACAGTTCGAAACCGGGAGCGGTAGCTCAGTGTATCAACTAATGTCACTGCAGCGCTTCTGACCGGGAGGTCCTAGGTTCGAGTCGTGACGGCGGCAGGATTTTCAACACTAACTTTTCAGTTAGGTCGAATTCAGTCGCTGTCTGGAGGAGAATTCTAGCGGCAGGTTGCTCTGATCGATAATTTTCCGTTGTTTCTCCGATCAACACCAGGCGAATGCCGAAGCAGTACCCTAACAAACGGGCCATGGACCGAGCGCGATCTGTCCTTCCTCTTCCTTGTCCTATTCTCTCCCCATACACACACACACACACTTACACTAATATACACTACACTACCGGTCGGAGACCAGTCGGGAACTTAGAGCTTGTCCCGGCTGGGGCGGTGCCCCGTTGGTGGGAGAGTCCTGGTTAGGGGGAAACCCCACTAGCCGACGGAAGGTCGGCGCCGGATCTCGCCATTCAGCGGGGGAAAATCACCGCCATCCCCCGAAAAAAACATACACTACACTAACGGGTCTAATGACCAAAGCAGTTGACGCGCCCGGAAACGAAAAAGTCAATCAATAGTTTGAAGAAAAAATTGGAGCCGTTTTTGGAAAAATGGCGTTTGACCGTTTCTGAGAATGCGGAATTTTGAACTCGTTTTCACAGAAACGTTTGAGTTTTCGAGAAACTTTATGAGAAATCATTTAAATTACGTGAACTTGTAAATCCAATAATGTGAACAAATTCCCGCTGATGTAATTTATGATGTAAGAGACATTTATATACTAATGTCGTGAGATACAAGCCAAAAAATTAAATTTTTGTAATGTTTGAAAAAATAAAAGAATAGATAAAAATGGTATTTTGTCATTTAATGAAGTAAATTTAGCACGATTCCTTCAAAACGTTCAAAGAAACAATTTGGAGCCATTTTCCAGAAAATATTGCTTTTTGTTACTTCTGTATATTGCACATATTGCACGCAATATTGCGTGAATACTACTAAAAGTTTCAAAAAAATGTCCATGATTTAATAAAAGAACTACTTATGGACGACAGAATTTATTTGAAGGAAAAACTCCTATCTACAATTCTGTAGTTGTAGGAAGAGGCCGAAAAAAATTCAAACTTCAACTCGAGCCAGATCGACCGGGGAATATCCATTTGGAAAAAATCGTACGTATCGTTTAGGCGCTAGTGGTGTTCACAGATGGACGAACGGACGGACGGACAGATGGCCAGACAGACAGACGGCCAGACGTTTTAAAAAACACTTTTTCGGTATCAAGGGCTCTCTATTCGTGAAATCTGACTATATAACGTGTTAGAGTGAGTTATTTATTACATATTAGAAGATTTATCTATTTTTTTCTATCAGGACCTCACAAAACGAGTTTTTCTGTCAAAAAATCGTCGTTTTTTGTCGCAACATTACGTAACTTTCTCTATGCTGCGTAAATTACTTCGTATATTCGTACGTATACGAGAAAGTAAAAAGGACACTTTTTCTGCGTTCCCTTGTCCATTTTTGCAGACGTTTTATTTCACTACTCCCTCCTGAAAAAATGGCCCTAATCACTATGCTTTGCTAAAATTAAACATTAGATACAACTCAAATACCATATATCTTAATATCAATTAACAATTTAATTGTGTTATCATAGCTACATAAATGATCTGAAAGAGCACCCTATTATAAGTTTGGTAAAAATACAATAAAAATCTTCTTTTGTATCGAATATGCATTGGCTGAAAATATTTTGTCGTCTGTTGTCCGTGACGTTACAAACATCGTAACCCCACATCACAGCAGCCAATTTCCGCGAAGAATATTATGTCAGAGAAACTGTACATGTGCACTGTTGCATAACAAAATAAGGGGAAAGGAGCAAGCAAAAAGAGTCGTGCAACTTTAGTAAGCCCATAGAGAAATGACTTGCTCTATAGTAAGGCTCTCGGAAATATTTCATCCGAAAAATAAATTTGAATTCCAAGTTAATTTCAAGCTTTCAACGTTCTGAATACTATATTTATATTTCGTAAGTTAAAAGTCACAATGGCACACAATATACACGATGATGACACCTTGCCCTGCAACTAACTTATTTTTTTCGTATCAATAGTAATAAAATCTTTCCTTCAATTTGTATCGTATTTCATGTCATTAGAAGTCATTTACGAATCGTAAACGACACCTTTCTTACGCCCAGACTACTCCCTTATGTGGCTGCATCTTCGCTTGGAAAGACAATGAACACGAAGAGACATTGTTTTGCAATTGGATAAATGATAAGTGAGGAATATCAAATGATCAGACAATAAGCAACTCATAAGCACAATTAGGAAATTGAAGGAGCGTCAATTTGCTCTCATTCGCTTCCCATTGTTCAATTTTCCTCTCTATAATTGAACGATCAATCTCCGGAACACGTTCTTTGACGTGTCACTAAGATGACGTTTCAGCACATCAATGCCAAGTTCGACGTGTCACTGCATTTTAAATCGTTTGAAGTCTTATAATCCAAAGTAATGTTGGTGTTATCAAATAAGTATTCATGAGCTGGGAACAATAAATATTCATGAGCTGGGAACAAGAACTTATTGAAACGCAACATTAATGTGCGAAAAGACTTTAGATGAATGGCTTCGAATGATCTGTGTAAAAAAAAACATTTTGTACACTTGAGTGTGATAATGCCGATTTACAAAATAAAAAAAATGAAAATAGCGTACGAGTCAGATATTAATTAATTATACAATTAAATATTTTTAAAAAGTAACCTTTTTTTTCAAAAAGATCGTCTTCCAATATATTTGTACAAAAATTTCCTGTCAAACGGCAGAAAAAAACATAATTATGATTATGGTTATGATGACGATGATATATTATGACCACCATCTAGAATTATTGTTCTTCAAAAAGCATTAAATTCAGAAATATTCATTATTCTGCATTGTTACTTAATTCTTATAAATATTCATCGAAACTACGAAAGGAATACTACTATTGAAAATGAAAATTTGGATCTATTCATTGCCCTACGTATACTTTGTTTCCCATCTGAACCTCTACGGTTCCAAGGGAACCACTGCTTGGGGGGTCGTTTACAATATTCTCACCACCGGCTGGGGCTGGCTCGTCCTCCAGGTTTCAACACCGTCCAGGTTCGAGGCCCCATCGAGGTTACACTCGATGGGTTCTTGGTATTCCTTACAAGCGTGGCCCGTGCCCCTACCGGTTTAGTCCGGAATTGGCGGAATATGGGTAGGCAAAGCGCCACCTGTGGCCCGTACTGCGCGCGACCCAGAGGCACCGACCCTCACACGGCGCACAACCCCTAAGGGAATGGCCCCGACGAGAGGAAACGTCTGCATGTCTCACATGCCACTCGGACAGTCCAGGACACTTGGAATGAGAAGTGGTACATGATGGGTTGATTGATTAATGTTTCCGGACACGTCAAAGGGTAACGGCATTATTCCCGTAAGCATAGTGCATGCTTTATCGCGTGCGATGGCGGTGATCTTCCCCCGTTGGATGGTGAGAACTGGGGCCACCCTACACGTCGGCTAGCAGGGTTCTCTCCAATCTGGTATCACCCACTAGTGGGGCACCACTCCAATCGGAACAGGCTATAAGTTCCCGACTAATCTTCCAACCTCACTGAGTGGTAGTGTGGTACACATAAATGTGTGTGTTAGTAAGGAGTGAGGAAATGACGTACAAGAGGAAGGAAAGATCACGCGCGGTACGAGATCTATTTGTTAGGATACTGCTCTAGCATTCGCCTCGAGTTGATTGGAGAAACTTCGGAAAACTACCTCTCAGTGTAGCCGGCCGCTAGAATTCTCCTCCAGAGAGCGGCTGAATTGGACCTTGCTATGCATATAGTGTCGAAAATCCTGCCACCTACCACGGGACTCAAACTCTAGGGCCCCGGTCAGAGGCACTGCATTCATGGTGGGTGGAAGGGCCCTCCTTGCTACAGCGCAAGGGTAACATACATTCTTAAGTGGGATTCGTACCCGCAGCCTCTCTCTCCAATATTGCTTCCCCGCCGCTCCAAGTAAGATACGAACCCGCAACCCCTCAGTCATCTGAGTCTGACGCAGCAGAATGGTTTTATCCCCGCTCAACCCATGAAGAATTCGTGGTGAGCAAAGATCACGCGATCAACAAATAAGTAGGTTTTGTGGGAGTTCTCCCGTTTTCCCTTATTCTTATTCTCCTTATCTCTATTAACACCCAACTCATCGTTATCATGGGCTCCAATGACCTTAGCTGACGAAGGACATTTAACCTTTAAATAAATAAATAAATAAATAAATAAATAAATAAATAAATAAATAAATAAATAAATAAATAAATAAATAAATAAATAAATAAATAAATAAATAAATAAATAAATAAATAAATAAATAAATAAATAAATAAATAAATAAATAAATAAATAAATAAATAAATAAATAAATAAATAAATAAATAAATAAATAAATAAATAAATAAATAAATAAATAATAAAGACGATAGTAGCCCCTCCGGTGGACCCGCTTAGGTGGCTCAGGACATCAAGTGTCACTGCAGTGCCTCCGATCGGGAGGTCCTACGGTAGCTCCGTCCCGCCTATGTGGTCGAGTCCCGACGGTGGCACGATTTTCGACACTAGGTAGTTAGTTAGGTCGAATTCAGCCGCTGTCTGGAGGAGAATTCTCCCTGTCGGCTGCTGTGATCGGTATTTTTCCATGGTTTCTCCGGTCAGGACCAGGCGAATGTTGGAGCAGTACCCTAACAAACATTACGATTTAAAAGAAAAACGCAAGGACTAATTTTGGTATTGTCAGTAGTAAGACAGCTGTAAACAAATAAATAAGTGAAATATGTAAAATTATTTTTGCTAGTGTTTTAATACCTTGCTTTTGACTGTTCGAAAATAATATCTGAGACCTTATAATTTTTTTCAGGTCCGCAACACTGGTCTGGTAAATGTAAAGATGGCAAACACCAATCTCCAATTGATCTGGGCTCTGGAGGAATCGTAGAAAGTAACTTCGAATCCCTATCCTTCATAAATTATAACAATGTATTTAATGGTACCATCACAAATAATGGACATACAAGTAAGAAATCTATAATAATAATAATAATAATAATAATAAAATAATAATAATAATAACAACATTATGTATTATATATTTAATACTGAAAAAAATATTTTGTTTTGTAGTTCAACTGCAAGTAACAGATTTTCCTCATAATATCATGCTAACAGGAGGGGGACTAAATAGAGTTTATTCCTTAGCACAAATCCATTTTCACTGGAAATCTGAACACACTATCAATGGAAAAAGGTATTTAATTGCAAAGAAGCGAATTTGACTAACGATCTTCAACGTATCATAAAAATGTTTTGAACGTTTCAGATATCCACTTGAAGTGCATTTTGTACATTTTGAAAAGAGATTCAAGAAAGTCGAAGATGCAGTTAAAGTAAAAGGGGGTATAGCAGTTATTGGAGTCATGTTTGAGGTAAGTGAAATCAGTCTTCATATATATTATTAAACATGTGCGCGCGCTTGTGTGTAGTCTATTGCACAAAAACGTGTAAACCATTCGTAGAATTGTTCTCAAATTTTGCAATAACACTTTGAGCAGCCTTGAAAATAAACATAGGTTTCGCGATCCAAAAATATTACCATTAATTTGATAAGAACAAATATTTTCCTTTCTGGATTTAATGTAACCTGCAATACATCTACGTGACGATATTGTTGTCGAGCAAGACGCGACGGGGGGAGGAGGGCTTGCCAAGTGAATGTCAAGTGGTTTGCCCCACCGTCTTCTTGGTTGCCATCTTTTGCCCCAAGTCGTTTTTTCACGTTTTCTCATTTTTTTCGTATTTTTAATAATAGAATTCAAATATGATTTTAAGAATACAATAGAAAGGTCAAATCTGGTCCTAAAGATACAGGCACATTTTCATTGAAAAAGTTGGATCCGTTTTTAATAATATATCGTTTGAGCGTTTCTGAAAATGCGCATTTTGAAGCTCATTTTCGCCTAAAATTTTCGAAGGTTCGAGAAACTTCCCAAGGAATTATTTAGTCATTGTACTGACAAACGCAATACTGTATAAGAAAAGTCCTAAATGTAAATTAAAATTTTAATTTAATTAAAGATTTTTCAAGAGAATTACTTTTGTTTAACTTTTGGTAAAACAAAAGAATACATCAAAGTGTCGTGTTATTCAGTACGATGAGTATTATCCGTATATTTTTTTTAAAAATTGCAGTTGTTTTTGAGAAAGTGGCATTTCAGCATTTCAGAAAATGCAGAATTTCGAGCTCATTTTCTCAGAAAACTTTTGTGTTTTCGAAAAACTTCATCAGACATCATTTGAAGCACATGTACTCATAAACGCAATAATGTGAACAAGTCGTCGGTAATTCTATTATCAAACGTGACTGAGATAAAAAAAAATTATATTTGTGCATTTTTGAAGAAAACAACAACAAAAATTTGTTACCCCCATGTACTCCCAAAACTTAAATATCGGTTTCAAATTTCAGAAGCCGCGACATCAGCTAGAACGATAGGGGAATATCAATTTTGAAGAACATCGGCTGAACGGTTTAGGCGCTAGCGTTAACTACAGACAGACGGACAGACGTACGTTTCGCCGTCAATCGATTATTCGGTATCTAGAAGGAACAAAACGTGGATTTTGGTTACACCACGAGTTAGAAAATCTTTTTTTCTAAATTTAGCGACGGGCTTTATTCACTTTTTCGTTACCAGAGCCCAGCTAAAGAGTTTTTCTGGCGAAAATTTGCTGCTTGCCGGCGCACGATTACATAACTTTCTCTTTCTTACGAAGAATTCGTAAGGATAGAAAGTAACAACAGAATACAATGAAATGGCGTTTAAGTCATCTGTTACAATGCATTTAGCACTACACTAACAAAAAGTTCAAAAATAAAATTTGGAGCCATTTTAGGAAAATATTGTTTTTGATGTTATTTAATATTACGCATATTTCACTCAGAATTGTTGGAAAACAACTAAAATTTTCAAAACATGTACATGATTGTAATAAAAGAACAAATTATGGGGAATATATTTCATTTGAAGAGAAAAACTCAATCATGAATATATAGTATTCGAACTTTCGTGATTTCCAAAAATTCAGAGTTAACAATGAAAATTGAACCTAAACCATCTTTATAAGTGTATTTCACTAAACAGTCACAACAAATTTAAAGAAAAAAATGGAGCCATTTTTGATAAAAGTTTGAAAATGTCTCACGGGCTTCACGTAAAGTTCCCCCAATATTTAAATAATGTTTTCAAAATCACAGCGCTTTAAGTCGGTTCATATCGATCGAGGAATATTCATTTTGGGAAAAATACGATGAATGGTTTAGGCACTAATATTTTTTCGTAGGCGAATGGACGGACATTTTTGAGAAAACCAATTTGTTGGTTTCAGGGGAGCCCCAAATGTGTATTTCCGTTGATATTTCGAAATCTATTTTCAGCCGCATTACACAACTTTCTCTATACTACGTACTACCTGCATATGGCGACGCCAACGCTTTAAACATTTTTTAAAATATTTTCAAATATTAAAAAATCTACAAAGCAAATTCTAAATAAAAAGCTACTTTAAACATCACGCAATTCTTCTTGCCCGAGCGGTTTTCTCTGGCCATAATGCAGGTCTTGTTAAATAGAATGCCCTGGCCGGTTTTCCGAGTGCGGAGGCCTACGGCCGATTTATTTATACTATTGTTCTTGAAATGACGAATGTGTTCCCAAAGGCATTCCCCGTCTTGCCGATGTAATTGGGGCCGCAACTCCATGTGATCCCATGCACCCTTCATGGCAGAAGAGGTGGGACACAATCTTTAACGCGTGCTAACTTTTACCCGAGGTTGGTTGGTTGGTTGTTTAGTGATTCCGAGCGCGTCAACAGCTTAGGTCATTAGTTATGAAAGTGTAGTGCATGTTTTTTCAGCAGGAGATGGCGATGATCTTCCGCTGCTGTATGGCGAAATCCGGCGCCGACCTACCGTCGGCTAGTGAGGTTTCCCCCTAACCAGGACTCTCCCACCAGCGGGGCACCGCCTCAGCCGGGACGAGCTCTAAGCTCCCGAACGGTCTCCCGAAATATGTGGTAGTGTAGTGCGTGTGTATGCGTAAGGGGAACAGATAGGACAAGGAAGAAGAAGGAAAGATCGCGCGCGGTCCGTGGCCCGTTTGTTAGGGTACTGCTCCGGCATTCTCCTGGTGTTGATCGGAGAAACCACGGAAAACTACCGATCAGAGCAGCCGACTGCCAGAATTCTCCTCCAGACAGCGACTGAATTCGACCTAGCTGAAAAGCTAGTGTCGAAAATTCTGCCGCGATCAGGACTCGAACCTAGGATCTACCTGTCAGAGGCGCTGCAGTGATATCATCTGATGCACTGAGCTACCGCTCCCGGTTTTTACCCGAGTTTTCCATGGGCTTTGCAGGGCGTCTTTTTGTCGAAGCGACACAAAATTTCTGCAATTTTTTCTTAGATCCTTTGAACATATGGCAAAAAGGGAGGCCCTGGGGTTCGGGTCCTGTCGGTGGCAGGATTTTCGATTCGAGCTAGATATCTAGGTCGCTTCTGTCTGAGAGTAATTCTAGCGACCGGCTTTTCTGCTAGCTAGTTTTCCGCGCTTTCTCGGATCAATACCAGGCGAATGCCGGAGAAATACCCTAACCAGCGGGCCACGGACCGCGAGCGACCTTTCCTTTCTTTTCCTTGTCCTATTTTCATCCCTCTCTTACACACACTTAAATCCACTACACTACAACACATGTCGGGAAATCTGTCGGGAGATTTGTCGGGGGAACTGTCTGGAGCGGTGTCCCACTGGTGGAAGATGCCTGTATGAGGGAAACCCTGCTAGCCGACAGGTAGGTCGGCGCCAGATCTCACTATCCAACAGGGAGGAACATTGCCACCTCCCGTGCGCCTAGACACACGGAATAATCAATCAATGAAAATATGAGGAAAGATGTAGGGGATCGTGAGGAGAACATGTGGAGATGCATGCCAGAAACATGTGAACATACAAAGGAAAATGATAACATTTAAGGAAACGTAGTGAACGGGCGCGAGCAATATATTGGGAAACAACGTATGGTAACATGCGGGGTCAGGTGAAGCGAAGCACTGAGTGCAGATTTAGTTCTTCTGGTGGCCCTACTCCCTGGCAGGGTGGTCTGATCAGAAACGATCATAAACTAGAAATCTGAGAAAAATTAAATTGATGCGTTAATAGGCCCGTCATGACGGGTCTACAATGCCTCAATGTAGAGTTTAGGTTCTGTCCTGAAGTTCGGCTTAAAATATGAAGATTTTTTCATTTTTAAAACTATGAATTACAATGAGCGGAAAGTTCGCATGGATCCCGCGAATGGTACCTATTTCTGGAAAAGTGGCCCAGACCTTTAATGTTATGACAGAACTTGGGGCATCTGTAGCATGCAGTGCTACTGCAACAAGAAGATATTTTTACCAACAGAGGTTTTACATTCAATTCCATATAACATGTTCAGGATGAACCACTGAAGAAAGAGTCCTAAAGTAAATTAATTCTTCTGCTGAACTCACATGTCCTTAATATAGCTAAAGTTGATAATGTTCCAGTTCATAGTCCTACACATGTACTACTTCAGCTTTGTTTTATAATGTTGAACTAAAATTTCAAACCTATTCAACCTGGAAGCAATAATAATAAACTGTGAAATTAAATATATAAATTCATTAATTTTCAGGATACAGACTCTAGGAATGAAATTCAAGTACTGGATCAAGTGAAAGATCTGAGATATAATAACAAAAAGAATATAAAGTTTTCACCAGTAAGCCTGCTGCCACAGGATACATCCAAATTCTACCGTTACTATGGATCTCTAACAACTCCAGGTTGTGATGAATCAGTAGTGTGGACTGTACTCAGTAATAGCCTGCCACTCTCCAACAAACAGGTATTAAAATCTTTATTAAATAAAAACGGGCTATACAACCTAAATCAAATATTTTACAGAAAAGTGTTGATGTCAGCATGATGATTTAAATAGTCACCACTTCACAGGGTTGGCACAATACTTTTAATTTAGTATTTAAATATTTCACAAAAATACTTTATAAATTATTTAAATATATACACCAAATACATTAGGACTTGATATGTTAAATACATGCATATTTAAAATACTTCAAATACTCAAATACTGGAAATATATAATAATTTTGTAATGTGTGTTTTTTTTTGCAACAATGTATTATAATTGTCAATTACAGTAAATTAGTAATTGGCAGTCATACAAATTTCTGAACAATAACTATTGTCATGTATGTACTATATGTATAAACATTTTCAAATATAAAATATCAAAAATACACAAAGACATGGAATTTACTTTTAAAAGACTAATTTTTCAAACAAATCAACAGACAACAAACCTCTAGTTGGTGAATGTACAAAACCTGCAAAGGAAAACAGTCGTTCAACTGGCATAGATGAACAGAAACTAGTGTTATAACAAATAAACCCTTTTTTATTGCCAGATAATTGTCCAGCATTTTTAATGATTTAAATTTATCATTTAAAAAGGAAGAGAATCCAAATTCAACAGCTGAAAGAAGCTTTTATTTTTGTTTCAAAGAGGTGCATTCACAAGCCGAATCATACAAAAAGAAACTATCCTCGTTCTAAACTATCTTCTTTTCCATCTGCATTTGAAGTATTTTAAGTATTAATTTTTTTAAATACACCTACTGTGTGTATTGAAATACATCTCTAAAATACATCCCCCTCCCAAAAATTAAAATACAGTTTTTCAAATACAAAAATTTAAAATACAGTTTTTCAAAATGTATTTAAAATACATATTTCAAATACAAGACCTTGCATGTATCATACCCTCATTTCTGAATACATACACTTCACATAACCTATTCAAATGCTCTTTCTTTAAGAATTTCTTTCAAAAATGTATTATTTACTTCAAAATACAATATTAGTTATTTCTAAAATATTACTTTCTTTCTTTCAGATTTTACTTTTTCAAAAGGTGACTGACTCAAAACAAAAGCTTCTGCTTTCAAACTTCAGGCCTCTGCAGAAACAAAATGATCGCATTGTATATTTCCAATCCTCTCCACCCCACCAAGTCCCATATCACAGTTCTGCATGTTCATTGAAAAATTCATTAGCCATGATGTCAATTCTGCTAATATTTTTAAAACTGAAATAAAATGAGTACTTACAAACAGAACAAAGCCAAAGAAATACAAACTTTTTATTGCATTTATATGGTATAAGTACTGTTTTCATTTTACAAGTGTGCAATAAAATTTCTAATAAAGGTTTCAGTCATTCTAGTACAATATCTCTAAAACCAATGCTTCTTCAATGACAAAATTCAACAATTTTAAAAGTCAATACTGTTTCGTATCAATTGTACCTGGTTATGAAGAGATTTCAAAGAATAGGTAAATAGAAAATCCTTTTACTTGAAATCTGACATAACACTTCACAATTTAAGTTAATATTTATTTGAAATATTATTATCTCAGAGCATAAAAATGTTTAAAAATTAATTTAAATTAAACAGTTAAAGTAATTAAACAGTTGAATATATAATTTTTTAAACATCCACTAATAAAAGTGAGATGATGCTCAAATATTCAGATAAAACTGTGAATGCAACAAAGAAAACAAAATACTTTTGTCTGACTGCATCAGCTACTACTGATCTTAATGTAATATAGTTTCCAATTTATTGATTTATATACTTGAATGAAAATAAAAGGAAAGTCTATAAGTCCAAAAAAGAGTGTATGACGCACATGGAAAAATTGATTTTATTTTGCTCTTAGGAAAGCGTCTCTCAGTCTATTAGCCTTGTGTCTCAACATTTCCTATTTTCAAATAAAATGTCAATTTTACCACTTGTGTCATAAATAAATATTATTATCAATCAAAACATAAGGGGTTCTGAAAGTATAGTTTACAAATGAGGATTTGAGATAAGGATTCTTCAGTATGTAATAGCATCAGAAATGTTTTGTGTAGTAAATATATTATACAAATCTGGCTTAGTAACTAATATAATGTTTTATTTATGGCTACATTAAAGCACAGTTTTACAACATTGTAACATTGCATGACAATGTACTTTAAAGTTATTGAAAGATCAAATTGATACATAAAATGCATTTGAAACAGCTTCCATGAACTTATAAAATACTCGTTCAGAAAAATATCTAATTGACAGATTTTCGAAGAAACAATTTTTTTTTAAGGTTTGAAGTACCTAATTAATATATTTATGTTCACACCTTTTCTTGTTTGTAAATCTTCAGATACCGTGATTAAAATTAATTTATCTAGTGTTTTATCAAAAAACATTCTAGAAACAACACTAAATATGTCCCTTATGTCAAAACTGTTACAAAAATTAATATTTAAGAAACTGGTATTTGATTGATTCAATAAGTCATACAAGTTTGATGACCTGTTGTAAAGAACTTTTCATTTTCAAAGTTTTTAAATATGTCGCTCAAATTGTTACCCAAAATTTTATTCAAAGCTGTAGATATGTAAGGAGTTTTAAAATAATTCATTATTTGAAATATAAAAACCATTTTATTTAATAAATGCATTGTCTTTATTATTTACTCTTTCTTTGTTTATCCATTAATCCTTCAGCAGGCATACCACACTCAAAAGAGCAGGCATGTGCAGCATTCAGGCTGCGCCTTTTAAATATAAAATGGAATATATATTTTCTTTAATTTAAGGCAATCCAAATATATTTATATTGAAAAATAACACTTTTTCTGAACGAAAGCATAAAATAAAGATATAAGAACAGAACTTGATCAAGAAGAAAGTAATAGGGATGTGAATCTAGGTCTTGAAACCAGTTTCTTGGTCAAACAATTGTATTTAAGATTATTAGACTATCTTGTCTTACTATTTTTAAAAATTACTTCACTTGAAATTTAAAATTCAATGAACAAAAAAAAAAAAATTAAGGAAAAGGGCTCACAAGTAATACATTACAGTCTGACTAAAAGAAACTAAAATTATGCTCAGATGAGTAATTATAATTTGGAGAATATATAATATTTTATACAGAAGATATATGAAATATGTTGTAAGTATTTAATATACAGAATACAGATATAGTGAATTTTTGCAACAATTTTTCAACAGATGATGCAAACTGCTCCCCAATATTACCAACTGAAAATATATTGCATTCGAGTACACCAACTGCAATGCAACCCTTAGAAACAAACTGTTAGAGTCACGAAAATGGATCATGCACCACTTTCACAGCTATCCATCTAAAGAAGGGTAAATTTGAAACATTATTTTTTATTAATTATTCAACCATTTCTGAATTATAGTACTCTGCAAAATTAAATTTTTAAAAAATTAATTTTGTTTTGAAATAATTTTAAGTTAAAATATAATTAACAGTTAATATAAAAAATGCACTGAATAACTGATTTGAAAAGTAAAGACAAAGATCTTATTAATGAATTAGGAACCTGGAGATGGATCATGATACCAAAAAGTTTTATGTCAAAACCCAAACAGTAATACACATACAAGATCATCAACAACGTAGTGCCAGAAAGCACATAATTTAATACGTGCATAGATTTCAAAGTCTCATAAATTCTCTAATTACCATTAAAGTTTTACAATCTAAAACAACATAATGAAACAGTTTTTACTGAAAACTCCAATATCTCCCACAAATATTTATACAGGCAATAAACGATTGATTAAAGTTGACAACAACTGAAAAATTTGAAAGTCATTCAGTGAGAAACTAATGTCAAGAATATGTTATGGAGCTCACAATTAGGAACATATCCTGAAAGCATTTCAGGGATTGGGAAGGGAGAGAGGGAACGAAGGAGTTCGATGAGAGAAGGACGAGGAATAAGGAACAAGGAATTCCAAGGGTCCCCATAAATATTTCTGAAATTATGTTTTTAATTGTTAACTTAAAATAAATATTTATATCTATATCTGTATCTATATCTATATCTATATCTATATATAGATATATAAATACATACACACTGACAAAATAAATGTGACAACTATGAGATTACAGAACTAGACAAACAGGAGACCAGAATAACTTGTCAATCATAAAAGATGAAAAACAGTTTTCAAATTACATCGTTTGTCACTCTGGCAATCTACACTTTTGAATTATGAAGAATCTGTACAAACGGAGCAATTTCCATTATGTATTTACCAGGAATAGAAAAGGTACAATAATAGATGTAATTACATGTACAAGAAAATTAACAGAATTTTTTGTTGTAAAATTGCTTGAAAATATTATATTGTGATTTATTTTTTCTTTATGGGTGTCCTATCATGAATTTTAACATAACTAGGAACTTAAGGTGCTATTTTTCCCCTTTTAGAATTCCTTTTTGTATTGTTTTTCAAAGCAAGGAGCTTTTTGCACCTTTGCTTGTCTTCATATTTTCGCACATTTCTATATGTTACGCTAGGTTCTCTCATTTTATTCCTGTAATAAATAAACAAGGAACACCATTGGAATTATAGATCTTCCTTTTGCACCTACCCAATACTCACTCGAGAGTACTTGGTTTGAGGCTGCAGTATTTATTTGTAATTTTGAAATTTATATGTGACATCTTAAAAACCATATTATACTTCTGCTGTAACAAATCCAAAGAACTAGTGGATAAGCAAGAGTTACAAGATAAACTTTTTATTGGACATAGTAACTCTTTCCTGATAACAAGTATTAAATATTTTATGAACAGTATCCTGAGACAGATGTGCAATGAGTCTGATGGATGTGAAAGAAGCACTGCAGGGTATTGAAAAGCAAAGGAGCTTAGTCAAAAATCCTCATGTTGAAGACATTGTAACAGACAATGATTTAATTTACTGATTGCAAAATAAATATGGAACTCTTGTATCTGTTGATGTTGAACATTCTTTTTTCCACACATTAATTTACTTACCAGAGATAAGACTTACCAAAAAAAATTGAAATGTTAAATATTATTTGTTTGTCGCAAATCTGGAAAACTGTTGAAACAAATAGTATTTAACATTTCAATTTTTGATCAGTAAGACGACTGATGATGATTTTCATATGATTTAATTTCGTAAGTCACATGATTCGATATAAATTTGTTCTGTATCACTGTCGCACTAAGAAGAAATGCTGTTAGATCAATTATTGATCTTTTCATTCATATCCAAGCGTAAACTTGGCTTCGTTGAATTTTGAAACTTGAAGATAATGTAATGGATTGTGTTATCAAATTTCAATTTTTAATTTAATTTTTACACAATTTTTTTTTACTGTGTATTGACACTCTTGCTTGAATCTTCTTTTCTCTTTTCAAAATATATTTATGTAGGTAAGTCCTTGCATAGCTTATTATTGCTAATTTAGAAAAATGTTGCATTTATGCAAATTTATTGTAAATTTAACAAGGCCTATAATTGTAGTTAATTACAATTAATCAAGGAATTAATTAGACAAACAACTTCCAGAAATCACTGATCTGTACGGATAGCCCATCTACATGCAACCAGGTATAGCATTTCGTATGTCGATGCCTAGGAGTAACAAGATATTAAAAGGGAATGTGAATGAAATCATTAATTATAAAATAGGGACCTGAGCAGAGCAGGGTAACTGAATTAGTATTGACAAAAAGATTGCAACATATGAGCAGATCAACTTAATATTATAGAACAAAAGTTATATAGGTTCTTTTCAATGCCCAAGTGGATAAAATTTATTAAATTGTAATAATATTCACAACAGAATATCAGGTTTATTTCTGGCTGCAATAATGAGTCAATGAATACACAGGAGACTGAAAAATCCTATTTTGGTCGACCGTCAAACAATTCCCTATCTAAAGAAATAAGTTATGATAATGTAGGGATACTCATGGCATAAGTATTCTTACACCATGGGTATACCGACATAGGTGGCTCGGAGCATCAATTGATGTTACTGCAGTGCCTCTGATCGGGAGGTCCTAGTGTTCCAGACCCGACGGTGGCAGGATTTTCGGCACTAGCTACATAGCTAGGTCGAGTTCTGCCGCCGTCTGGAGGAAAATTCTAGCAGCCGGTTGTGCTCATCGGTAGTTGCCCTTGGTTCCTCCAATCAACACCAGGCAAATGTCAGTGCAGTACCCTAATAAACGGGCCACGAACCACTATCTTTCCTTCCTCACCCTTGTCCTTTCCTCACCCCTTACTTACACACACTTACACACATGCACCATACTACCACCAGTCGGAAGCGTAGAGCTTGTCCCGGCGCCGGATCTCACCATCCAGGAGAAGATATGTGCCTCATCCCGCGATATAAAAACATGCACTACACCTACGAGACTTATGAACTTACTAGCTGTTGACGCGCCCGGAATCACCAATCAATCAATCATGATATAGAGCACGTGATTGTAAAGGAAGAAAACAAAGCCAGAAAAAGGTGCACAATATGGAAAAGCACTACAATTTACAAATGTTAAAAAAGCAATGTTCATCTTTATTCAAACTGTTTTCAGTCGTCTCATGTCAAGAGGAACTGATACACCCTACTGTTCCAAAGTTGCGTATTCGCGGTGAAGGCAAACTCTTCAATACATAAGTGAAATGTGTGCCTTAATATGTGATGTAATTGATTTTGGCTCTTTGTATAAATATTTACATTTGAAATTTGCACCATTTACCCAAACATTATGTAAATTCTTCATGTAAATTAAAGAACCTTTTTGTGCAAAATTTTGCCCTTCAATTCCAAACTCTAAATATTAAGGAGTGTGTTAAAAAATAAATAAGAAACTGCTGAGGTGCCGTGTACATAGGAGCAGAGGACGAATGGTCGCCCGATAACGGGAAGCGGTAGCCGCGGCGGGGAGAGGCGAGGCGCAACCCCGTCCGAAAGAGCAGAGTATTTATCAAGTAGGTTATAATATATGGAGGAGACATCAGCCCCAAAAAGTGAAGCCTATCGCTGATGTGTCCGCCTTGTTTTATAGTCCAAAACATCAGAGTGCGTCTCGGTGTATTCCGGCTAGCTAGCTAGTTTCTTTCTGTTTATTGCTTTGCGTTCCACTGTACCGCGAGGTTATTTATTTTTATTCCTGGGGAAAAAAGTTTAATAAAATTTTTTTCCTGAGAAATAAATTGCCTGGAGGTATATTTCTCAAGGTGAGTATCTAACGAAAGTGGCAGATGTAATTGCACATCGTAAACCAAGGCCTACTTTTATTACATATTAGCAGCTGCTTTTTACCCTTTAGCTTCTTTAAAGGCTTCAAGATATCTTCAAGCTATTTTATAAAATTATTTTGCTTTATTAATTGTAATGTCAAAGTTTATCTTATTTTATTTGTATGTGTATTATTTTATGTGCATTATTTATTTATCTTACACATGAAAAAAAAATTAATGTGATCCCTCTTTCAATTGTCTACTCCTTAGATCTGTAAGAAATGTTATAATAATTGTATATATTTATTGTTTTTCATATAAAATAATGAATTTGCATTTGAAAAATATTTGTTTTAAAATGTGATTAAATTGATTTGGCTTCAGGAAAACTAAATTTAAGCAGATTTATAATTTTATTCTTGTCTATGAATTTCGCCTCGCCAACTTATTATTGGATTTGCTCTAGCAATTGGTTGCTATTTCCTTTCAGAATTTTTTCAAATTTCAGGCAATTTTCCATGTAGTCAAACTTAATTACTTTCTTATGTCAAATTTGAAACATGATTACCAGTTTTCACAGTATCATTAAATTCAGCTCCTTGCATGTTCAATGCAGCACATTATAAAAGATCTTGCATTCAGAATGTGTTCACTGCTGGTTGATTTCTTTTTCAAATCTCTATTTCAAAATATTGTATTTTCTGACTTCCATGAAGTTAAGGTACAATTGTGTTTCAAGAATACATGTCATCAAGCACATAAATTTAATTCTAATCAGCTTCACACAAATGAAACAATTTTTAAAATATATTTCCTCTGCCATTTAATGAATTTTGCGGAGATTTAATATTTTTCCTAGGTCTGTTTTGCTTTATTCTCTGAATATTTCTGTCTGATAACTACAAATAATTGTATATAAAATATCTTCTTTACGGAAATATCAAAATATGAATAAAGAAAATACAAGGGTGGAAAGGTAGATTTCAGGCTTTTTGGTCACACTGTTTAGCGGGTAGCCTAATTGAGCTTGCAAGGGGTTGGCTCCATTTTCCGCAGTGGAAAAGGTCGGTCTAGCCACCTCTATACATTACAACCTCCTCGGTATTTATTTACTTATTTTACGTCAAAACAGTTAAAAACTATGTGTGACGTGTTATGGGAAGAAGTGAATTCTGTGCACTTCACATTTTCAAAATTTCAAAATTTTGTGATACTTTCCCGTTTTCAAAATTCTGTGATACCTACCCTTAGCCATATACTAATTGAATTTTATATACCGAAAAAATTAACGTTTTTTTGCGAGGATTGTTAACAAAAGTATTCGCTCTGATGTAATAAAATCTATTTTCAAGGGTAAATCAGCTATCGATTTGGAACTCTTATCCGTTATCACGTCCTTCATGAAGGAATAATACTTCCTGCCGCGACCACATGGAGAACGATAATTTGAATAACTATATTTCCCACTAAATTCTAGAAGACGTGCACAGATAATAAAGTTACATTTATGTCCATGATCAAAACAAGGGGCTATCTCAGCATTTACTCAAAGGATCAGGGAAACTGAACGAAAAACCTGATCGAGATGGGAGTCATTGACCCAGAGGCTGCGGTACAAGACTTGTTACAGGTAGTTTAGAATTACACAGTCTAAATTGTAAATAATACATTAAATATCACTATTAAAATTAATGTGGAATAACATGGAGAATAGAACATAAGCTCCAGAAATAAGCCGTGTTTGGTTGTAATTAAGGGCAGAAAAATATTATTTTTTTTCTTTACCCATTATTTATTATACGTTAAATATTCTCTCCACGAAAAAATAACATACATTTATTCAGTTGTAGTTTTCTTCACTGTCCCTACATGGTCCCCACGTACATCATTATGTGTACCCGGGTACATAAATACGATGTACCTAGAGACACATTGTACACAAATGAATTATCTAAAAAGTAACCCCATAGAATGTTCTTCAAAATTTTTATTATTATTACTCATAAACATGTTGAGTTGTGCAGCATCCCAGAAAGAGGAACAACAACAATGTCATATTCAAAAGATGAGAAAAAAATTAAAACATGAAGTGTCTCTAGGTACGGTCAACTTACCTCTAGGTACGGCCAACTTACTCCTTTTACGTCCTCCAGGTTTGGGGGTTGTGCTGTAAGCCAGCACCCTGCACACGTAAAACATTACACCGCTAAAAATCTCAGTCACGTGAATGCCTCGGATATTTCAAAAGGGAAACGACATCCGCAAAGAAAATGGACTCTGAATATTGGTAAATGGAATGTACAAAGCATATAAAACAAACAACAAGAAGTAATCCAGGAAATGATGAGGAGAAACACAGATATAGCCGTCTTGTCTTAAACAAAAAATAAAGGCAAAGGAAGCGAAAAACTGAACAACTTTATGCATTTCTACAGTTGTGTAAACAAACTTGAAAATGCGTAAGCCGGAGTTTTCATTGTTATCGGTGAAAGATTCGGTAAATGTATAAAAATTTGGGAATGTATAAACGAACGTCTTATTAAGATAGTGTTAAAAATCAGAGGAAAATACATAAGTGTCATAG
Organism: Teleogryllus oceanicus; assembly: GCA_964035755.1. Classification (NCBI taxonomy): domain Eukaryota; kingdom Metazoa; phylum Arthropoda; class Insecta; order Orthoptera; family Gryllidae; genus Teleogryllus; species Teleogryllus oceanicus. Next base: position 22,220,386 of record CAXIVR010000006.1, read on the forward strand.
GAATATATAATTTGAATGAAGATTCCCCAATAGCTAGGAAAGATGATTTTGAAATGATAGTCAAAGAAATCCTAGACAGTACTCGTAAGTCCTAAGAAATAATATTTGCTGGAGAGTTTAACGGTAGAGTTGGAAGGGAAAAGAACAATAACAGTGTGGGTCAATATGGAGAGGAAACTCGCAATGACAATCGTAAGAGACATTAATATTTGCGGAGAGTATGAGATGAAAATTAATAACATTTTCTTCCAACATAAGGATATTCAGGAGTACTCCTGGTACCAACATACAAAAAACCTGAAACCTATAATAGACTTCTGTATAACCGAGCAAAAACCTTCACTTTATTTAAATTAAAACAGCTTATAGAAAAGAGAACAAGGAGAGGTAGGGAAGTTCATCTGGGTTTCATTGATCTTCAGAAGGCGTATGACAATATTCCTGTTGTATGGGAAGAAATGGATGGACTTAAAATCAATGAGAGAGCTTAATTGGAGCCACACAGAATCTATACAAGAACAACACCTCTCAGATTAAGATCTACAGTAGGCCCTCGGATCCATTCCCGGTCAGTGAAGGTTTTCGTCAGGGCTGCTGTCTTTCCCCAACACTGTTTAAAATCTATGGGCATCAAATTTTAGAGCAGTGGGAGAAACAATGCAGAATAACGGGAATGATGATCGGGGAGGATAAATTATATACATTATATTTTGCCGATGATCAGGTAGTAATTGCAGAAGATGGGGACGATTTGAGTTTCATGAGCCGTAAACTCAATGAACATTTTTTAAAAGCATGGCTTACTTTCAATATGAACAAATCTGAATATGTGGCAGTTAAGAACAATGAGATTGAAGATCTTCTTCTGGAAAATGGGGGGAAATGAAAGGAGTAAACAAATATAAATATTTGGGTGTTCTCTTTAACAGAAAGGGAAATAGCCAAGAAGAAATTGAGAGACGAATAAGCTTCGGGAGAAACGTGAGAAGAAGTATAAACTCTGTTTTATGGAACAAAACCATCACGAACACTACTAAACGACGTCTTTTCTCCACACTAGTCAAGAGTGTTACAACGTACGGTTCAGAAGTTTGGGAAGTTGATAAAAGAACAAGAGGGAAGCTGTTGGCCCTTAAAATGGACTACTGACGTCGAAGTTGCTGTTACAGCAGACGTGAAAGAATCAGGAACGAAGAAATAAGAAAGAAAATGAATGTAAAGAAATATATCCTTGACGAAATAGAAGAAGAAAAAAACATCGTTTGGTATGGTCACGTTAGGCGAATGACAGACGAAAGATGGCCAAAACGAGTCCTGCAATGAGTACCGACAGAAAGACAAGAGAGGAAGATCCAGACTTGCGTGGCAGCAGGGAGAGAAATGCAGAAAGATCTATGGTCAAATAGAGAGGCATGGAGACTGAGAGCGGAGTCGCGGCGACAGCTGTAGAGCAACTCTCTTATATATATTGTGACATCATGGGATTAGACAACCCCATAACGCCACCATCAGCTACGAAAAGAAGCGCACGAACAGAGAGGAGCAGGGTACGCGGCGGAGCGATGGCTTGTAAACGCGCCATCTACCCACAGCTTTTCGAACTCTGACGCCCGAACTAGCGAATAATGTTTTTCCGGGAGGTCAGAAAAGAGAGAATATTCACCCCTCCAAAATTTCCCCAGGCGCGAGTACCATAAGTATCGCGGCGCGCCTCGGAGGAGCTCTCTATGATTGCAGCAGCGACGGCGACTAGACTGAGTTCTGAAGGCGATTGTAACTTGATAGCATAGGAGTTTATTTTAACTTGGTAGTTAAAAGTTAGCTTGAGAAGCGTATCAACGAAAGTGATGTAAGAGAGAAGTGGAGTGCACGAACATTCTTCGCATTAACATTCATAATATTTCAGAGAGGTGATTGACTTCGAAATAATTTCAAATTTGTAAAATTCGCGCAGAACGATATTAACTAATTCCAGGATCTCATATTGCACGCTGAGACCACACACGCCTAAAGTATGGTAGGTAGGCCGAACATTTTAAGCATAACTTCAGAAACATTAATTATTCGACCCTGGAAGCGCGAAAAAGGGAAGAAGAAGGGCCCCAGAAGAAAGGAAAATTTGGACTAAACGAGAATCGTACGAGTCCGGAGAACGGGAGAAGGGTGTGAAAATTGGAGGCGTGGCGGAGTCCAGAGCTCGAGAGAAGGAAACTGGTAACATCGTGGGACAGCAAGCGAAGACGGGTTGCAACGCGAGGCTGCGAGCGGCAGAAAATCCACAAGGTCACCTACAGGCGAGCGATGCGGAGCTGTTGAGGTAAAAGAACTGACAACTTTTATGCGGCGATCAGTTGGGGAAAGAGAATAGCAGTAAATACACGTCAATTCGTGTTAAAAGTGGGTGAACGGTCAGAAAGGGAGAAGTATTCCGAACGAAGTGAGTGGCGGTTTCAAGTTCATTTACTGCGCGTGTTATTGAATTTATTCAAAGAGGCCATACCTTGCACAATTTTGCTTAAATAATTCATGATTTCATATGTTGTTCAGTGATGTTATCTGGAAAAGTCATAGTTCATTGTATTGTGTTAAAAGTAATTACTTTCTGTGATATGTAAAGGGGTCAAATTTAAGTAACGTGTATATTACGTTTTATTTTTTTCTCTCTTTAAAGTTCACAATGTTATAGTGAGTGCGGAGCCCAAGGCTAGCACCTGAGAACTGGATACCTTAGAACAAGTGTAAAACTCATTTTAAAAGCCGTGCACGGAAAAACTAGAGAGTAGAAAGAGTAAAATAATGTGATAGATAAAAATTCAGAAAGAGGAATGAGCAAATTGTGAATTGTAATTGGTGAAAGTGTGTTCAGGCAGTCGAGGTGACGCCAATTTTTTGTTTTGCCTTGTTTTCTGTTTTTTTTTAGTGACCAACTATGTTAAGTTCTTATTATATAATTGTGCCACTGTAATTTTTCATTGAATATATCTCATTTTATTTGTATTTTATCTGATTCATTGTGTCAAGGGTTCAGATCTTTCTCATACCCAAAAGATCCTGCTTCCTGAGAGTTTTAAGCTCGCTTCACGAGCATTCATACTATCACGCTCTCCCCACGCGCTGGAAGGTAGTAGGACGGCGTGTTAGAATATATATAATTTATGTAAAGGTTTTCTGTTAAAAAAATTCTGTAAAGCATTTAATGTCGTGTGAACGTATGCGCGATTTTGTGCTTGCGTGTATGTGTGCGCGTGTGTTTGCACATAGCACTACAAGCCATCTCCAACGCCGTTAGTTAAATTATTCAACTTAAAATCAATTTTTTTTATTAATTTATGGTAACAATTTTATTCACCTGTAGCATGATTAATTTATTTACTAGTAAACTATGCCATACGTAAATAAAAAAGGTTGATGAAAAAGGGGTCTGGAAATGAATTTACCCCCTCCTGTTTTCGGCAGCGCCTGCATTTGTTTAGCGTAAAGCACAGTCTTTGTGCAATCTCTCTTTGTGACAAGTTGAAAGCCAACTAACAATTAGTCTACTCAAAGGATTAATTACCACATTTCTTATCTTATCTCTCCGCTGTTGTAAAATAGGTGGAAAAAGAAAAGAAATGTAAAAGCGACAGTGAGTTTTGATTTTGGGGAGAAACACACTCGAGTAACAATGTCACGAATGCTGCACGTATTGGCAATATGTTTGGTAATTATACCAATGGCAATGCTTCAGACACAGCCATTGGTCCACCTAGAAACAGGAGCCGTGCAAGGTGTTTATGCATCATCCACTGGAGGAAGAAAATTTTCTGCATTTCGAGGAATTCCATACGCAAGACCTCCAACAGGGAAGTATAGATTTAAAGTAAGTACCTAATCATAATACTTCAAGGGCCTTATTCGTAGCAGAATGTTGGCCAGCCATATTAGAAACTGATGGCGGGCTATGCAAGCATTGTGAAGTAGAGTGCACAACCACCAGGGGCGGATCACAACCAGACAAAGTACTTAGGACCACCGGTCGTTAATATTTTTTTCAAGGCATGTACTACATTCTATCATAAACGGGAAATATTAGCTATTTTGTTAACTACACATAAATAGAGGTGCTACAATAGCATATACTTTTAGCAATATTCGAAAACCCGGAGAGTTCGCCGAAAATGGAACTAACACCATATATTTTTACCGTTCCTTACATATCCTGAGACCCGGAGAAAATTTAAAGAAAACTAATTGCGCTAAAAAGGCACGTACTTTCTCGTAGATGGTGTGGAAAACTGATTCTTAGTAGTTTGTTTAAAAACCAAAATAAATACTATAGTATTAATATAAAAAATATAAAATGTCTTAACGACTCCTGTGACAGGGGCAAAAGCGAGCGAAATGCCAGTAATTATAATAAACCTGTTGCCCACCCATTTGGCTCTATCATTTTTAAATTATTTTGGCGGGAAGTGAAATAAATGTTGGTCCAACATAAATGCAGATCACTGACCTGGCCCTCAGCGAGCTTTCGATTTTGGTGACGTTGACATCTCTGCAACGTTTGCATACAGGAACAGAGAATAAGAGCTCAATTGAGTTATTGCAGTACGGAATGTAAAACCTCAATTTTCAAACAATGAAAACCAAAAACCATTTTGATGAATTATGTCAAGACGAAAGACTTGTGAATCCTTGAAGACTTGTGTACTTTCAAAGTAATTCAACCATGGGAAATGATGAAATTATACGATGACGAAGTAATAATTGAGATAAAACAACTGGTTAGAAAATATCCTAAAAATATTTCAAATCCATTATCAGCGCAATTATTATCTTTGCGAAGTTGTTTAGGCAATAGCATTGTTAAAGTAAATTAGGTACGAGAATTAGATAATTTAATTTTAATACAGCACTTTAGATTAATGATGTGTCTCCCCGAAGTATGTACGTTTTACTATCCCAGTAACAGTTTCTACTGCCGAATGGTCTTTTTCTAATTTGGAAATCATAAAAAATTATTTAAAGACCATGGGCCAAGAACCATTAAGAGATTTAAGTATTCTGTCAATTGAACATAACATTACCCATAATTTGATAAATAATTAAGAAGAAATTGTTAAAACGTTCGCCGAATGTACAGCTCGTCGTGTCAAACTTTAAAACAACGAAATCTATATCAACACCTTTGTATGTATGTGTGTTATTTAAAGAATCAAATATATATATATATATATATATATATATATATATATATATATATATGTGTGTGTGTGTGTGTGTATGTGTGTGTTTGTGTGTGTGTGTGTGTGTGTTAGTTAAAGACATTTAGACAATTTTTAGTGTCATTTTTAAGGAGAACATTTTAATATGAGACACTTTTGCATCTTTTATAATAAAAAGTTCTTCAAATAAGAATTTTTTTGGAGTGTGGGGAGCCTCTGCTGATCTTGTAGCCAGGACTCCAGAAAAGATAGTTCCGCCACTGTTTGCGATGATTTTCTTCCTAGTAGCCAATTTTACCTAAGTTTTCGCTCTAATTATTTTATTTTATTCTTGATATGATTTTTCCACGTGAGTCTTCTGTCCAGAGTATGTCCAAGATATTTGCCGTGTCATTTTGAGGAATAGGTTGCGATCCGATTTTTATATGTAGACATGTTTCGTGCTTCAGACTGAATTGGGCCTCCTTGTCGTTAATTTTGAGGCGCCAGCATTTCTGCCACTTGTGAATGGATTGCAGATGTTCTTTCATAAGACGAGATGCTTCATAAGCGAGATGCGAGGAATAAGTTCTGAAGTTTCACCGTTAAATTTTATTTGAAAATGTCTTTCTGTGAAATACGATTTTAATAAGTGATAGTAAGGACACGGTAGATTTTTCTTAACTTTATACAATAGACCTGGGTGCCATACTTTGTCGAAAGCCTGGCTTACGTGCAGCAATACAGCAGAGCAATAGTCTTTATTTTCTAGCAATTCACTAAATTCGTTTACTATTCGATGAATTTGTTTTACAGTCGAATGCCGTTGTCTGAAACTGATCATGAGGTATTATTTCCTTTTCTTGTAAAAATGGAGTCAAACGTGATTGAGATATGGACAGAAATTGCGGTATAATAATATTACGTAACCGTAACTAAGGGCGAGAAAGTAAGTGCTGCACAACTAGTTTTATTGTTATTTTTTGAAAATCTGAAATGAGATTTATATGGTGACGGCAATTTTTTAAATAAAACTAATCATTACATAAATAATAATTGCGGTATCAGTTGAATTACCTAGAAATTCTACAACAGCACATACTTTCTCGTATTGTCGGAAATAGTTACATAATATTGAAAAATTTTAATTTCTGCAATTCTAAAAATTTCCAATCCAAACGAAGCGCCTGCGCCAAGAACAGTCGTCATTAGTAACATTTACAAATAAAATAAACGAATAAATTTAACTCAAAAATAAAGAGTAATATTTCAAACAATCTTCTTCCTTTTTATGTTTGATTTTGCAATCAGTTCATTATATAATAATTTCTTTATATTAATTTTCCACGTTTTTGCCATGAATCGAATACGAATCGACAAAAGTTCGATTTATCCATGTTAACTTGAATTAGGTTAAATAGAACTATTTAATGTTTTAGTAGAAACATCATTTGAGTGTGTTTTAAATAAGGGTTTTTCAGGAACCTACGCCAATAAAGAGGTGGCCAGGTGTATGGAATGCATCTGAATATGGAAGTTCCTGTCTGCAATATGAGGTTGACATGGACCGTGTTATTGGAAGCGAAGATTGTCTATTTATTAATATTTTCACGCCAAAGGTCAATCCAACTCGTCGTAACTTACAATAACTGACTCATAAAATATGTACTGCTAGTTAAATATAAATATACTATATACATATCAACCTGCCAATAAATCGTATCTAATTTTAAAATGTTTCAATGATTACTTTCAGCTCTTTACAATGGATGCATCGACTCCGAGAGGAGTCTTGGTTTTCATTCACGGAAAAACTTTTATGTCTGCCACTGAACTGAAACATGATCCAACTCATCTAATGGATAACAATATTGTGGTGGTCACATTCAATTACAGGCTAGGCATTCTAGGTATAAAATGAATTAAATCCTGGTTTTTCTTTTGCGATTTGTGTCCTTTTCTCTCGTAATTTATTGCCCTATTTATCAGGATTTCTGAGCACCGAAGATGATGTCGCTCCAGGTAATTTTGGAATGAAAGATCAAGTATTGGCTTTACATTGGATTCAAAAAAATATTGCTGCCTTCGGGGGCAACCCTACGAGAGTAATTATAGCAGGGTCATTAGCAGGAGGAGCCAGCGTGCATTACCATTATTTTTCATCAAATTCACAAGGTAAATATAAAAAATTAAATATTTTAAATACAGATGTCAGATAAGTGCATAATAGTTTTTTTTTATAATCAAATTGTTCAAACATAATTTTCGTAATAACTGTATAAATATATATATATATATATGTATATATATATGTATTATTATATATATATAATGTATATATATATATATGTATATATATATATATATATATATATGTATATGTATATATGTATATATGTATATGTATATATATATATGTATATATATATGTATATATATATATATATGTATATGTATATGTATATATATATGTATATGTATATGTATATATATATGTATATGTATATGTATATGTATATGTATATATATATATGTATATATATATATGTATATATGTATATGTATATATATGTATATATATATGTGTATATATATATATATACTAAATTGTCTTTTGTCGTCATAGAGCCTAGTAAATATGTTATAACTTAAGTCTAAAATCAGGCCGGTTAATTCGATTAATCAAACGGTGGGAAACAGCGATGAACGGATAATTTCGAACTTCATCCGACTATTGTTATCTTTAGCCTCCAGGCGCTGGCTAAAGTAAGGTGATAAGATGAAAACGAGTGTGGGGCGTCTTATGCGCTGTATTAAAAAAGCGATGGAAATTATGGGTTTAACAGGGACAAGGTTGTTTGGTGTTAATCGCGAAGTATGGAGTGTCGTCGCGAAATTGGAAAGGTAAAGTGCGTTATTTAGTAATTAATAATTAGATATTTTAGATGTGATGTCGTGTAAATAGAAATTTACTAATGGCACAATATAGTTCGAAATTACAAACCTTGTGTTTCCCAAGCCTTGGAAAGTTCCTTACGACTGTCCGATCCCTTTTTATCTTATATAACCTGCTTTACTTTGTTCCCGTGATTCACATCACCTACCTTAGCAGTCTCGTATTTACTAAGATCAATTTTATCCGGTTAAAGAATAGTTCGAAGTGATTCTACTCCGGACTTCATCCATCCATATTGGATAAAGAGAACGTAAATTCGAAAATTAGCTCCATTCAGACATTGACCGTAACATATACATCATAAATATAATGATATTGATGATTGAATATTGAGTAAGTTCGTAGTTTTCTGTTAAACGCATCATTTCCGTCACTTTTTTGTTTATTATTAATATATTTATATTAATTATTAATGCATCTTCTTAAGATAAAAATTCTCTTTAGAATCTACGTGGGTTGTAGAGTGTGTTACAGTTTCACGATTTACTTCATTTCTATTTATATTCCTGTAAAATAATGTGACGCATCCATACTTAATCCAGGCATTTGTCGACATTTTCTTTAGTTCAATTTCAATCTTACTTAGGGCTACTATCGAAGGGCGGTCGAAAAGTTTCTAGTCAGAGATATTTACCACAATGTCTCATACACGGGATGGGCGGTTATACTAATAATAATATCAATTGAAGAAACATTTCATTTCAATTAAATTTTTGCAAACTTAATGGATGTACAAGAGCGTATGTGCACACATGAAATAAATGAAATGACGCACCATTTCCTTTCTTGACACATTCACTTCATACCATCGCTTTTCGGCACTATTTTATTTTCTATTATCATACCTTTTTCTCTGTACCAAAATAACGCAATTTCTGTTACCAATATATTTATTATTTTCGAATTCTTTAAATTTCTTCAAGAGGAGTAGAAAACATTAATAATAAATTTTTTGATAGCATCCTAATTTTTATTTTTTATTATGCTAATATCTTACAATTTGTTTGTTAGACATCAATGCATTCTAATTTTTTAAACATTCTTAAGGAATATTCCATGGAGGAATGTCATTTGCTGGAACAGCACTATCACCATGGGCTCAAGCGTATAAGCCACGAGTTCAAACAAATAAACTGGCAGAAATCTTAGGATGCAGTACATATTCATCTGGTGATTTAATTGACTGTCTGCGATATCGTCCTGCTAGAAAAATTATGCAACAAACAAAACATTTTCTGGTAATATCTTTCAATACAGTATTAAAGATAGCATTTATACAAAATACAATGTAATTCATATTTAAAATTATTTAATATTTGGAAATTATCTAAAAACTTACAAATGCAAAAGAAAATATACAGTATCTCCATGTTTACAGTCCTTCTACTTCTCAAAAGAATTGGGAATAGTTCCTACCAGCCCATTTGGACCCACTATTGAAACAATGGGAAAAGCTCCATTTATAAATAAGCATCCAGGAGACAGTTTACTGACTGGTGCAATTCAAGATTTACCTTGGATAACAAGCACAACAATAGGGAATGGATTTGATCCTTTAACAGGTAAAAACATTCATATTTTGAATATGCACAGATAGTAATTATAGAAATGTTCCTGTAACTCTCCTTCAATGTTAATTAATCTGCCCCACTTGTGCACACCATTTGAAATGTTTCTTGTTCTCCAGCAAATGCCATTTGTAATGAATCTTCTAATATGCCCTGATAATTTTTCCGGGGTCCTACAGCTGCCGCTTCCCGCACCCCACGCCACAGGTCTCGGTCTCGCCATGCTTCTTCCTCCTCTTCAATTCCTTCCGCATACCACGATGTTGGTTCCCTTCTTTTCCTTCCTGTAGGTTGATATAGCATAATTTTCTTTGGCCATCTATCTTCTCCCATTCTTAATACATGCCCGAACCAGAGAAGCTGCCTTTCTTGGATTCTGTCAACGATGTTATACTGAGACTGCGCCCTTTCCCTTATTTCTTCATTGCTTACATGTTCTCGGCGTGAGATTCTCAAAGATCTTCTGAGATGGTCCATTTCTATTGCTTTCAATTTCTTCAAGAGGATATTTTGTTATTTATTTAATTAATCTGATATTTCCATATAACTAACACCTAGGCAATCAATGTTAATATTTATATTTATGAAAATATGTTGTCCTGCTCTGCTGATATCCTTATTTTATAATCAAATATTTTATTAGCATTACCTTTAATATTTCCTTACTTGTGAGTATCAACATACGACGAACAATAATCTTATCTTGTCGCATGCAGACGGAATGTCTGTACAGATCAGCGATTTCTGAAAGTTGGGATAGTTTAAACAATTCTTTGATTGATGGCAATTAACTATAAATTATCAGCCTTGTTTTCAAATAATAAAAAACGATTTATTTATGAATTAAACATTAACAATTCTTTATGAGCTCATTACGCGACTATAGTTTTGATAATTATCCTTCCTGTTAAGCAATTTAAGTGTTCGTTGCGTACGAAAAATCTTCGCGCGCATTTGAACACTTCTCGGGTGAATCCCAGATGAAGGATGTCCAATCTGTCTTCCTTCTTCGGTCACCGCGTTGATATTTATTCTTTCGCCGTGCGTAAAATTATGTTACCCGCAACCCCTTCTTTTGCCGCCCAAAGGACATTTTTTCACAATTTCTCAATTTTTCGGTCTCCTAATGCTAGATCTGAAACAATCGTATATTGAAGACTATTATAGAAGTGTTCGGCCCGTGTATGACCCGGACGGCCGAAGTGGTAATAGGCGTGTACGGATTCAGCGGTAAGGTGAATGAGGTCGCGGGTTAGAATCATGCGCAGGTTTTTTTTTATTTGATGAATGTGTTGTGACAGAAAACTTTTGAGAATTCGAGAAACTTTATTGAAAATCATTTGAAGCACTTCTACTAAAAAAACCAAAAAAAAAAATACAAATAAATAAACCGTAAGTGCATGTAGTATGTCATTTTCGAATTTGTAACTTTTAAACAATTTTTCAACTATCTTATTCGATTTTTAAAACGTATGTCACGTCAAGTCAATTGTTATCTGTCTATCCATAAGTATGAACCGATTTAACTTATAATTTCTTAATCTATCAACATGAAATTTAAATGTAGACACTACCTATGGGACCAACTACGTTTTTCTTTTACCGTGATATTCCTAATGGTTCTGAATATTATTGCTTCTCGCTCTTACGAAGGTTGTTGCTACATGGCGCTTATGTGGTGTTGTGGTATGGGTGTCGGCATACTAATTCTGAAGATATGAGTTCGGAACTGGGAGCGGAAATAAATATTTGCTGTTTGAAATCACTTTTGCAAGTTTATGTAATAGTATAATACAGCGGAGCAGTCACAAATTGTTGTGTATTCGAAAATGAGAACGAAGTCAGTTTGTGAATACACATATATTGAACACAACAAATAACATACATGGACTCCCGTGAGGCCCGGCCACAGGAGAAAAACATTCAAATTTATACTCTTTTGCCGGGAAGCTCGAAATGTGAGGTTGTCGGCAAAGGTCCCACTTCTAGGTGCCGAGTGGTTGGCACAACTTTGACTCCCGGCGATGGCGTTGGCTCTCCATTGACTAGCTCTATCACTCCAGGCTTGTGATGCGGCTAAGACCGTAGGCTGCGACTACCTCTGCTTGGCGGACGTCGGGTTTACAGTCGCCACCAGCCAATTGGGAGGCCGGACGGAGGCACTTTTTGCTAAGCAGCTTGGTCGCTAGGACGCCTTATGACAATGCTGCGTCCTATTGGCCGCTACCCGAATTGCTATCGCGCGTCTTTTGAAAGTCCGGCGCCAGAAAGTATGTGATTTTGTAGCACCACTAGTTTAAATATATCTTTCGTCACTAATAATTATATTTACAGGCTGTCTTTATATCTTATTGGATTTGGATGAACTTCAAATTACTTCTATGAAGATTGTAGAAAACTCCAAAATTTCCTGTAAAATTGTGCATTTTCAGAAATTTTCAGCATTTTCAAATATCAGTTTCTCTAAAGCGTTTAAAGTTTAGTGTCAAAGTATTGTAATACATAGATTTAATGTTTGAATGAACTTTAAAGATCGGGAGTACATATAAAGATCAGTTTAAGGTATATGATTTGTTTGAGGCCGACCTGGATGGCCGAGGTGGCCACGAGCGAGTACCGACTCAGCGCTTCGGTCCGAAGGGTCGCGGGTTCGAGTCCCGCCTTGGGCATGGTTGTTTGTCCCTTGTCTTTGTATGTATGTGTTGTCGCGGAGGGCCTCGCGTTCTGCTGACCCCAGATCAGAGGAGCCCGCAAGTGTGTTGGTGTCTAGTGTATGGTCGAATATGCGTCCCATCGGGACGCAAAGGGTAACCGGCTGTCGGGTGGATAAAAACCCTAGAAAAAAAGAAGATTAGTTTGAGACAAGGTGTTGTACCAGGCGATTCCATTAAATGAACCGGTAAAGATGGCTCAGGGTATCAACTGATGTCACTGCAGTGCTTCTGAACGGGAGTTATTAGGGATCGAATTCCAAAGGTGGGAGGATTTTCGACCCTAGCAAGTCTGCTAGGTCCAAGTAGTATCTAAATCCAAGTAGTATATGGCTTAGGGTAGGATTCACAGAATTATGAAAACGTACACAGAATTCACTTTTCCCCGTAGCACGTCACACACAGTTTTGAACTGTTTTTGAGGTAAAAAATAAATAAATAAAAAAGTATGCGATGTTCAAAGAGGCTCTTCATTGGCAATAAGCCCAGAGGCGGCAGGGACCGTGTGAGACCCTGGTAGGTCTTTTAGGCGCCAATAGAAGGCAGCTGGGAAGAAGGAGCAAAACCGGAAAGTATGTGGGCGAACCAAGTTTATTTTAAATACAAATAGAAACACTGAGATATATGGTAAGATACTGAGATAAATGATACAATATGCTTCCAAGAATGTATGTGTGTTTGCTTACAATTTTTTTTTAATTTGTTCAATACAAATTTTTCATTTTGTTAAAATTACGGATATTATAATACTACGTATCACGACTGCATAATATCAAGTTGAAGACAATAAAATTCCATTCAAAAACCGGAAAGCTAGCCCAGACTCAAAAGAATAAGATACGAATAACTATTTTTTAAAAACGCTATTCTAGAGCACCATTACTTTCCTTCTATCTTTGCTTAGGTAAACAAATGTTGTTGCATTGTTTAGGACGTTTATTACTAGAACCTTTCTTAACTCTACGTTATCATTTACTCTTTCAAGGTTTATTTGACGTTTTCAAAACAATTCCAAACCGTCACCATGCTCAATCGTTTCGTGGGCACTCTCGTGTGGCACTCGTGTGGGCACTCTCTTGCTGCCAGGCCTTCCCATAAACACGATTAAATCGCTTTTCATATTGTTTCAGTAGTATACACACCTTTTGCGGATCTCACACGCAACCCATCTTTATAAATGAGGTCTCTCAAGAAAGAGAACTTCCCGGAGACATGACGAATTGCACTTTGACTTTAAAAATATGAAAGGTTTGCTTAAAACACACATCTACATATGCTTATGAAATGAAACCCGCAGCACTCACCCAGATGTTTTTAAATCTATATCGTTACATAACTCCTAAACGAAGCGTTATAGGGCTTTAAAAACTACAATTTTGAGGCCAGAGAAACGGCCCCCAATTTTGAGGCCCAGAGAAACGCCCCCCACTCTGTATTTTACAGAATGAGATCTTCTTGAACTGTCTGTTACATTTTTGTTGGTTTGACGCTTCTCGATTCTACCACTCCTGTTCATAGCCTGTAGAATCTGCAACTGTGTGTGGAATTAAACTAATTACTTGATATCCTACACGATTGAATTACGCTAGTGTACCCCTCTGCTGGGTAATAACTTTAAATACGAATAGTTTGTATTGACAATGGTGTATACTGTATTGTATTGTTATCAATTACAAGGAGACATACAGAACAAGTGATGGAGGATAACAGGGTCTTGAAGAAAAAGATATATTCCAGGACTGATGTGGAAATGGAAAAATTGGAAAGAGGGTGGGATTTAACATGCGAGAGTTCTTGTACGGTACGCTAGTCTTATAAATTTTATTACCTGTCGATGTAAAGAACAGCTGTTCATTAGAAGATATTTATGAATGTTGGTGTTCGTCAAAAAAGGACGGTGTACATATGCCCCGGCGGAAACATCCGAAACGCAGAAAATTATCAGAAAAGTGTGTGCCCCACCAACAGTTCGAAACTAAACATTTTTTACACAAACTTGTTGACAACGATTGCAATATATTGGTATCTACATGCAACATTAGTTTTTAAATGTATAAAATGTTCCTTCAGTTATTTTACAATTTATTCCGGGATCCGGCGTTGCCTCCCTCCTCCACGGTATTCTCCGGGTACCGGAATGATCCTGGTATGTAACTGTTAAAAAACTGACCCCCTCCCCAAGCTCTCAACGACCTGTGCAGGCGGTCTGCGGGCTTCACAATCGGAAACACACTTCATGCGATTTATACTCTATTCGAAGACCTCATACCGACTGAGGTAGCTCAGGACATCAAATGATGCCACTGCATTGCCTTTGACCGGTAGGTTCTATGGTTCGAGTCCCGACGGCGGCAGGATTTACATCATTTACGACAATTTACGACTCGACAACGAGGTGGAAATCAGCCACCGCCTGGAGGACAATTCTAGCAGCCGACTGTTCTCATCGTAGTTTTCCTTGACATCTCTTATCATACCAGGAGAATGTAGGAGCAATACTTTAGCTACTGAGTCGTGGACCTCGAGTCATCTTTCCATCCTTTACCTTGTCCCATTCTCTCCTCTCACTCCCCTGCCCACTCTCGCAGCCCCCCCACTCTCTCTCTCTCTCTCTCCCTCTCTATCTCTTTCTTTCATGTACTACACTACCTTTTCAGCTAGGTCGAATTCAGTCTCTGTCAGAATTCTGAATTCAGAATTGTAGCGGCCGGCTGCTCTGATCGGTAGATTTCTGTGGTTTCTCCGATGAACAACAGGACCATGGACCTCACGTCATCTTTCCTTCGTTTACCTTGTCCTATCCTCTTCTCTGCCCACTCTCGCACCACACACACACACACACACACACACACACACACACACACACACACACACACACACACATACACACACACACTTTCATGTACTACACTACCACACATATTGGGAGTCCAGTAGTGATATTAAAACTTGTCTCATATGGGCAGTGACCCACTGGCGGTAGGTACCTGGTTGGGGAAAATTCCGAAAAACTCGTTGGCACCGGATCTCGCCATTCAACGATAAAAGCTAAGAACCCCACCAACTTTCGCGATAAAAAACAGGTACTGCACTAACGGAACTAATGACTATATCAGTTGATGCGGTCGGAAATGAACAATCAAGGTGAAACGGGAATTTACAGTAAATAGAGTTACATGAATCTAAGAGAATTGTTTATCCAATGTCTGTTTATTCGTAAGGATCTGAACTTCTAGCGCAATAATCTCTTCTTAGGATAAATTAAGTAATGAATTGTATTTTTTACAGTGAGCGAGTCAGCGTTTCAATTTCTAAATGAAAATTTTCATAATATTGCCTCAATCGTACTGAATTTCAATCACACCGTGGCACCCACTATGCATAGGAAAATAAGTGAAAATATTTACCTGCAATACATTGCAAATAAATCCACTCCGGACGCTGCAATACTTGGATATCAGCAAGTATGTAATCAGTTATTAAGGTATGATTTTTAAATATTTAATTTTACAAAAGTAAATTTCAAATTTTGCAGTTATTGATTGACCGCATGTATACTGCGGATGCCGAGAGGGCAGCAAGAATGATGGCATCCATCAATTCAGCTCCTGTTTATTTTTATGATATTCCTAATAAAAGTTTAAAAGATAAACTTGCAAGTCTACAAAATGATGTTCGAGAAAATCCAGGTATCCTTGATCCATTAATTGTTTGTTAAAATATTTTTAAAACAAACATCAAAATTGAATCAAACCATTTCAACAAAAAATAATGTAATTAATAAAATATTTTGATTTAATAAAAATGAATACATTTTTCAGGAATTGTAATTCATAATGAAATAGAATACGTTGAACCAACACTGTACGCCAGAGAATATTTTGAAGAGGGTGGATCTTTGTTCAAACTTCTTACCAACATTTATGTGAATTTCCTGCAAACTGGGTGAGTAGAGTACAAAGACATACATATCTACAGAATCAAAAAATCAAATCAATTTAAAGTGATTATCTTTCTTGTTTCCATTTGAATATCACAATTGAAAGATTATAGAAGTTATTTTAGAAATGTAATCTAAAACAACTGTGAACTACCTAAAAGAATATTTTTATAGACAAATATTTTTCAATGCTCATCTGTTTAAACAACTGGTAGAATTTTACCATTTTTTAAAGAATTTTTAAATTACTTGATTCATAATATGTACTATTCTCCTCTCTAGAATACCGAGGCAAGGTGGAAAAACGCATCTGACCTAAAAAAGGAAATTTCTCATAATTTTCGTGCAATTAATGTGATGCATTTCGTATTTGTCAATTCCATTTTTATTTTCTTGTCTACTAAGCACATACATAGTAAAGAGAAAATGTACACTCGAATATTTATCACGTCTAATTGGGATTTAAATTAATAGAGGGTATTCTAACGCTGCAGCTGAAAGAAGAAATGCTTCTTCAGAAAAACACTTGTCTTGTGTGGCCAACATTTGAAAAAAGTAGATAAATCTTGATCCTATATGGAGTAAATTACTTCCTCTAAAAGGTTATATAGTTAGAATCCACGTTGGTTCTTGATACTGATAAATTAGTTTACGCCACAAGATTTGTCAGTCCGTCTGTGGTCAAACTAGCCCCTAAGCCGTTTAAACGATTTTCTCCAAAATTTATATTCTGGATCAATCTGGCCGAACTCTAGGCCATGCCTCAATAGATAATGGTAGCCGGCAAGGGATTACGGTAATACAGACTTTTATAATTTGTTGCGTCTTACTCATCATAACACAAGGCGTTTCTCAGCCCTTGATCGAGCGTTGAGCGCGGAGTAATCCTCCATTAATATTTCGTTATTTTATCAGCGCTCTCAGTATTCCAGAGGGCGCTGTATTTATGTATGTCTAGTCCCGCATCGTCTGTCATTTGTCAAGAGGACCGCCTGGTAGCATCTCCGCATAGCCGTGTCTCTTACCGTCTGCGTCTCTTACCGCATAGCCGTGTCTCTTACTTCACGCGCCCCTGCGTCACTCCCTAGCGGCTCGAATTGAGAAGGAATTAGGGAAAGGATAGGACTAGCCCTTTTCACAGGGTTGGACTAGCCCCGACGAAGCAGGCAGACTCGTTTTGTGGGAACAAATTGCACACGAGCTTGTCCGGGAATCGAACCCGGACCTTCTTGGTGAAAGACGAGCGAATTCGCTCTGAGCCACGAGTCCCTTAATAATACTCGGATAACACGAACTCCGATTATTTTGGTCCCTTGGAATTCGTGTTCATGAGGGTTTACTGTAGTTCACATGTTTCCACAGCGCTAGTATGTTCAGTTGGTTTGATCTTGGCTTGGAGTAGTTTTTAATCAGTTATTCTCAGAACATTTTTCGCGTATTATTGATACTTTGCAATTGTGTTAGATTTGTTCGACGACGACTTTTATTGCTGACTTTCGTGAAGCAAGGATCATTAGATGATGTTAAAAGCAGTAATACCATTATTGACTGTATGCATTTTGATTTCCTCGCATATTGTTTACGCAGTATAGGGAAAGTATTGTAAACTTACGGAAAAACGGCGATTTTTCAACAGAAAAACTCAACGAAAAATTGTATTACCTGTTTCTGTATGTAGTGCATTACTTCCTCTCTGGGGGTCGTACATCGTCCAGGAAGTTGATATAGTAGTTGATGTTAGCAAACGTTCACCAGTAAGTACCGCGATGCCCTCCTGTAAGGAAATCGCAACCGTTTGACTTCAATAGCCGCCTCTAATGGGTTTCCGCTGCCTGGCCGGCAAGTCCATTCTCTCACCCCCACACGGTGGCTCCCGGTAACGCATCTCGGGGCAACTTGAGGTGCAGCCAAGAGGGTTGGGCGAAAGGAGAGCCTCCGGTGCCTTAAGACGAGAGCACCTAGCTAATGGGAAGAAATCCTTGACAGAAAAACCATCTCTAGGACCTGACAGAGGTAGGGGATCGGGGGTCTGCAGCTCACGGTCTCGTTGTGCTCCTTGGAGCGACTGGCAGCGACAAAGCCTGGGACGCGGGAGCGCATGGTGGCGCGCCCCGTGAACAACAGGCCACCACTGATGATGACCCTAGGTTGGAACGGTTCAGTGGCGTAGCTATAGGAGCAGGGGGCGGTGCGCCGCGGGTGACACCAATTATAAAATTTTATTGTTGGAATTATAGAATTTTAATGATTTGTTTAAAAATTATATATATATATATATATATATATTAATTTAATAGTTGTACAATTAAATCATATACACTAAGAGAGCAAAGAAAAATAATGTAAAACGCGAAACTGTAAGCAGTAAGTCCTAATTCTCCAGTGGTCCAAGAGTCTTGATTTCGGCGATTACTTTATCTTACAAATTTACAGATTACAAATCATCTTTAACGTTGTGCATATATATTTATATTTAATTAAATAACGTATAAACTATTCAGGTATAGATATTTTTATATTTAATTTAGGGAGAGTGACACCATTAGTTTTGCCCTGGGTGACCAACTTACGCTACGCCACTGGAACGGTTCATGATTGACCGTCCATTATGAACAAACGCATCGATCCGTGGTGAAGTTCAATTCATACCCAAATAGGTTTATCCCCGACCACGTTTCGCTAATGTTCAAATTCTTCACGAAGCTGTTCTTGACATGAAAAATGCGGAGGGTAGTGTCCGTGCTGGGCTATTCAAAACATTCGACACAACGAGACAATTCCTCACGTGGCGATTCGGTGGGCTTTGTCCAGGCAAGGGAACCCCGATGCTTTTACTAATGTGGTAATGGACCCTTGCGCTGACATTTTCAGTCATTCAGCATCTCTCGAAAGGCATTGAGGTGCCAATCAGTGGCGTCTCCTCACTCTGAACAACAGAGCGTTGGCAGTGAAGGAAAATGTCAACCCCACACTACTCTTTTCGCTTACATATTTAAAGTAAAACTGAATTACGTAAACAAAATCCTTATTTATTTTAAATTATAAACTTGCAAGAATTAGGGTAAGAAAGTCGAAAAATAACAACAATAAGGATGTTGTATTTTCTATTGCAAAGATTGATGTTGACATGATTGATGTGGCCAAAATTAATTCAAATTTGGCGCCGTACCTGAAATTGAATAATTTACAACAATTCCTTGGCGCTAATTAACAGCAAGGGGCATACATTTTAAACGTCCCGCGTTGGATGTATGATATTTTTTTCTGTAAAAACCGCGGGCTGCCTTCCAGAGAGAAAGGCCAAGACGTCTTTCGTATGAAACTCACAGGTAAGACAAACCGCTTTGAAAAGTGTGAACTGATTTCATAGACGCTCGCGAGATTGCAACAGCTACTGCGAACCAGTGAGAGAAAACATCTCGTATTGTTGAAAATTTTGGAGAATCAGATGCATTTCCAAATAAGACGCCATGAAAGTCAATTGTTTGAGAATCTTCATCCGAGGGGTTTCACAAAGGATCGCCTCGTCAGTAAAATGGCTAAGTAATTCACATCTTGGCTGCATGTAAAAATAAGATTTTGACAATTGGCAACGGCACTGCAGACCGCGTGCACACAAGAGTTTTGGCGCGGGACTTGCGGGACATTGTATGACACCCGAATTACGACAGAAAACGATATTCTTTTCACCTAGGCGAGGTAACATTGACAACTTCATCAATACTCAATAATTCTTACGCTGAGGTAAATTAATAATTCTTAAATAATTGTCTTTTCAAAATTATCCCTTGTGGCAAGACAGGAAAGGTGAAAGGAGTCTTGTCGACAACCTTAATCATTGTCTGTTACTCTCCCAAAACTGTATAATACATTTTAAAGTATTTAAAAAGACATATTTGACGCTCTTCCCAAGACACGATCGCCCATTACTCAATGTTGTTTCTTTTCATTTCAACTTGTTTCTTTTCTTCATACTAAAGAGAAGGAAAGCAATTATTTAAAATTATTGTTCCACTTTTTCACGATCCATATCAATAATTTGCATGGGACCGAAATAATTTGTATGGTCAGTAATGATAATTCCCTAACATACCTGAGAGTGAACTACTCTATTTATTTATTTTTTTACGTAAAAAAATAGTTAAAAACTGCGTATGACGTGCTATGGGGAAAAGTGAATTGTGTGCACATTTTCAAAATTCTGTGATCCCTACACTAAGTCATATACTACTTAAATTTTGAATTTTGAAAGGGAGAAAAAAAACTCCCACGTAATAAAATCTATTTTCAAGGATAAAAAGGCAATAAATTTTGGCTCTTATCCATGTTGTCCTTCAGAATAATACTTCCTGGCGCGACAACATGGAAACGATAATTTGAATAATTGTATTTCCCACTGAATTCTAGAAGACGTGCACAGAAAATGATGTTATATTTATGTCCAGAAGCAAAACACGGGGCCATCTCAGCATTTGCTCAATGGATCAGGGAAACTGGACGAAAAACCTGATCGAGATGGGGTCATTGACCCGGAGGCTGCAATACAATACTTGTTATAGGTTGTTTATACACATTTATACAGTTCAAATGGTAAATAATGCATTACGAATCATTGTTAAAATTAATATTACTTTTCTTGTGATGCTCAGTATAGTCTCTAATTGTATAGAAACAGTTATGCAGCACTATTAGGAACGGCTTCCCATCTAAATCACTTTTTCTCTTTTTCTGTTGGATGTTGTGATATCGAAGGAATTGATATGCTGATTGCTCATCAAAACAGATAGCACTCAATCGAAAGAAATTAATATTTGCAACCATTGCCGCCAATCTCATTCATTTAAAAACAGAATACTCTCATTCGCGCCACTTGTTCTTCGCCTTCGTCCAGCCACCTCACGACGTGGCATCAGCTCGTAACGAAAAGGGATAAGACCACAATTCTTTAATCGTCCAATGTGCGAAGTTGGGGGACAGACAGATGAACGTAATATGATTACATTTTTTGGTTTTGGTTTTTATTGAATCAGTGGTTCGGAATTAATGTTCTTCAAATTTAGGAGTCGAATGTTTCTTGTTTAGTTTATAAAGGAGGAAGTATAATGGTAAAGTACTTTTATAACTTGATAAGTTGGAGCCTTAACAATTTTAAATTGCGTGTTGAAGTTTTTCTAAATAACTCATACTTCACAATCTCTCTTGAATTACTGACACTATTCATAACTGTGTGTAAGAACAAAAGAATAAAACATCATAGAGTCAAAGTTCATATCCTATCTACACCATATTTTTATGTCGCTTGAAAGATCGTAGAGGTCAAAAAATGTGTTTGTCCTTTTAAGATGCGAAAGAGCAAGTTTCACACTTTTGTTGAAAGAACGATAAGTGCATCTATGTACATAAACCTCTTTTAAAATGAAAAGGAGAGAAAGAAATCTAGCTTCTATCCATATGTGAGAGAAGTAATGTGTAGGATTTGCATGGCCGAGTACACCTTCAGTACACCTTCAGTAGCCCCTACCATTAGACTCTACCGCACGACAAACTTCTCTAAATGCACACGAAATAAAATTCCCCGCATAGTCGCACACTTAAACAGCACGCAGCAACGCCGAATTGGGTTGTACCAATATGGCCGCCGCGTGAACTCACTTGTTTAATTGGAAACCTCTAGGGGTGACTCTATGTACAGTACTCTTTGCTTACACTCATCACACTGACATAGAGGAATTTGCAAACATTTATTTATCTTCTGTTGTGATCATAAGTACACAATGAAAGACCCGTTAAAATTAGTATTTTTTCAGAAGCAATGCCTCGTCACCGTCACCCAATTCCTGAAATGGTATACATGTGCATGAATTTCTCAAAATTTAAATGATTCTTAAATGGAAACGAAAAAATATTGAATGTAATATTTAATAAAGGAATGTCATAACACTCGCGGTAAATGAGAAAATTCACTCCTATTGTCGCTCGTTTTCGTGAACATATCACTCATGCAATTACCCCTCTTTATCCAATCATTTCGTTAATTACTATTAATTATGTTGCTGTAGCACGAGATGGCGCTTCAGTTACATGCAATTCCCAAGGCATTGGACTTCATCGTTGCTGGTCGTTGCCGCGTGACGCAGGCCGTGGCCGAGAATGACAGGGGGAGCGGGCGGCGTGAGTTGGAGAGAGGATAGAGAGGGGAATAAAGAGAAAGAGAGAGAGGTAAAAAGAGATAAAGGGGGAAACAGTGATGGAAAAGAGTGAGATAGAAAGAGAGAGAAGGAAAAAAGAGGGGGTAAAGAGAAAGGGAGAGAGGAAAAAGATTGAAAGAGAGAGAAGGAAAAAAGAGGGGGTAAAGAGAAAGGGAGAGAGGAAAAAGATTGAAAGAGAGAGAAGGAAAAAAGAGGGGGTAAAGAGAAAGGGAGAGAGGAAAAAGATTGAAAGAGAGAGAGAAGGACATCTTCCGAGTCCTGTTAGTGGAAAATATGAAACAACTTTCTATTAATTATTTGGATTGATCCCGGGTTTAGGGTGGCACGGTTCCTTTGGTTCCTTTTATGATTCATTATTTCTCGCGATTCCTATGTTTATAGTTGCGCGGTTCACTATAACAATTGAATTATTTATGTTCAATGTTAAATGAGAAGAATTGTGTGTATTTTCGCATTTCAAGTCATCTTCAAATAGGTCTGTGTGTCTACTCAGATGGAAGGTATGCATTTTCTTAAAAGTCAGTGTTCCCTTTAAAATAAATTCTCTTAAAAGTGAGGGAGGTATATAAGACAACGTGAGCGCCGGAGCGACAGCGGAGGCGCGAACCAGGTCTCGAGAGCGAGGGCCGGAAGGCCCTCGCGAACGTAGCACGTTGGATCCGTCGGGTAGCGCATGTCGCGGACCACTTGGTGAAAAAAATGCGTTGGTTAAAGAATTGTGTAGGTTATAAAATTAAATTTGTACCGTGAAAAATACGAATAATCAGTTCACTTAATGAGAGTACGTTGCTACGGAGATTTATACGTACAGGGAGTTTTGGAGCAGGGGGGTAGCTATTCTCCCAATCTACCTTTATTTTAAATAATTATATTTATTGCTGTAACATCATGAACTTAACTACATGCGACTACTACGTATAAACAAGGATTCAGTTCATGGAGTCGATTCTCTTCTAATGAACCGAATCAGTGAATCAAAGGAACCGTGCCACCCTAAACTCGGGATTTACCATTATTTGACTATCAAAATTTGATCAACTAAATACATTTTCAGATTTTTATTAATATCCAAAGATCCATCAAATGTATGATCAACCCGTGTTATTGTATTAATTACAATGCTTTTGTATGTTGCAAATTAAAAATGTTTTGCTTTGCACACGATTTACTTATTTCCCAAATTAATAATTTTGTTAAAAAATAAATACATTTTCAATATTCGGTATGGTTCTCCTAAAATTACAATTCAGGTCTGTATTTCAGGAATCCGACGCCAAGCAATAGTGGAGTGACATGGCTTCCTCTGATCCCAAACTACAAGGAAATCAACTATCTTTGTATCTCCAGCAGTACAGCTGTCGAAATGAAGTCGTCTTTAGAGCTAGGTAATCGAAAATTCTGGGACTCTTTGCCTCTTCAGGATCCGTCGAGTATTGCTTTTAAAGTCAAAATGTTTTCACATTCTTCGGAGTTATAAATGCAATTATTTCGTAATGAACATTGTATAATTTCATAACAATGTCTAAAAACAACACTTTTTAGTATAAAAGTTAAGTGTTAGATGATAATTTATTAGAAACATCGTTTTTGGCGGTTCTAACCTAAGGACGTCTTCATTTCTACTGGATTTCTAATTGTGAAATAGATGAAATAAAACATAAAAATAGATAACCGTTGTTGTTGTTATTTTGTTTTCAGCAATCCCACAACTAAGTGAATGCGACAACCTCTCGTTTACTATTACACAGGACTATACAAAACTGGAAACAAATTTATTTCACATGAAAAAAAGGAATAAATGTTATGAATCTTTATTACGAAGGAATATGCGACTTGTGTCTTCAATCGAACTAAAAATATTAATTTTGAATTTTAGTCGTTAGGAAAACTCAATAACTTGAAAACAACATAAAGCAGTATCTCTGACCGGGAGGTCCTATGGTTTAAGTCCCGAAAAATGGACTTGGCTATTTAGGATTTTCGACACTAGCTAGACAACTGAGTCAAATTCAGTGGCTCTCCGGTGGAATATTCTAGCAGCCGTCAGCTTTGATCGGTTGTTTCTCGTTTTTCTCCGACCAACTCAAGGCGAATGCCGAAGCGGTACCCTAACAAACGTGCCTAGAGCGCGCGCGATTTTTTCCTTCTTCTCCTTTGTCCTTTCCTCACATTCATTACACTACCAAAATGTAGGAGATACCTCTATGGAAAAAAACCTGCAAGCCTTCGTGTAGGCCGACGCCGGATCTCACCATCCGGCGAGGGCAGAACACCGCTACCTCACTCGATAAAAGCATGCACTACACTTACGGGACGAATGACCTTAGTAGTTGACGCGCCCGGGAACACGAAATAATCAACCAAACGATAGAAAACAATGTGGGTTACGGATAGGTTCTTTCAACCGGCACTTGTTGATCCTGTAGAGGACCTGAGCTATTCTTATACAGAAATGAGATCTTTCTGATCCTTCTATTATATTTCTGAAGGTTTAGCTCTTCTAGGTACTACCACCCTCCCTTACACACACACCGAAGCACGGGGTATCAGAAATGTCGAAATCTACATAAAATTAAACGGGCTTTTAGATAATCTGTTCAATTTAATATCATTTAGCTATTGCTTTCTGTTTATTAATAAATGCCTAGCTACATTTTTCGAATATTTTACTTACCTAGGCTCAATAGAGTATGATCTTCAACTCTGACCCTTTTTCAAAAATACGAATTTTGGGTTTTGATCATTATTTTATAATACATTATTATTATTATTATTATTATTATTATTACTATTATTATACTTCTTTATTACTCCTCTACTTCTCAAGAAATATCGGAGCATTCCTGCTCAAGACATCACTTGTCTCTACAAAAATATGAAGATGCTACAATCAAGAGCTTCCTCTTGCAGGGTTCTAACATCTTTCCTGTAGTCCTTTATTAATGATGAGTTTGATGACTTTTCTTCCTAGGCCCTTCACCAACCTCATTCAAGACCAAAAACTTTCTGGTGATGCCGGTACTATGACAGGTACAATCTTCACTCTCTGTAATGTGTACATATCCTTCAACTCAACAGCTAGTGGCTGGTATTTTCTTTTTTCTCAGCAACAGTTGACACTAGGTTGTCGTGTGTAGGAATTTTGACCTCAATAATCATAGCTGTTCTCACTATTTTAAAACTAAGTCTGGTCTGTTTGCTTCAACGGTCCTGTCGGTTATATTTGTACTGTTCCACAGTATTCGTGCTACATTATTACTGATAACTTGTTCAAGCTTACACTTATAAGACGGCAGCTCTTGTCCTACTAGTTGATATCTCTTTGCAAGTGCCTGATGAATAACTTTGGCTAGATTGTTATGTCGCTGAAGTATTCAGGTTGGGTCAAAGAGGACATCCATTGCATATCGCGACCCTAAAGTAAAAAGATTCTATCTGCACTGCAGTAAATTTTACAGTAGTGCATTCCAAAGTTTTGGCCCTCCTAAAACAAAATCTATTTTATTAAATGTATTCAAACTTTGTCAGTGTACTGGATATCCAAGCACGAAACTGTAGACTGATAATTATTCTAAAAGCATTGTAACTTTGGTAGAAAAAATACCTATTAATAATAATTGTCAATGTAACTGAAAGATTTATTAAATTTTAATGAATTTAAAGTAATCTGCTTGTATTTTAGTACAAATATTTACACTTCTCAATAAAATTGACATTTTAATTTAATGTCATTACTTAGAATTAGCCAACTAGAAGAGGAAAAAAGTATTTTATTGTAAATTACTAAATTACACTTAAATTTACAATGATATTTTACATAGATATTAAAGTAAAATGTCGCGTATCAATTATGTTATTATTTTTGCATTTTTAGCAATTCTTTGAAATAGACTTGGCATCCATTTCAACATGTTGGGTATATCGGCTACATCTTCCGTATTAAAATTTTATCTTTGGCCACATGCGTCTGCACAGGCGGATAGACGGGAGAACTTTTCGCCACCCACCTTATAGAAATGTGTGGTCGCACATTTACGATTTAAAATTGTAAATGAGAATGTTTAATTTTATATTCTACTTCATTGTCTGTGAGTGAATTTTGGTTGAGGAAATTGGGAAAACGGTATTTTAATAAAATGCAGATCTTTGCTGCTTTTATGTAAGTCCTTGAAATGCATTGTTAGCAACTGAATAACATTAAATGACTTCTTGATATTTACTGCGAAAAGTATCCGTATGAAAGAAATCGGTGGCCAGAAATTACTAGCTTTCATAGCTATCTCTATGTGGGAATGAACGTTGTCTACTTCCTAAGTACACGAGTGACCAGCAGTAGAGTATTTCATAACTAAATCATCGATTTGTGGGTGTCGTCTGAGCAAGTCCTTTTTAGCCAAAGACATCATTTGATTTTTGTTTTGGGATTTTTTTGTTTCTGGTTGCTAATGAGACCCGATAAAGAATAAATAGTTCGATATTTATAAAAATATGTTTGCCTTCTTACAGCATTATGTTTTCTTTTAACACGTCTCCTTGGTCTGGTCTCTTTCAGTACTGCTTGCCGCACTAGGATCGTATTCAGAACTAGAATGCTCAAATACAGCATCTTCAATTTTTCTTTCTCACAACATAGCAATTAAATCTGCTTCTCAAAAGATCTTATAAAACCAGGACACTTTGTGCGGTAATCGTGCAAGTAGGGAAGCCAACGAGATAGTGCCCACATACATGTAAACAGATCGGTTTGCGCGGTGAAGCAGATAGAACCTTTTTTTCACGAACTTGTACATACGTTTTGCAGATATTACCTTTTTACCTTATCTGTATCTCAGACACTAAGCTTCGTATATCGATGTAACTTACAGGTCATGTAAATGTCATCGCTACCACTACAAAAATCACAAAAAGTCATTTTTGAAAAAAAAAGTAAGAACCTTTTTACCTTGAGGCCATGACATATGTTGGATAGATTCATTGATAGTTTTACATAATCGACATTTTCTATCAATTATTTGGCTCATAACATATTTTTATAGCCTCTGGTTTTGGTAATTTGGTCTTGTATGAGAACGGGAGTCCCTCTGTTTCACCATACAAACCCGCCGCCGTTCGTAGCCACTCGGTAGACCATTTCAGATCAACTTCCACAGAACCCAACGTTGCTGTACGAGTAAACCTGCCATGCAGTTCTTTTGTCTTCCAAGCATTAATTCGGTCTTGAGCTGTCAAGTATAGGAAATCTCTGTTCTCTTGGGCTAGACTTAAAGCGCTAATGTTTTTATCCTGAGAGCAATTTCACTTCTGAAACCAGGATATACAAAGAGTGCAATGTTCGTACGGTTCCTACTTATGCATGGATTCTTCTTCTTTAACGTCGAGTGATACTGGGTGTAACTAACAAGAATTATCCTACATGTGGAGCCTGTCTATTGGGTACTTGCTAGTGACATCCGATTAATACAATTCCGTACCTCGTGTGTTATGATTAAAGACTGAAATTTCATTCACTATTAAATCTTAAAATGTGCATGCAAACTTGCACGATTGTGCCAAACATGCACAATTAAGGGTAAAAATAAATATTGAAATAATTTACGCAAATTTATAACAAATTCAGCCCCAGTTGGTGCGCCATTTTTTAAATAAACTGCAATTTATTTAAAACAAACTACCTGAGTCGAGGAACCTGAAAAGCAATTATCTTTCTATCTTGCTAGTTCATTGCTAGAATTGGCTCAATGAAAAATCATATATTCATTTCACAAAAACATGGAAATTTATTAAACAATTTAAAACAATTTTGTTATTGTATAAATTTACCCAATATAAAATTAAATCTTTGTCATGACAATTCCAACCTTATGTCTTCGCGCACTTTTGGACCATCTTTATTCATCCCCGACGCCGCCGTCCTCAGGTCCAGACACCATCTTCTCTCTTCTTTTCTCGGAAGCACACTTCGATCACCGTTCGTCAGATCAATAAACTAGTTGCTGCTAACATTCCAGTCCAATCACTGACAACTTCGCCCAAGCCCTCAATGTCCCTCCAACTCGTTCACATAAAATATTTTAAACTCCACTGTCACACTTAGTATTCAAATTTTGATGTTCTCTCAATATCCATTCCCTAGTAGACGCTTACAAGTCCCCAAAGAAAAAAACTCCTAACATTAATTGGAGCACGATCCGTTCATGAGCACGACATCAGTCAGAATGAATGTCTCTCGTATTCTTTCAGCCCTGCAAAGCTCGGTCCATTTTTCGATTGTTTATTTGCTGATAACACTTCGTACCTAGCCAATCCCTAAATTTCTTGCAACACGAACTAGCCATCTTCACGACTGTCACTGCTTTTTCGGCCAATCCCTGAATTCTACACAAAAAACCAGCCGTCTCCGCGATTGTCACTGTATAAAGATGTTGACCTTGACGACGGCTCGCTTACCGTTGCTATGCTAGCATATTCACATAATTTATCCCCTTTAATTCACGCCATTTATAGTAGATATTGTACAATATTCAGTGACATATTGGTATGTCACAATATGCACTATCAATTTTTAGAATTTTACTAATTTGTGTTGCCTATAAGCGACAGCAACGTACGTGCGTTATCAGATTGATCTCTATGCTACTAACGGACCTGGCAATGCTTCGCTATTGCACTGTATTACACTTCACACAGCACTTGCCACGTGAATGTTGATCACGTTTTACGTTACACTCGCGCAAAAATGCTAATGGATGAAAGACTTTCGAGTATGGGTTTGTTCTATGTCCCGGTTTGGACGTGGTTGCAAATTATCCTATTTTTAAAGTGTTCTCCTTCAAGTTTGAGCATGACACTGTCTTAGAGAAATTTGATTTACTTGACCGAGATAACGTTCAAGTAATAATTCCGGCCGGTATTTCACAATCGCAGGGGCTGAATATGCAGCCAGAAACGCGCTTAATACTTGTCGGTGTGACCGGTTGCGCTTGTGTCCACGGGCGCTTGAATACGCGCGCGTCACTATCAACAACGACCCTGGCCCCAGATGCACACGTCCGATTTCATTGAAACCAATCTTTAAATGCTCTCTGTACTAGTAAGAACAAGGTGTGAAAATTTCAGCGAAATAGGTCGAGTAGTTTTTGCGTCTATATGCGACAGACGTACATTCTCTATTATTTATATATAGAAAAGGTATATATTATGTATGTCAATTATGAATAATTTATTACTAGTAATATCAACGTTATTTATGAAAAAATAGTAAAAGTTCCTAAAATGCTGAGTAAAACTGTAAATTCGCCATATTTACATTGCTTAGTTTGATTATTGTTTCGCTGCAAATGCTTTGCACATTTGAAATAAATTAGATATCTATCATCTTATATTTAGGCAATAAATACATCTGGAGACCAGGACCAACAACTAGCCACTAACTTCAAATGAATATGATAGCTGTAGTGTTTGTTGGCACCACTGTCTACGCAGGTAATCTAGATGTCGCTTGCGTGCGAGAAGGACAGTGAGTTCCAAGGTGGCTGTGCGTGAATAACACGCTGTAAGACAAACGTGTGTCGAATAAAGAGTTTGTTCTGACGTTAAATCGTGTTCAAACCTTACATTTGGCGACGAGGATCGAGGATTCGGCAAAGTTGGACATTTGTTCGCGTTTGTGACTCAGATAAAGTGCGTTATTTTGAATAATGGAGAATACGCAGTTACCACCGTTTGATCCGAACGGCGAACAAAGCGGCATTTTTCCTCGGTGGGAAAGATGGCTGCGCGCTGTTGATCTGTACTTGACCAGCAAAAATATAACAGATGCAACGCGGAAAAAAGCAACGCTTTTACGTATGGGAGGTTTGGAATTTCAAGACGTTTTTTATGCAATTCCGGACGCTGATACAGTTGCGGAGGGCGAGGATGCATACAACAAGACTAAAGACGCGCTGACGGCGTACTTCAAGCCGAAAGCGAACAAAACGTACGAGCGGCACATTTTTCGAGGTTTGGCGCAAAAGACGGTGAGACAGTAATTCAATTCATCACAAGACTGCGACAGCAAGCAAGATATTGCGAGTTCACATCGGTAGATGACGAAATCAGAGACCAGGTAGTGGACAAGTGCAGCTCAACCGAAGTCAAGAAGCGGATCCTCGAAAAAGGCGACATAACTTTAAAAGAAGTTACGGAAATCGCTCAGGCGTTTGAGGTTATGTCAGTTCGTGTAAAAAACATGGAGCCGGAAAATGTAGCTAAACTCACGGAGAAGAAACAAAAAGTCAACAAGCAACAGCATAAAACAACAGAGAAACGCTGTTATAGGTGCGGTTATGTTGGGCACTACAAATCCGACAAAAATTGTCCGGCCAAAGGTAAAACTTGTTCGAAGTGCAAGAGGGAAGGTCATTTCGCTGCTGTTTGCAGAACAAAGACTGCGCAAGGCGTCCAGGCGGGTGCCACATCGACACGGAAACCGGTATCGGGCAGCTTCGGGTTTGCACGAAGTGCTCGAAGACGACGGCTACGCATTTCACCTAGTGGAAGCTGAACATATAAACAGGGCCAACGAGGAAAATGGAAAACACGAAGAGAACGTGGAGATTTACATCGGAGGCGTACCTGTGAATGTGTTGGTAGACTCAGGGGCAAAATGTAATGTAATCAACGACAAATGTTGGTCGTATTTGAAAGGTAAACAAATCAAATGTAAATCGCGTCAAACAGATAGGGAAATATTTCCATATGGACAAAGCAATGCTTTACAGTTAATTGGCGAATTTGATTGCGTAATCAAAGCTGGTAAGAAAGAAGTAGACGCTAACTTCGTGGTCGCGAAAGGGGATGGACGAGCGTTATTGGGTTATCCTACGGCAAAAGCGTTGGGAATTATTAAAATCGGTACAGAATTACAAGTGAATAATATGATTGTTGTTGAAAAGGCGATACAGGTATTGGCAAGTTAAAAGATTTTCAACTCAAGTTACCAATCGACCCGTCATTTCCCCCTATAGCACAACCGCTGCGTCGAGTGCCTTTTAAAATTCGCGATCAAATCCAAAAACAGATTGATGAACTACTACGACAGGATATAATCGAGAAAGTAGAGGGGCCGACTCCATGGGTTCACCAGTAGTGCCAGTTTATAAGGACACCGGAAAATTTAGGTTATGTGTCGATATGCGTTTAGCAAATCAAGCTATCGTGCGCGAGCGGTTCCCTTACCAATTATCGAAGAGTTTTTGTACAAAGTTCGAGGAAGTAATTTTTCAGTACTCTGGACATTCGAGACGCGTATCATCAGATCGAGCTCGACGAGAAATCCAGGAAATTACAACTTTGTAGTAGATTCAGGGCTTTATAGATACAAGCGTTTGATGTTTGGGTTGAATTGTGCTCCGAGATGTTTCAGCGAATTTTGAGATCGATCTTGCAGAATTGCGAAGGAGTCGAGAATTTTTTAGATGACATTATTGTTTTTGGAAAAACGAAAGAAGAACACGATCGGAGATTGAGGAAAGTTCGCGATACTTTGCAAGAAAAAGGGCTCAAATTAAATGACCGGAAATGTGTTATCGGAAGACAAGAGATTAAATTCTTGGGTTTTCATATATCGGGACAAGGATATAGACCACTAGAATCGAAAATCGGGGCAGTTCAGAATTTTCGGAGACCGGAAACTCAGATGAGATTCGAGGGTTTTTAGGTCTCGTAAACTTTTGTTCGTCTTTTATCCCGGGGTTGTCTCAATTAAGCGAACCGTTACGAAAACTGACGCGCAGTTCGGAAAAATTTGAGTGGACAGACGTACAAGAAAGGTCTTTTTGTGAAATAAAACGGTTGATGGGAGATGCAAAAACATTAGGTATTTATGATACGGATGCTCCAACGAGAGTTATTGCTGATGCCGGACCAGATGCAGTAGGCGCGGTAGTAGTTCAGAAGGGTCCCTCCGGCTGGAGACCTATCGGATACGCGAGTAAAAGCCTTTCAGACCCTGAAACACGCTATTCACAGACCGAGAAAGAAGCGCTAGCATTGGTATTCGCGTGCGAACGATTTCACTTATGGCTATATGGTATCGAGTTTGAATTAGTTACCGATCACAAGACGCTTGAGTATTTGTTCACGCCGAAATCGAAGCCAAATGCTGGTGCATCGAAAGGTGGATTCTGAGGTTACAACCTTATTCGTATAAGATCAAATACGAAAAGGGGTGTACAAATATCGCAGATCCGTTATCAAGATTAGTAAAAGTTGCGACGAAACAAGAGAAAGAAGATGTAAATCGGATTGACTACGTTTATGCGATTGCTAGAGAATCGGTTCCAAAGGCCATGAACCTATCGGAAATAGATTGTGAATCCCAGAAAGATGTAACTTTAATCGAAGTCCGTCGCGCCGTTAACACGGGAAAATGGGACACTTTAAAAAACACGCGTTTTAAATTATTAAAAGATGAGCTATGCGTTTACAAAAATATTGTCCTTCGAGGTACTCGCATAGTCATCCCGCTGTCTTTGCGAAACAAAGTGTTAGGAATTGCCCATGAGGGACATCCGGGAATTGTTGCAATGAAGAACAGGTTGCGAAGCAAAGTTTGGTGGGACGGTATGGACAAAGATGCTGAAAAATGTGTCAAATCATGTCATGGTTGTCAATTAGTACAGAAATCGGTTGTTTCAGCACCTTTGTACAGAAATGAGTTACCCGACAGGCCCTGGGACACTTTAGCCATGGATTTGTTGGGCCCGCTTCCTAACAAGGACAATCTTTTAGTAGTTATAGACTATTATAGTAGGTACTATGAAGTAGTTATTACTCAGAGCACAACTTCGAGTGCAATTATAGGTTATCTTAGCGAAATCTTTGCGCGACATGGTTTCCCTTGTACATTAATCTGCGATAATGGCCCACAGATGGCAAGTGCCGAAATTGACGAATGGGCGAAAGGATGTGGCATTGCGATCAAGCATTCAGCGCCATTGTGGCCTCAAGCGAACGGCGAGGTTGAGAGGCAAAATCGAAGCCTGCTGAAAAGATTAAAAATTGCTCATGCGGAAAAACGTAATTTGAAAGACGAATTGTTAACTTATTTATTAATGTACCGATCGACGCCACATACTACAACTGGTGTAAGTCCAGCGGAATTGTTGTTTGGTAGGAAAATCAGGACAAAACTGCCTGAACTGAACGACAAATTTTTGCTAGACGAAGAACTACGAGAAAAGACGCTTTGCAAAAGATGAGAGGAAAAGACTATTACGATAAGCGAAACAGGGTACAAGATTGTAACTTGAGACCTGGTGAGACAGTTCTATTAAATAAGAGCAAAGAAAATAAGCTGAGTCCCGAATTTGACGCAACAAAGTATCGAATTATTAACAAAAAAGGAAATACGGTTACGGTCAAATCCCCGTCAGGGAATGTATTTAGCAGAAATGCCTCAATGGTGAAAAAGTATATCTCAAACGATGATCAGTTACCGGAAACACCACACATAAAAACAGAAGTTGAGTCAGATTCGGAACCCGAGTTAAATGAAGCAAATGATTCAATTATAAAAAACGACATTAGTGAACGATCTGCCTCACCAGATCTTGATAAATCAGACGATTTGAATGTTCCTGAACTCAATGTTACAAACCGTCCAAAAGACAACGTAAATTACCAAGCCGCTATGAACCTTAGAATGAGTATAAAATGTTATATTTTTGTTGTGTAATCAAATTCAAATATTAATTTGTTTTCCGCCGATTTAGTTTATAAAAAGGTTTATAATTATGTTACGATGATTCAAAAAAAAAAAAAAAAAAAGAAAGGAGGAAATGTAGTGTTTGTTGGCACCACTGTCTACGCAGGTAATCTAGATGTCGCTTGCGTGCGAGAAGGACAGTGAGTTCCAAGGTGGCTGTGCGTGAATAACACGCTGTAAGACAAACGTGTGTCGAATAAAGAGTTTGTTCTGACGTTAAATCGTGTTCAAACCTTACAATAGCGTGTAAATTGAAAAAAATATGACCAGAGTATGAACATGTAATTTACATATTTGCTTATTTTAGTCAATGTTTTTAGTTATTTTGATTAGTTCAGTTAATTTAGTTATTTATTGTACATTTGAAGAAGGTTCCAAACCAATGAACTGAAACGCCATGAAAGAATAATAAACTAATTCTGCTGTCATATTTGGTCTAATTTTTCAATCCCAAATTCCAATCCCAATCCCTTGCAATCCCAAATTATTGTTAAATAATGAACAATTTGTTTCAAATATTTCCTCAAATTTTAGAAAATTCTACATATTGCTCTCAGGCAACAATGGGATTGGTAGGTGGTTGCAAGCAAGTGCATAAAAAATGTGAATTTTGTAATCTATGTAAAAATAACTTGATACAAACTTACAATTGAACTTCATTTACAGTGAAAATTACGAAACCAATTTTTCGTAGTAGTTTAGCACAAATTCAAAACCTTTAAGATAATGATGTGAATCATGTACGTTGAAAACCGATTTTTCGAAAATTTCGACAATGCAAAATATTTTCGGCGTCTTCCTACCACTACAATTATGAAGATAGATATTTTCCCTTAATGAAATCGGTTCCTGAAAGATAGGTTTTTAAAAAGGCCATGTAAAATTTTTCAAAACTTTGTGTACTTTTCACGTAATTTTGCGTGAAAGTACGGACGAGAAAGTACCATACGTAAGTAGAATTAGTAGTACTACATAAGTAGTACGAGTAAGTAGAATTATCTTATTATAAAATATATTATAAAAGTTAATAAACTTTAAAAACTGAGTAACAGAATATAAAAATATTACTTAAAATGGTTAGTAACAAAATGTGAAATTTATCCCCACCGAGGATTGCACCTTACGCACAGGGAACTGGCGCCCTTACCACCTGAGTTATAAAGACGTATGTATGGTTTGCGACTGTACATTAGAATGTATGAACACCGTAATGCATGTACTACTTAGCTATTATAGACTACCAGGCTGTAATTTGCACAGATTGCACTACTTGGCTATATATATTTGTTTCATTTACCCGCTATTACATTTGTGTAATTACTAAAAATAATTCCATTTACTAATTAGAAACTAGCTGCGACGTAAAGACATCGTTGACATTACTGGCTTGTTGACTAGACGTGTTAAATAAATTTGCTTCCAGTCAAATTAAATAACAGTACGTAAAACAAAAAGTTAAAATTCCAGAGTTTAGGTAAAAAAGGCTCAAGAAACAATATAATCATACCAGGAAATTGACTTCGGTTTCCAATTCCACTACTAATCCCAAGCACAATATCGTTTCGTCTTCTACATCTGAAGATAAATCTTATATCTGACAATATCTTCGATTTCAAAGATATTGTCACCTTCAATCCCTTCCAAGAAGTTCAGAATTTCTCCATCATTCAATAAGCCTATTTTTTGTCATTTTTAGATGGAGGAGTACGCGAATGGATTACTTATCTGAACTTACTCCGTACGGTTACAATCAATCCCCACTGCTGCTTCTAAGAAACACGTGTTTTCAAAAACATTTGGCGGGAAATACAATTTTTTAAAAAATTATTAAATTATTACTCAGTACATTTCTGTTTTATTTCTGTGGTGACGAATCCAACAAAATTCCTACAAATTTATATTAAGGTGTTTTTTACTACTTATTTTTTCCATATTTTTCTTATTTGTGCTTTATATTAAAAAAAATAATAACATTCATAATAAGTTAATCACTTTCTACGGAAAAATACTCTTTATACTTCAAGAGTCTAAAAAAAGCAAGTGAAACAAAAGAAGAAGAATAAACAAAAGTTCAAAACAAAAGAAGATTCCACCTGCTGCGAGGACTCGAACGGCGTGTCCTCTCTCGCTCTTCCGAATTGGAAGTTCTACCAGGGATATCTTCCCTCTTAGGTGAATGTGTCTAATGGGTGATATGTCTAATGTGTTCACCCTGGGCTCATGTAGAAAGTGCAGGGACGGAAAAAAGTTGCTTACATATGTGAATTTTTTCGCACTACTACGTGCAAGACATACAACAAGTTCAGACATATAATACAATTTCTTGTATATAAGATGTTAAACTTGTATTTTTGTAAAATTATACCGAGTACAATATATTTGCAGTTTTTTCCATTTATTTTTACCCATTTCTTAAAACGATTGCGGGGAGCTCACATTAGGAAACCTTTTTTATAAATCCATGTAATGTTTGCAAAAAAATTATTTTATTCTTAATAATAAGAAATTTTAAGAAGAATATAACATTGTATAACTAAGAAATGTATTTATTGCAAATAATTTGATTTAATTTTGCGAAAAATTGAGTTTAAAGATGTTGGAAGACAAAAGGGGCCCCGGTCTCGGTACATTCCTCTACTTTTTCTTGGGCTCCGTGGGGGATGTGGTTATTCAAACATACGTGCTCAATATACGCGCGGCAATTAAGTCGATACCATCACGAAGGGCATGATAGAGAATATTGGGCAATATCTGTAGCTCGTTTCCGTTGAATACAGTTTATATTACTCGGGAGCGAATATTTTTGTACCAATTCTTACCAAGAACGCTCATTGCTATCTGTATTCGTAATTCAACAATACGCATAAATTAGAGAACACAGAGCTAAAAAATCCGAACACTGTTTGCACATCTCCTCTTACTAGACACACAGTTTTAACTGTTTTTGACGTTAAATTAATAAAACATAAATAAATAATACATGAATAAATAAAAAATAGAGAAATAAAAAGTCTACCACCCGAAGCGGTCAGCGAACCCCGACGTGAGAAAACAAACACAAGATCATGTTTTGCTTCAGACGATGGAAATTCCCGGGGTGAGTTATCTCAATAATTTATATTATTTCAAGAGCAAAACAGTTATGACATAATTTGTATTATCACCAATTAATGACCTTTTGTGACCCCTGACCTGCAGTCCACGTCTCTCATATAAAGTTTCTAGTAGCTCGACAGCTCTGCGCGCATTTCACGGTGAACCAAGTGTCGTGCAACATGGGTGAACGGTTTTCCTGGTGTTTGTTCGTATTTCTCGTTTATGGAAGTGCTGCGGAATCGTCCCCATTGATCCAAACGGTGTACGGCCCTGTAAGAGGATCGTATATGAAATCGGCGAGTGGGAGGCAATTTGCTGCATTTCGAGGCATTCCTTATGCCCGACCACCCGTTGGAAAGTATCGTTTTGAGGTCAGTTATCTTCAGTCACCATTGTTCATTCATTTGGATTTATACTTAATGAATGAATGAATGAATGAATGAATGAATGAATGAATGAATGAATGAATGAATGAATGAATGAATGAATGAATGAATGAATGAATGAATGAATGGAATGAGTGAACGGATGAATGAATGAGTGAGTGAGTGAGTGAGTGAATGAATGAATGAGTGATGATGATGAATGAATGAATGAATGAATGAATGAG
The DNA here is from genome assembly GCA_964035755.1 of Teleogryllus oceanicus. NCBI lineage: Eukaryota > Metazoa > Arthropoda > Insecta > Orthoptera > Gryllidae > Teleogryllus > Teleogryllus oceanicus. Next base: position 22,258,408 of record CAXIVR010000006.1, read on the forward strand.
TGAACGGATGAATGAATGAATGAGTGAGTGAGTGAGTGAGTGAATGAATGAATGAATGAATGAATGAATGAATAAATAAATAAATAAATAAATAAATAAATAATAAACAAACAAATAAATAATCATGTATGATAGTTTTAAAATTTGTGTTTAATTTTCAGAAATCTGTTCCCTATGAAAAATGGCCCGACACGTGGAATGCAACAGAATATGGAAGCCCCTGTCTTCAGTATGATTTTACATTTTCTCCGGAACAAGAACGCGTAATAGGAGATGAAGACTGTCTTTTTATCAATGTCTTTACACCGAAGGTAAAACAAGCATTGCTTCCGAAAGCTAGTCGTATTAATAACAGTGATAGAATTAGATGGGCAGGTCGAAGAGAATTTGATTTGTTTCATTTATTTGGTCAAAAATACAGTAAAACTGTGTATGACACGGGAGAAGATTATCTGCCACATTTTCATGAGAACCACAATCCCATCCCAACATTTTAACGATAAATAGTTGAAAGATGAATAAAAGTTATAATAATAATAATGATAATAATAATAATAATAATAATAATAATAATAACAACAACAACAACGCATGTATTTGACATTATTGGGTCGGTAGTCCGACTTCGCCAGCCAGTTACCGGTGTCCCCCATGCCTGGGTCTTGTTAAATTCCCATGCTTGGGGGTAAGAGCGACATGAGGCGAACATGACGTTTTCTCTTCGCCGTAACCAGCAAGATATGCCTGCTTGAGCTTTCCTTCGTCACACAGCAATAGAAATTGGGACTATTTTAAAGAAAAGCTACTATATTTTTGCCTCGACCGGGAATCGAACCCGGGAACCACAGCACGAGAAGCTAGTACGCTGCCCATGAACCATCCCAGAGAACTATCATCATCATCATCATCATCATCATCATAATAATAATAATAATAATAATAATAATAATAATAATAATAATAATAATAATAATAATAATAATAATAATAATAAAATTTTAAAAGCGCGAGATTGAAAAACCTGTCATTTTCGTTCCCGAGTTATAGAAAAACTATTTGCAACGGTTTAACGAACTGCAGATTTGGTTTTGCTAACAATATAGTAAATCACCCTCAGCTCTATTCCTACCACTACAAGCAAAAAGAGAGCAAAAGGAGAAGTCCTGATTTCTCCATGAGTGGGGTGGTGTTGCGAGGTGAGAGTGGTGTTTGAGGGATTCGTGTGTGGTAAAGGAAACTTTATCTGTATTTGTTCCGTATCATTTGCAATCGTAATGTGTCTTTTTTATTGGTATTTTATAATTTTTAATTTGAACTGCTATTATCTATATTAATCCTCCCCTTGCATTTCAATTTTCGCAATTTTATCTGCTGATTGTAGTTAAAATTTAAAATCTATAAATCGTAACTTAATTTGCTATCTTATTTTGTATTTTATTTGTAATTTATTTATATTTTTGTGTACCTTAAAGACTGATGATGACGGCAAAGCCGTCGAAAGCCGGCTAACTGAATAACAATACTATATTGACGAAGATGACCTCTTTTATTTCTTCGAATACGAAATGCTTTCTCTCGACGGTTCCCAGTATCTGGCGTAATCTCCAGTAGCGAGCAATTCAAACTTTCAAAGCAGTTGGTCCTTCCAAAGGGTTTCATACGAAAAACGTTTTGATTTTCTTTCTTGAAGCCAGCCGGCGGTTTTTACAGAAAAAAATATTATACGCCTAACGCGGGTCATTTAAAATGTATGCCCTTTGCTGTTAATTAGCGCCAAGTTGTTATAAATTATCCAATACAAACGGCGCAAATTTTGAATTAATTTTGGCCGTCTATGTGCCAACAAACGCCATTATGATGTATTCCTTTGTATAAAAATTACATAAATGTAATGTTTTTCAAGTATCTGTCACGTTAATATTTAAATTTCCCACAATTTGCTTACATTATTGCATTTGTAAGTGCAACACACACGACAAACAAAATTGCACATTTTCAGAAACGCTCGATCGACATTTTCTCAAATTCAGCTCTAATTTCAGCTCTTCTTTAAACATTTTGTACGGATAGTCCTAAATTTACAGATCAACATGATACCAATTCTACTTTGAATTAATCTTAATGTTTTCAAATATTACACAATGTCAACAAATATTAGTGCTTGAATATAATTGAATAATGTCTCTCATGTCTTTTATATTTTTACATTAAGGGCATTTCTTATACATTTTTGCAAAACTGAATAGCGAAGGAGATAAGAAGAGAACGGAAGGTCTAAGGAGATAAGAAGTATAATGCTTGAATTTATTTCTTATGAAGTTTCTTGACAACTAGAAAATGTTGGGTGAAAAAATCTGAAATAGTTTCTCAAAATGCGCTTTTTCAGAAACGCTTAGACGATATTTTCTTTAAACCGGCTCCAAATTTTTCAATGAAAATGTGCATAAAGGAGCATATTTTACCATTCTGTAATATTTTAAAGTAATTTTAACTTTCTTGTATACGTACGTATATAAGGAGTAATATACGTACTATAGAGAAAGTTATGTAATGCTGCGCGAAAAAACGGAGAATTTTCGACAGAAAAATATTCATTTCCAGGCCGTGAAAACAAGAAAGTGGATAAATCCAGTAGCTAAATTAAGAGATAAAAATGCAATAGTGCACTACTACATAACCAGCAAACTTTTTTTTCCGCTTCATGACCCGATCTCTGTTTCTCAGAGTGAACTTGTCGGCACTCATACCACTACCCCACACAAGAGCCGTATGTATCAAACTCGGTCAGAGGCATTAAAGGGTAAATGTATGATTCATGTAAAAAAAACATCAACAATCAAAATACACGTAAGGAACTCCCAAAGCTCTCAGTCCGTTCAGCTCGATCAGGAAATATCAATTTTGGAGAAAATCGGGTGAACGGCTTAGGAGCTACAGCTGTTAGGTTGATTGATAGATTGGGTGATAAGTAGATATTCCTGACGCGCCGATTCCTAAGGTCATTAGGGTCATTAGTCTCGTAAGTGTAGTACACGTTTTGCTCGGGCGGTAGCGGAGCTCTTCCCGCCTTGGATCCACGGCTAAATCTGGCGCCGACTTACCGTCGGCTAGCGGGATTTTCCCAAACCAGGTGCCTCCCACCAGAAGGGTATTCTCCTAGCCGGGACAAGCTGTGAGCTCCCGACCGGTCTCTCGGCATGTCTGGTAGTGTGGTGCATGTAAGTGTGTGTAAGTAAAGGTTAAGATAGGACAAGGAATGGGAAAAAAGATCGCACGCGGTCCATTTGGTAGGGTACTGCCCCGGCATTCGCCTGGTGTTGATCAGAGAAACCACGGAAAGCTACCGATCAAAGCAGTCGGCCGGTAGAATTATTTTCCGCACAGCAACAGGATTCGACCTAGCTAACCGGCTAGTGTCGAAAACACTGCCATCGACATGACACTCGAACCTAGCACATCCCGGTCAGTGGCACTACAATGACATTAGTTGATGCCCTGAGCAATCTCTCCCGATCAGCTATTAAGGACATTTAAATCGGTCACACGGGTAATGTGTATATTGTATTTAAATTTCATGTTGATAGATTTCAGCGGCGGATTCTCCGATTCACCGCGTATACCGTCGGTATACCTAGTAATTTAAAGTGTATAATAAATACTTCATAAGTTAGGTAATCCTCTAAAAAGTTATTGAGATTTTGAAAGCTTGAAAGCGGATGCGGAAAAAAAAAAAAAAAAAAGAAAGAAAAAAAAACTGTTTTTCTACCGAGAGCCAGTGTCCGTAAGCGCTATGGAGTGCGTTAGAGTGAAAGGTTTTAAACAGTTCTTAATGCTGTCCAGAGAAGTCGCTAGCGCAGGAAGGCACCGCATGCCAGCTGCGATAACCTAGGGCTCATGTTTCAAAGGCGGGGAGAGGGGAGGATGCGCGTCTGGACGATCGGTATGTGCCACAAAATATTGCGGCGAACAGTCCTTCCCTGGTCGTTCGTAAGTTACGCTTTTCTGAAGTTTTTGTGAAAATGGAGTGTGTTAACGATCCAGAAGTTAGTGGTTTGTGTAATTGTCATACAGAACAATTATTAAGGAAGAAATTTCATAGTATTGTTTTCAGAAAAGCTCAAAATAAAAGGCAACGGTCGAGGTAGCTTCCATAAAGTGAGGTGTACTTGACATAATGTTCAGAATTCGCCACTGATAGATTTATTAGTTTACTTAAATCGGTTCACATAGATGCACGAAAAGACAACAATTAATTTGATGTGACATACGTTTTAAAAAATCGAAGAAAGGTTTAAAACTTGTTTAAAAGTTCAAAAAACGAAAATCACATACAGACTCTTCCAGTTTATTTATCTTAATTGATGGTAAATGTGAGTAGAATTGCTTCAAATGATTTTCAACAAAGTTCCTGGAATTCTCTATAGTTTTCTGCGACAACAGAGAATTGTGACAAATAATTATTCCTGAGCCAGGTTCGGACCAGCGCCCCTTCCTTCCGAAACGCTGAGTCCGGACCCAACATTTAGCCACTTCGACCACCCGGGTCATACAGGGAATTGGCACTTCTATAATATAGAGCGATTTTCCTAAGGATGAGCCAAAGTGACAGCTATTGCTGGCAACATAACTGAAGGTTCTGTGGTCGTTGTGCCCTTGAGCCCATTAGACTCCCTTCGCGCATTCGTTCGTTTGCAGTTGGCTAACTTGTAAACGGCTTCGACACTTCCTTTTGTGGTGTCCTTGTCCAACAAATATATAGTGCGCTGCGAGAAATAATTGATAATTAGGAAGTGCAGTGTTATGTGCTCTTCTGTAAAAATTCTTTTTTTCATTATATATTACATTGAATTTACTTTTTGTGTGAAAAATATTATGTTTATTTTAAAACCGAGACGTGAAAGCGAGATTCGTACCGGTGCACGTGTTTCCGGCTTAAAATCATTTTACTTTCTATTTACATTCGTGGCAGTTTTCTTTTACTGATTGTGAGAGCATGTTAAGAGATTTTCTACATACGTAATTAAATTTAAATATTTCCCGGACTCACATACGTGCATGTACCTCAGCGAAACTTAGACTTCATAGGAATGTTTTCACAGAAGCCATTACCAAACACTGTACGAAGAGACGTGGCTGAACAGCTGTGGCGGCGGAGGGATACTTCTGTGAATTACATGTGATGTTCACTTGTTTTCGCGAACTGTCACTTTGGCTCATTCTTAGGAAAATCGTTGTATAGTCATAAGCGCATGTCTATTGCAGTCGTGACTCGTAGGCTTCCGCGGCCAGTCATGTAAATGATCTTGGCTGTCCGGGTGACGCCGCGTCCAAGGCTGTCGAAGACCATGAACAGATACAGCCTTCGACGCGGCGTCACCCGGACAGCCAAGATCACTTACATGGTTATTGCAGTTCTAGCATTAGGCAACAAAAAAATGGAGAAAGTGTGAAATAATGCAGGCACAAAATAAATTTAAGACTGCAGAGAACGGATGTCGGGAAATTCTCTTTCAGAAATCGAACGATAAGGGATTGGAATACATTGCCTGCAAAAACCTTTGAGCCCTTTCCTCAAAGCGTTCAACAGTTTAGGAAATTAATTTAGGATATTTTAAAGTTTTTGAGGTAGTTAAATAATATTAATTGAAAAGAAATGAAGTGAAGTGGAGTGAGGGATAATGCAGTGCGTTCTTTATTGTATAAACACTCAGTGCGGCTTTAGATGATAGACGTTTCTTTTCTTTTTCATGTAATTTAATGTTTTAAGACCAGCAGTTTTTATATTATTATTACTGTTATTGTTATTATCATTTTAGCATTATTATATTATTTGCATGACATCTACTATCTTATTTATGTAATTAACTGCCACCGGGTTACACCCAATTGCAGTTTAAATAAATTTATCTTTATATTATCTTAATGTCCTTTCGACGGCAAAAGATGGCAGCTGGGAAGAGAATAAGGCAATCCAAAAGCTAGTCGAGACTAAAGAGATTCGAAAACTAACGCGAGAAAGTCTGGGCCATTCTACAGCACCCGTAGTTTGTTTATTTATTTACCATACGTTGTTACACAAGAGGAGAAACTTTAATGAAAAAATTCGTGCAGGTTTTGAGAAAATAATTTATTTCTTTTAGAAATTGCATAAATTTCAGACACGAATTAAGCAAAACCAGCTCGTTCAAACAAAAAAATTATACATGACGTTTTTTAAAGAGCTGATTTTTCCAACAGACTGTTTAAAGCAAAAATCACCATCTCCAAGTTTGTAGTTTTTAAATGTTATCGTAACTTCTTGGGAATTTCCAAAAAACCGAACAATAGCCGAAAATGGGACTAGCACTATATACGCCCGAAAATGAACTTTACGTCATTTAAACGGTGACATTACCACTATCATCAGGAAAAGTTTGAAGAAAAAAATTAGAGCCATTTTTGAGAAAATGGCGTTTGAGCGTTTCAGAAAATGCGCAAATTTGAGCTCATTTTTACAAAAAACTGTTGAGTTTTCGAGAAACTTTACTTGATTTAAAGCACATATACTTATAAATACAATAACGTTAAGAAATCGCATCTACTGTAAATGTTACCGACGCGAGAGACAAGTCACTAAATATACATTTTTGTAATTTTTGAAAAAACAAAACGAGACACCAAAATAAACTTAACGTCATATTAAACAGTACAATAAACACTCTCCATTGGAAAAAAATTAAAAAATTGAAGCCATTTTTGAGAAAATGGCGTTTGAGCGTTTCTGAAAATGTGGAAATTTGAGCTCGTTTTCACCGAAAACTGTTGTATTTTTTTGAAATTTTATTTGACATTATTTAAAGCACATGTACTCATAAATATAATACTTCGAAGAAATCGCCTCTAAATCAGTATTACCGACGTGAGAGAGGACAAAAAAATTACATTTTCGTAATTTCAAAAAATAATAGAGCAATGTAGCGTTTATGTATAGGGTTCATTTAGCACTAATCGTTCCAAAAATTCAATGAAAAATTTCGAGCCGTTTCCGAGAAAATCTTGCTTTTATTATTTTTTAAAATAGCAAACATTGCTGCCCTATTGCATGAAAACAATTAAAATTTCCAAGAAAAACTACATGTCCTTAATGAAAGAACTATTTATGGAGAACGAATTTCATTTCAAGGAAAAACCTCATCTTCAATTTTGTAGTAGTGGGAAGGCACCAAAAAATTCAAACTTTTGCAATTTTCGAAAATTTAGAGTTAACACTAAAAGTAGGACCTATGCCACCTCCATATGTGTATTTTCTTCTATTCTTATGAGAAATTTAAAGAACAAATTTGGAGCCGTTTTTGAGAAAATTTTGAAAATGTTCGGGGGGCTTCATGTAAAGTGCCCCCTAATTTTAAAGAATGTTTTTCAAAATTTCAAAGCTTCAACTAGAGCCAGATAGACAGGGGATTCTTCAATTTGGAAAAGATCGTCGGACGGACGGATGGACGTTTTGCTTAGAATTGTTTTTTCGGCATCAAGGACGCACAGAACAGGGATTCTGGCTACACCACGTGTTAGGGAATGTTTTCTTTCTCAATTTAGCAACTGGTTTCGTCACCAGAGCACGGCAATGAATTTTTTTCTGCCAAAAATCCGCCGAAAATTTATTTAACTTTCTCTATACTATGTATATTTCTCCGTTTATACGTACGTATCGGAGAAACTAAAAATTGGAGCAGTTTTCGAGAAAAAATTGCCCATATATCACGCAAAATTACACTCATATTTTCGAAAAATGGAACATGAACTTATTTAAGGATCCGTCTTTAAGGGACAGATTTAAGGGAAAAAATCTCTATTTTCAATGCTATAGTTGTAGGAAGACGCCGCCAAAGAAAATTGCACTTTTTACATTTTCAAAAAATCTGTTATCTCAAGCGTTGACATAAACATAAGATCTTAAGCGTTCTTTACGCTATCCGAGCACTAAGGTCGATCAAATAATTAGGAGCCGCTTTTGAGAAAATTTTGAAAATATTTTTCAGACATGTGCGGTATCTTCAAAAATCAAAATATCTATTTGAAAATACCAATGCCACGAGTCGGTTGAACAGTTTAGGCGCTAGCGTTGACCACAGACGGACGTTCGGCCGTCAATCGATTTTTCGGTATCAAGAAACAAGAAAACATGGATTCTGGCTACACCACGTGCTACAGAATTTTTCTAAATTTAGCAACAGATTTAATCCACTTTTTCCTTACCAGAGCCCGGCAATAAAAGATTTTCTGGCGAAAATTCGCCGTTTTCTGGCGTACTTTCTCTCCTTACGAAGTATTTATAAGGCGAGAAAGTAAAAATGATACTGCATTAAAATGTATTTTCTTAAAACAATGATGACATTCTTTTGCAGTCAAAGGATTTTCTCAATAAGTTGATATTTTTTAAATAGGTAGCTACTGAAATTTGGAAATGCTTTATCAATTCATTTTCAAAGGGCCTCTCAAAGAATCTTTTTGAAATGTATCTATATTTCTTTTTGAGTCAGTCTGTAACTATGCATACATTGCTCCAACCCAAAATTAATGTTGGGCTTGGTATGATGTTATGTGATCAATGAATGAGTTTTTAGGGACTTAATAAATTAACAAAATCATGAATTATGAAATAAAAAGTTTTATAAATATATCTGGGTTAACACATTTAGAGTCATTGAAGTGATATCCTAATTTTTGCTGTGATACTTTTGTTCATTTGTTGTTTTAGTATGTATAAAAAGAAACAACTCAGACATGTTTAATTTAATTTGAAACACCCTAATGCCATACACAGAAAAACTATCTGAAATTTGTGACAATAATTTTCAAAATATTATCTTGTTTCTAATATACAAACAGAAATTGTAAAATAAAAATTAAATTATTCTGGAGTTACATTCTTAGCATATGTTTCTCAAAATAACTCCAGTGTGAATCCATATGTAATCCAATGAATCATCATTCATCCACAAATCTTAGTTTTTAAAACAATAAAACTGACAGGGTCACCAAATGGGGAATTACTATTCAACTGTTGTTTATAAATGAAATTTCTACATACAAATTAGTAGACATAGGAAAAGCGGTAACTGTGTGTGTTAGTGATGACGTAAGAGTTAGAACCTACCTCTACTTTTGTAACTACAAATAATGATAGGAATACATTGTGTATTAAGATAAAAAATGCCAAACTAATTTACATTTTATAAGAGATCACATGACACTTGCAGATGAGACAATAGACTACAAGTTGCCGGCGGCGCTAGCCGAATGCGTTTACTACGCTCCGTGAAGTCACGAAGGTTAAGCGCATTCGAGACTCGCGGGTTCGTGGTCGGGTGACCGGCCAGGAACCCCGGGATCTAACGTCGTCGAGCCCCTGGCCGAAGGGATAAAAGGCACTGACTGACTGCGACGTGACGAGACTTGACTTGGTAATTAACGGAGGATTACTCCAAAATAATGCGCTCAACACCCCATAAGGGGCTTGGAGACGCGTTGCGTCAAGATGTGGACGCAACAAATTAAAAAAAAAAAAAAAAAAAACAAGTCACAGCAGAAGTGGGAAAGAATGGAATTCAATGAGTGCCTCACCATGGTCTACTAATAGAATTGGTGACAAAGATTACCACTCTGTTCTCCATTGGTTGATCTGTCACTACGTAGTACACCACAGCAAACACTGTTCAGCATTTCTTAAATGATTTCTAGTTCTTAACTTTCTTCAACTGCAGTTTCTTTTCCAGAAAAATCTTAGCTTCAATCAGTCTGAGAAAATTGTTCTTTTATTTATGAATAAAAACATAATGAACATAATTTCTTCTCTTTATAATAGTAAGATGTGATGTTAGTTATTTTTGTTTTAGCTTCCTTCTAGCAAAAACAATGATCTTCTAGATGTATTTGTATATATTCATGGAGGTGCATTTGTTCATGGAGCAGGATCTTTGTATGGTCCTAAATATTTAATGGATCATAATTTTGTGGCTGTCACATTTAACTACAGGTTAGGAGTTCTTGGTATGTTCTTGTTGTTCACTTAATTGTCAACACTCTGATACACTTGTTGTATGTATCATGTTCTTAATCTCTTCTTATTGTGTATTACAAGGTTTCCTGAGCACAGAAGATGAAGTTGTACCAGGAAACAATGGATTAAAGGATCAATCACTTGCATTACAATGGATTAAGAAAAACATTCATGTATTTGGAGGAAATCCTGAAAAGATTACAATTACTGGCACATCTGCAGGAGGAGCCAGTGTGCATTATCATTATTTATCTCCATTTTCCAGAGGTAATGTTTTTCAATAATCCTACATACTGTACATTTTAAATGGTCAATGGCATAGCTAAAGGAGAAAGCACAGCTAAGCAGGGAGAGGGTCAGATTGCCCCAGTTGACACCATCTCAAACTTTTAGTTAAACATTATTGCATGAAGCCAGCAACAAGAATGTTGCTGAATGAAACCATACAAAATGGTTTTTTGAAAACTATTCTACGGAACATCTGATAAGGTGGCATGAAGGAGTGTCCGATTATTGGGAGAGGAGTACTATTTCCTTTAGAATGTTGGGGGAGCCTCTGAAGAATGTCAGCTGTGCTGCATGGTCAAGGAACAATGAAAATCATTCCTTTTTTCATATTCACACATTGAAAGCTTGAGAAGAGAGTTTGCAGAGTACTTATTTTTGTTTACATTTTCCTTCCGTCTGGCAGGATTTCTCATTTTTTTGCAATATATTCTCTCGGGCCAGCGATTACTGAAACAGAGACTTGCCTAATCTTATTCTCAAAACTTGTAGATGGCTACTGTCCTTTGTTCATTGTTGTTACAAACTATGATGAATTAAAACGCTATTTGTTGCAAAGATCAATGGTGAATCTCAGGTCTTACATACATGAGTATGAATATTAAGCATGGAAATAAGAAACTCAAAGGAATTTATGTCTTATCTCAACAAATAGGGCAACTTTCAATAATGTTTCACGGATTCACTTTATGCCTTGACAAGTAGAGCAACTTCAGTGATCATTAAAAACTTTTTTTGTTTGTGCATTGTATCTATTAAAGTGCTAATAAAAGTACAATATAAAAATTATTGTAAAAAATATATTAAGTGTATTGTGAAGTTTTAAAATTAAAGTGACAAATAAAATTGACAAATGGAGAAGAGCACTTTTCTTCGTATACTCCAGATTGGACTATGTTCCATTTGTTCCGTAACTGATGTCTGTTGCTACAATCAACAATAATTTATTCTGTGTTGAGGACAAGGTGCATTTTGACACTGATTAAAATTTTTGAATGCATGGGTCTGGAAGCATTTTATGACTGTAAGACATGTGTTGTTGGCTATAGAATGATTAACTAAATGCAGTGGTACCAACATCTCAATTTCTAAAAATTTTGAAGAAGGGCACTTTTGGAAACACAGACCGTTTAATTGTACATTACACAGAGGTTTCTTAAAGTTGTAACCCTTTCAAGCACTGTGGAATTCAGAGCATTGTTAAGGGCTGCTAATGATTGGGATCTCGTAAAACTGATTGCATTATATTTTTTTGTGTTGAGATAAAGAACATTATGAATGCACCAGTGTGACAAAGCATTTAGTGCATTCAGAAGAACTCTGTCAGTTTGTGATGGGATCTTCAAGAAGATTTTGAAGTCATCTGCAAATAGAAGAAACTCAACAACATTAACAGGGAGTTTTTGCATGGCAAAACTTTATTGCAATCAACAGCAATTCCAATCCTCTGCGCATGTGCAGTTTGAGTTTCACATCACTTTTGGGTACCTACTCATGCACAGAAGATCAATATCACAATTGTTTGCTGCATGTTGTGCCATGCAAAAACATCACTCTAATAACATCATTTTAATCACTCTAATAATATCATTGTGAAATGATATTTACGAAGATGTTGAACAAAAGGTCCCAAATGTGATCCCTGTGGAACATCTGATGAGCTAAATTTGGCTGGATGTAAAATTTTTGTACAATATAAACTGAACATAATTAGAAAACAACTAAACCATTTTAACAGATGTCCACAAATCCCAAAACGCTCAAGTTTGTGGATCAGAATGTCTTGATTTACAGAATCAAATGCTTTACTGAGTCAGTGTAAGTGTAATCAATCTGATAATTAAGCTGTAATGCATTGAGAATATAACTCAAGTAATATACAAGATTAGCTTCTATGTTTCTACCAGGTATAAATCCAAATTGTCTCTCAGACAAAAATGGAATAATATCTTTTCCAATTTTGTCTATAATCAGGGACTCAAATATTTCCAGTTTATCACTTAGAATTGATTTGGGTCTGTTATTAGTTATATAGTTCTTATCACCGCACTTGACAGTAGAAAGTATAAAGGAAGATTTTCACTCACAAGGAAAAGATATCTCAGACAAAGATTTATCAAATAAAACCTTGAGAATCTGTGAGTAATTTGTAATCGTTTTAAGAAGACTTCTTTTTTTAAGAAGATTTAACAGTAGTATATGATGAAGAATCCCATTGTATCATGTAACCCATCATATCAGATAGACTTCAGTCTTCTTTCTTTGAATTAACGTACCTCAAAACTTTTCTCTGACCAGAGGTGATATAATAATTAAGCAAATTACTGTGAAAGATTGCAAAATCCACTTTTGCTAAACTTTTACAATTAGATCTCAATTTACAAAACTATTTAAAATTTATTGGAGTGTTATATTGTTTACAATTCAAGTTAGCAATTTTTTTGGTTAAATATTGCACTTTTTAAATTTTAGTTCCCCACTAAACCACAATGGAAACTTGGAGTTAACAATTATTTTCTTGGATACAAATAGATCTACACAAATGTGTGTGTATTATATATATATAAACACTCATGCATGCACACACACACAGATATATATCACTCAAACAACTATTAAATAACATCAGATTAGAATACAAGTCACATAAGTACTACAGTATCAAAGGATAACCAGCTGCAGAGAAATCATATTTCCTCTTTTCATAAGAATCTTTTAGAAAGTGTAGTTGATCAAAAATATTGCTCTTCACTGACTTGAAGAAGAAACTTGATAAACTTCTGTGAACCAAAATGCACTATGGATGACTAATGACATAGACCAAAGTTTCAACTGAAAAATGCCTATTTTTGTTTCATAAAAACTGATGTAGCAGAGCCTCTGGTTGCACAGCACACGTGCATGGAAGCATGTACACACAAAAAACACACACATCAGAGCCATACTTTTACATTTCACTTTAAAAATCTTGCATGACAATACATAGTCAGGAACATGAATGTTCTGGAAAGTAATTTATGTGTATGAAATTGTTGTGTTGATGTGGAGTACATTCAAATACTAAATATCTTTTGCAATCAACTACAGAGATATATCACCAAATCATGTATATGTTCACATCAGCACACAATCTTCTCATGACTTCTGAGAGATATTATTTTAATCTCCTAATACTAAATATCATTTTGTTATAATTTATGTTTTGCATCTAGGTCTATTTCAGCAAGGTATGTCCTTTAGTGGAAGTGCTCTAACACCTTGGGCTCAGGGGTTTCAACATAAAGAAAAAACAAAAAAAGTTGCTGACTTGGTTGGCTGCAGTACACAAACATCACGCGAAATGGTGGAGTGCTTAAAGACACGACCTGCCAGAAAGATTGTTGAGCAGACAAAGCATTTCCAGGTATAAATTAAACATTACAACTGGATTTAAAGTAATATATTAATAATAAAATATTTTAATCAATAATATTTTAATGTAAGGTTGAAAACAAAAAATTATAATTCTCTTTGTATTACAGGTTTGGAGATTTATCCCGTTTAACCCTTTTGGGCCCATTATACCAGAACCAGGTAACAAACCATTTCTTTCTAAACAACCTGTTGATGTAATACTTGGAGGCGAAGCACAAGATCTGCCTTGGTTGACTAGCATAACAACAGAAGAAGGACTCTATCCTGCTGCTGGTAATAACAAATATTTTTCTGCTCTAAATAAAACAGGTGTACATACATATCATATATGTAATCGTTAATCCATTACAATGAAAACAATTCAAAGCAATTCAATATTTAGCAATTCACTACTTCTTTTATTTAAATATTGATGGGAATATGATAAAGAATACTTCTAAATACAAATATCTTGGAGTGACATTAACACAAGAAAATTGTGATATCATACAAAAAATAACAAAAGACCAAACTGTAGTCTCTAAATTAAATTCTGTATTATGGGAAAAAAACACAAGAAGAAACACCTATTTAAATCACTGGTTGAGAGTTGTACAATATACGAAGTGGAAGTCTGGACATTAAACAAACACATGAAAAACAGAATAAATGCGGTAGCAAATAAGCTTTTGAAGACAATGCTGTATGCTCACCTTACAAGACTGAGTAAGAACAGACATGGTAAAAGAGAGAGTAAATGTAAAAGAAAGTCTGACTGATCAGATTGAAAAACAGCAACTGTTATGATATGGGCATCTAAGGAGAACTTTGCGAAAAAGACTACCTCTGAAATTATGGGAATGGATTCTAACAAAAAGAAGAAGAAAAGGGTGATCACACGTAAAATGGAAAGATCAGATATCCATGAGGGCAAGAAACATGGATTAAGAAGCGTGGAGGGACAAGAAAATATGGTGGAAGAATTTGCAATAGACAGCATAAGCTGTAAAGTGATGTTACAATATACTATATACTTTTTCTTCCAAACCATGTTTCTGTGCAGTACTTTTAGGGCATTTGAGGCCCCTAATAAATCTTAATTGCACGGTAGTGCACGTACAATGGCAAGTTACAAGTCTCACAAAACATCTTGTTCTTTGTGAATATAAAGAAAAGTAAAGATTTCTTTGTAGTGGAGGTATAGATCATGAGAGAAGCATGTGGTAATTCTATAGAATTAATTTTGTAAACTTTATAATCATAAAAAAATTTTATAAAATTAATTTTTAAATTGTAAATTTATTTGTTGGTTTCAGACTGTGTTATTAATTGAAGCATTCTTCTGTGATATAAACTGATGCTTCTCATTTAATTTAATCAGATTTTTGTGAACCATGAAATTTAAATTCTATATTTATTTCATTATCAATAAAAAACATATTTTAAAAATATTTTCCTCTTATCTTAAACATAAGAAAACAATACGACATAAATTGCAGTGATTATTATTTCATAAAAGACAATGATAATTTATAATTGTACCCCAAGCTTTGAGTTGTCAACTACCTTAGAGATAATTAAATAACAAATTACTTAATATGTGACGTATTTTTAGTCTCAAACTTACAGTCAAACTTTTCTTATTGCAAATTTCATTGTAAGATACTAAGAATAATGAACGTACTGAATTAGAATTTGCAGCAAAAGATGAAGCTCTCCAAGATTTGAATGAGAAATTCTATGACATTGCCCCACACCTTCTATTCTATAACTATACTGTTAGTAACAAGGAACAAAATCAAGTGAGTGACAAAATACGTCAATATTACTTTCAAGACCTACCTATATCACCGGAATCGCGACAAGAGCTCATTCAGGTAAGGTCTATCATAATAAGATAATTACAATATCATTCTCTTTCCAACAAATACGTTAATTCTAGAACAACATTCTCTTAGATGGTAGGCGATAGAACATTTGTAGTGGCAGTGGAGAGAGCAGCTAGACTCATGGCATCTGCGAATTCTCAACCTGTTTACTTCTATGTCTTTTCACATAGAGGATACGACAGTATATCTAATTTTATGTCAAAAACAAATATTAATATGGGTAAGAAATATATATTTTTAATTCTCTTGTGCTGAATAAATAAATGAAATCAATATTTATTCTTCCTTTTGTAAATATGAAAATAACTAATTGAGATAAAAGTATGTCGGTATATATAAGTCATATTTTAGGTGTGGCTCATGGAGATGACACAGGATACATAATGCACATGACATTTTGTAACACTGAATTGTCAGAAGAAGATAGAGCTGTTTCACAACTGATGTTAGATATTTGCAAAAATTTTGCCAAGACTGGGTATGTATATACCACATCATAGAACATAATAAAGTACTGTAATTATTAAGCCTTTCCAAGGCCAACTAATAATGGGATTCAATGTAGCCAACATACTGAGTCTCATCAACACTTCATTTCATATTTTCGCTTTAGCTGCATTCAGATGCATTTCACAGCTTATGTTGTTCAGTTATAACCTTAAAGTGAGAATTCTCAATTGGTGAAAACCTGAGTCCAGGTGTACAGAAAACTCTCTTTATAGCTACATGCTTCTGAAAGACTCCCATTACAAAAAATCTGAGACACCTTGGACCCATGCTAACTTTTTGTACTTTGTAAATCATTGCTGTAAACAAGAAATAACTTCACACTGGAGCCTTCAAACAACCTACAGATCCTGAACTGTGCATTATTTTATACAGGGCAAGTATTGTAGTTTGGTAAAAATTGTAAGAATATTGTTATGAATTTATTAACAAATAAAAATATTAAACTCGTGTGCTTAATTGCACAGAATTAAAATTAGTTAACATAATTGTTCATACATTTTGAGATTCTGCACAGTTCTGCAGATTGCCCTGCCTCTCCCAAAACATAAATAGGACAAACGGTCTCCAAACATAAGGTCTCCTTTTGTAGATTACAGATTAAGGAACATAACTAGTGGTTCCTTGTAGTTACCTGAAAGTATAGTTTTTAAAGTCTAGAAAACATTGTTTTTTAGTTATGCCTGATGGTAGCATATGTTACAGTTTGACAAATATTGTGGATTGCATTTTTGCTTCTGCTGATTTCTTCAGAGTATAATCTACAAAAATCTACATTTTTAATCTTTATTCTGTTTGATACACCCTCAGGGGATAATTCCCACATTACTACAGGCTTTTTGTTGATGGGATCTTATTAATCATATAAAATTTTCCTTAAAATATTATCATATACAGAGGAATTCATTATTTGTACACTTTTCATTTCAGGAACCCCACGCCAACTAGAAAAAATATTGTTTGGAAACCAGTTGGAGCAAGAAGTGAAGAATTAGTCTATTTAAGTATACCCAACAGCAAAGAAATAACAATGAAATCAAGTTTGGATTTGGGACACACAAAATTTTGGGATTCTTTACCATTAAATGAACAACACAGATTTAATCATGTAAAACATTCAGAACTGTAAGGAAAAAATATAAAGAATTTTTTAAAAATAATTTATATTCTGACATGTTACTTACTTTCATACTGTGAAAGCAAATAAAGAACAATGAAAGTGTTTAAAATTGTAAATTCATATGTACTATATGAGTAAACATAACGTAATGAAAAATCCACTTCTATTTCCAAGATACATAGAGCAAATTATATTTCTTGAAAATTATACTCTACAATTAGGAAGCCTCACATATCTTTCTCAGTTGATAGGCCACTCATAATTGTATCATCAAATAACCTGTCTCAATGTTCATTGTTTTCCTGAAGGTCACAAATAATTATTAGTAGCATTTTAATGTCTGTTCACGTACAGTGACCCACACATACAGATAATATATGAGCAGTTCATTAAAGTATATAGCAGCATAACTGAAACTCATAAAAAGTGACAAAAATCAAGCAAGAATTCAGAAATTGTAAAGTGCCTATCAAAGAGAGAGAAAGAACGTACCATAAGGTAACTGTATATGACAAGTTCCGTACTTCTATAAATATACTGTCCAGTGAAAAAGGTAATGCACATACAGTGGGTGCACTTATCAGATGTACAATGCATCTGAAAGGAGCTACATGACATATGTACTTTATACATACATGAACATTAGATAAGATAGCTAAGCAAACCAAAAAGTAATTGCTAAAAGTAAAAGTTTGACAATTTCAAAATAAAAGTTTTGAAAAAGTACCTGAACTGTGGCCATTCACAGACATTCTTTATAACATCTCATTCCATATAATCAAGTTAATTTAAAAATGTCTTTGTGTCTGAAAAATCCAAACAATTTAGTTTCATGAAATTATCAAAAAAATTAAAAAGATACCAAGTAGAAGTTATAAAAAGATACTTTTCCCTTAATTAAAAGCTCTATGATTTGATATTACCAAGTATAAACTAAATATTCTTCAATGTGTCAAAATTAATACTAAGAGACTGCAATTATAACTTATCATAGTTTTTTTTTACTCAATAAGTGCATTCAAATTTGTACATTTCAAACATAAATATTACGGTTACTGGAGAAATCCACAATCATTTAAAATATGTAAAAAGGAATTAAACTAATGTAAGGAAACTAATATGAATCACTCAATCAAAAATCAGACAGAAATAGATTTCAATAGAATTCAGTCTTTAAGATACTTGTTACATTAAATACATCTTAAAACATAAGTTATTTCCCAGATCTCAATTTTCTCAAATTCTATTCAAGTTCCTACTTCATTTAGTGAATATTAACAATTTCTAACAATTTAGATTTCTCTTTCTCCTTCCTAATTCATAACTTACTTCTTCCCAAATTGTAAATAAACGTCACAAAAGAAATATATAAATTATATTACTCTACCCATTTAAAAGTAGAAATGAAGTTAAACATTCTCACAAAACCAAAAAAATCGTATTTAAACAAGAATAAAAGAACTCTATGTTTACGAAAGAAATCATTTCGTTTATTTGACTTTCTTGAAAAATAAAGTAAAACTGACTTTAAAGAATAAAATTGTTCAAACTATTCAAATTTCTAACTTTTGTGGGAAACAACAGGGCTTAAATATTTCCTAAATTGAAAAGTTTCAATTTTTAAAAATAAAATGTTAAAATAAAAAAATAAAAAAATAAAGAGAAGAAGAACAGATGAAATTATAAAGTCACACTTTCGCATTTTTATCTTACAAATGTTTTGGGGGAAAAAAGTTGAAACATATCTGTCAGACCTGTAACAAACCTTACTTGTACTCAAAAAAATACTATGCAAACAACAATGTATCATGTTTCTGAGCACATGTTGTATTGTGGTTCAATTTACATCCCAAGGACACTTCCAAGGTTTTAAAGAGCAGCAAATTGGTAATGAATAAAAGAAAGTCAAATAATGAAAACAAAAGCCAACCACCAGCAAACTCTTCACCGCATCAAATGCATATTTACTTGAAAGTATACCCTCATTTTGCAATGGACACAGCTTTTAACTGTGATTAGTCAACGAGTATTCCAAAAAAGGTATATTTTCTACATTTAAGTTCAGATAAATTGTGAAGTTAAAAACAAATAACCATCTGATGTGTCATACTTTATCTCAATACTGCAAAGCGTCAATAAATTCATAAAAGTAACCACAGTGGATTTTTGCCTCATGAATAGTTTTCCTTTCAGCAACACACACAAAAAAATACTTCAGCCAATTTTAACAACACATATTTATTTCACGAGGCATCAGCTGTTTATGCTCAAATAAATAAATACAATTTTATTCATGGTCTTAAAAAAAGCTGCTTTTTTTTTTTTTTTTAAGAAAAAAAATCTTGTTTAACTTTCATATTAAACCTTTGGGAACACAGCCAAAAACCACCACCCAACTGTTTTAAATTATTGCCTTTGTCTTTTTGACAAAAATGTCATTTTGGTTAAATCTTTGACATAATCTTAATTGTATACGATACAAATGATATGTGAGTGCATTATGTCAAACGCACTTCAAAAGTTCCTATTGAAAGTTTACTTTGCAATCCACACAATCCAATCACATCTCTTTTCAATGACAGAATGATAACTCAACAAAGACTTGATGGTTAACTAGATGTTATAACGAGCAAAAGTGTATTTTCAACACTGTTGTGTAAATACGCCTGACGTTAATGCTTGCATAAAAAAGTTATGGAACATTCCTATATAATCTGGCAGTGGAATGATTCCAATATTTTCGTTTACGTTGGAAACTAAACAGTATTAGTGCACACTTCAATAAGAAGCATTAACTTCTATCTCAATAGCACAATTAAGACCTTTTAAATATATATTTATAACTTCAAAAACATCATATCAAAATATTAACAATATCTGTTATAAACTAATGAAAATTAATATTTAGAGCACAGAAATAAAGTTAAAATGTAGTAAATTAACACTAATAACAATTAAGTATTTTCTTGCTAAACAAATTTCAAAATTATTTAAAATAAATATTTCTATTTCATTCATTAGAAAAAATCCTGACCAAATTGTTGAACACCTACTTTCAATTTCTCTTGTGAAAAGTGATTTTTAAATCTGTTATTTGCTATCAAACAACATCACAAATAAATCTCAATCATAAAAATTATAAATCAGATCTTTCTTGCACAACAATATTATATAAACAATTCTCACAAAATCAAAATACAAAATATATATATAGCAATATTTGGTCTTAAAATCTGCACTTAAATAATTAATATATAAATAAATAACAACGAATGAATATGATTATAATAGTTTAACATAAATATAGAGGGTGGATTCTAACGTTATTGTCTTAGTTTGTGGAAACTACCGGACTAGAAATGAAATAGGTCGCTTAGCATATAGCTGACTAGCATGCAAAAGAAGAAATAAAAAGTGAGCTTTCAGATTATCCTGAAAATGTAATTAAAATTAAGGCATGCACCTAGGCACACTGCTTGTAATTGGATAATGTACTTGAATTCAGGGAAGAGCAGATGAAAGTTTTTCAAAATATTTTGAGTGTTTTATAAATCTATTTTCAGAATACTGCAAGCTCATTTTAGCTAGTTACTGAGGCATCTATACATGAGAGGAGCTTACAAATCATTAGAAAACAATGCATAACCACTGACACACTCAAACAATTATTTTGCCTCTCTGAAGATTTAAAGAGCTACCAATTTACAAAACAAAGGCAATGCTGTTCCTGAGGATAAAATCACCCTCTTGAGTATTCAAACTTACATATCAAGAATTAGAATATTTCACTGTAGATAATAAAAAATAAAGAAAATAAATTTAAAAAAAATCAACTTGAGAATCACATTAAGAGACTAGATACTTTTTAGATTAGTAAAATTTTTAGAATAATTGGTATAAACAAATTTTATAAAACTAAATATTGAAGATGAAATGTAAATAGATGCAATCAAATAAAGTATCTCTGACAAAGGTCAGCAAATACACACACTACATATTTCTCAACTAAATTCACATATCTTATATCACAATTCTACTGGAGATTACCACCACTCCATATTTAACAATCACTCTATGAATTACACAATTCTGTCTCTACATTTCTTCACTATATTTTGTGTAATGGCACTTTATAAGAATAAAACAATAGAATTAATGCATAGTATATAGGCTGAATATGAATAATAAATCACAGAAAATGAACAATAACTCTTCAGTTAAATTATTTTACAAACAATAAATTATACATTATTAATTAGAACAACATAATGAGGAAATAGTTCCCGTTATTTACAATTACAGATTGACACTGATGCGATGTAATGTGATGTATGTACACTGCACTGACAGAATCAGTAAACTGCAATTGGGATGGACCAGTAAACAGCAACTAACAAATCTGTAAAAAATGAAACACAACAATAATCCAATCAAACAAATAGAGTTTACAATTTGGATTCCAAACTAAAATTTAACTGAAAAATGCAAAAAACTTCTTTCTTAAAGAGTAAAATCCAATGGCAGCTAGTTGGGGTAGGCAAGGTAGGTACTGCCTACCCTAATGAATATGTACTTGTTTAATACATTCCATAATAATAAAAAAATTTAAATGACTCTTACAATTTTAATATGGTGTAAATATTTTTCATTTTGAAATGAACAGTGAACATTTCATTATTGTAGCATGAACCACTTTTTCATTTCACGCATTTGCTAATGGCCTGTGCACCATGTGATCCGTCCCATCTGTCCCCATAGAGACATACGCATATTTGTAACTCTCAATGTTGGCACACCTGGGCGCTGCATTACTGCACACCACATTCTGAGCAAAGGCTCTGTTGTGAGCATAGAAAAGTAGCATTGCTGTGTCCACCCTTCCTGTGCTTGATGCATGCTTGTTGTGCTTGGCCAGCAAAATCACTTGCTGCCTGCCTGTACAGAAGACTCTGAATCCCACACGCATGCTGTGAAGAACGTGTATTTACTGATTTGTTGACAAGTTAAGAAGCGGTGAAGATGATTATTATTTAGGAGGTATTTATTTCTTCATTTTAAATTAGTATGCTGCAATTATTAGCGTTACTTGACATTTTATGTTTGAATCTGATTTTACGTTAATATTATAATAGATACAATGATTGAACTACTATGTACATTATTATATCATCTCAATGATGTAGAAAAGAGATAAATTTTGAACAATGGCCAACCCTACTTGAATGTTGAGTACAGTTATACATCACACTGATGAGAAAAATGCAAGAAAATTCAATCCTTTGTGGTATGATTCACACAAAACTGCTAACAGGTAGTGAAGTTAAAGCTAAGCTTTGTTGTTGGACATGCTTTTTATTGTCAATTAAAGAGAGCACTTGGAAAGCGATGGATATTTTCAGATCAAAAATTTATCCAAAGCTATACAAAAACATGAAATGTCAAAAGATTACAAACATAATTCAGTGAACATTACACACCTGGAAAAATAATGAAATCTGATTTCTGAATTATTGTCAGAGCAACACAAAGTTGCAACACCTTTTTAGAATCTTGAAATTGCTTTTTGAATCTCTTTTTAGAATCTTAAAATCACGTCACATTTTGGAATCTCTATTTAGAATGATATCAGTGAGAGAATTGTTTTGAATAAATTGAATAAAACTAAAAAATGGAATTGGGGTGGGGCATGTCCCCTTCTCGGGATCCGCCGCAGTTCAGTAATCAGTTTTGCCTGTGCTGAACACTTGGTCACGAGCTTCCACTGCAACATAAACCATTTTCTCATCTTAACGATGTACAAATGAAAGAAATTATGGAAAAAGGTCCAGCTACTCCTTTGAGCATGGTTGTGCATCATGCTGGTGAGAAAAAATGCAAGAAAAGTCAATCCTTTGTGGTATAATACACAAATGGCCAAGAGGTAGTGAAGTTAAAGCTAAGCTTTATTATTGGCCAAGTCTTTTATCGTCAAAAGTACTTGGAATAGAGATGGATATTCTGACATGAAAAATTTATCAAACACTTTACCAAAACATGAAATTGCAAAATATCACGTATGTAATTCTGTAAATCTTAAACAACTTGAATCTGATTTCTGAATTATTGTCAGAGCAACACAAACTCACAATACTTATCTGGAATCTGAATATCTAGAAATCAAGTTTGCACATTCTTCATGGAAATAATGCTTAGAAATGTAATGATGTGGGTGAGACAATTGTTTTGTATAAATTGAATAAAATTACAAAAAAGTGGATTGAGGAAGGGCATTGCCCCCATGGCCTCTTCCTGGACCACTGTTCAGTAATGTGCTTTGCCTACCCTGAATATTTGTTCATGAACCGCATCTGGTGAAATCAGAAATGAAATTAAACAATGCATGATCAATTGTCTGAAAACAAAGATACATGAAAGAAATAAGATAGCAAGCAAACTCTCAGAAAAGACTTGATAACCAGAAAACTCATCAGAAATGGGGGAAAGTAATTATGCAAGAAAACTGTTAAACGCAATATGTGAATAATAGGTAGGAACGAAAATATAAAGGAAATATTATTCCTGGGAAACAACTGGAAACTAATAAAAAATCTTCATGCAGATATGAGTGTCATATAGAAATACTAACTCGTGGGGCCTCAGCATATAGTTTCTTGCTCTTAGTAATGGTTGTGTAAAACTATTTATACCACAAACACTCTCGCACTCAACACATCTTAGTCATCATTTTTTGTAAAATTCATTACAAATCGTAGAATATTGGGTGCAAAAACTAAATATTTTCAAGCAAATATCAACACAAAATTTACAATTAGAACTGCTTTTCATACAGGTACATTCATGTAACAACAATGAGACATAATTCACATGATTTCAGCTGATGTCTCATGATGCGGAATGCCATTATTGCATTCCAATTTGATATTCCCTGAAGGCTAGCAATTTTTCTTTCATATATTTCAAAAAAGGTTTAAAGAAAATAAAAACTGCCTATGACTCAAAATTTTGCAAAAAATACTCATTTTTGAAAAAATGAACATGATATTATTTGAAGATCTGTTTTAGTTTAATACATTTCATTAATACAAAATTTGTATCTGTTGTAGGAAGTTTCTGAAAAAATGTTGAATTTTTGCAATTTTCAAAAATCAGAATTTTCAACAAATATGAGATCTGTACCATTCTTTTAAGTGCCCTATACACAATCCAAGATCAAAATTTAATCAAAATTCTAGGTGAGGTTTTTTAAAAAATTGTTTAAACAAAATTAAAAATTGCCTACATTTCATGCAAGATTATGTGTAACAAGATCAAATTTCAAAAAAATGAACATGATCTTATTTCAAAATATACCTTTAAGGAATGAAATTTTGGAGAAAATTAACTGAATGATTTAATCACTAGAACATTCTCTAGCATAACAAGCATGTTATTACTGAGCAAAAAAAAGAAAAATTTTAGTTTATTAAATTTTTTATACCTATATACTATGATTGCAAAAACCAAAGTAACAGCTGGTACATGAATTATCTGAAACCGATAACAAATGCAGAACAAAATGTGTCTTGAATTTTTGTGTATATTGGTGGTACCAATGAAACAATAAAGTAGTTAAAACTATTATGGACTATTATAATTAATGTCTATGTTGTCAATTTGCAAAAATGCAAAACTCTCATAAAATAATTCAAAAAATTGACATAAAATGAAAATAAAATGCAATAATGACAGTAGGAATAATTAATCTTGTCAGAGGATAAAAATGAAAATATTAAGCATTGAAACATTTAGTAAGTTAGACAGTTCATTAACAATTACAATCTTCATTTTCTCAAAAAGGGGCATTCTAGGGTAAGTCCACCAAGCTGAATTTTATTATGTAATCTATCTTATTTTATAATAGTACACTACAGAATTATTTGGTACTGTTTTCAAATTATTTTGTTACACAGGTGTTTCACTTGTGGATTAGGGTATTAAATGTCATTGTAGATTAAGCTAAGAATAGTATTGTATTGTGGAAGAAAGAATTTCATAGGTAAGCTTCCAAGGCCAGAAGCATGTTAAAGCTCTCAGCTATCTGAACAAAACATTTTCAAATCTTTATGACCAACATTTTTTGGCCTCATTCAGAGCAAACGTGTGGTCAAAAAGTTGGCCAACCGGCCAAGTTGGCCACAAGGTATTTAGGGAAGAACACACACTTTAATCAGATTGTTGCACAATCAGAAATTCCATAACTTTTGTTTAGTGTATGACACCAAAGACAAGTATTGGGTATCTGAAGCAACAGGATTATCCAACTGTGTAAACTAGAGGTATAAAGATATTTCTTACCTTACTGTCTGTGCTCAGGTCTTTTCATAGAGTCAAAACCTTCAGGGACATTTTCATCTTCCTCCTCTTCATCATCCAAAAGAGGTTCTGCATTCAGTAAAAGATTATCTTTAGATGGTGCTGGTCCTTGGCTCAAAATATTTTTTGCTGAACTCCTTTTCTTACGTCTTGTGAAAACTCTAGCCAGCTGTGCAAATTTTTTGCGGGACACTAAAAATCAGAATGAACACACCAATAAGATAATGACCAGTCTACACATATTCATCAAATTGAATGTTTCAAAAATACTTTTTCCCATATTTCGAAGTCTTTCTCTAAATAATGCCTCTTCATCATGACTACTTGAAAGTGACTTGCTAAAAGGAAATGATGCAAGAGTCTCCTCTGGAGGACTTTCTTCAGCTTGATCTGTCAAACAAATAATGAGGAAATGTAATAAGGCAATGTGCACCAAAAATAAAATAGCAAATTTTTCAAATATTAATTTCTATCTAAAAATTAAGGGAAATAATAAGTCTAGAGAATTGGTTGTCATATCACAATCAATTTCAGAATCAAATAAAAATAACAATGAATTAATAGACAACCTCTTTCAAGAGTTGATAAAAAATCCTTATTCCATCGTAGCTCAGCCATGAATTCTTCATTTTGTAGGAAAAGGGCTATTCTTTCATCTTCAAGATAGCGATCCAATTCAGGATCACCAACATCACAAAGAACTCCTCTAACTCTCTGATTTTCAGCATACTTTTGTTGTAGCAATTGCTGGCTTAGTAACATAGTCTGAAGATGTAAAAAAATAGAACAAATCCAATGAAATAACCAGAAAGAGGATGCTAAATCAAATACATGGTTTATGTAATTTTTTCAGGAGAAATCCAAATTGCAATTTTTAAGAATTTCCTATGATGGTTTAGAATATTTGTAAGAGATGAATGTACTCTAAAGAACTTCCAACATTTACAATTTTAACCATTAGTAAAAATATTTTAGTTATATGTTTCATTAAAAAAACAAGATAAAGAAGAATGTAAAAGAAAACTGAAAATCTATTAGTGTCAACAATGGTAATAAAAGAGATTCAAGTGTAATAACATATATATAAAAAACACACAAAAAAAAACTCTTTTACAACCTGATCTGCTTTCCTTCTTCTTTTCTCTCTTTTTAACCAACGCTGTCGAGCACAACGTTCTTGCCAGCGTGTAGTTATTCGCAAACTTTTTGCCTGAATTCGAAGCCACAACTGCTTCCACATAATAGAAGATTCAAGTGAGAGTAGCCAACTCGAATGTACACTGAGCAGTGAGTGACCTAAATAGAATGAGACATGACAGCTGCAACCCATACCAACAGGTTTGTTAAGTGGCAGCCACTTAACTACTTGCCTAGAGCTCAAAATTGCTCTCAAGGTCATTTCACTCCACCTCCTCAAGAACCCATACAAGAAAAAAAGAAAGAAACAACTGGAAAAGTCTGAGTCATACCTTTCATTCAAATATTTGAAATCAGTAATTGATCCTTGAAGATCAGAGTGCACAGATTATTATTTCTGTGAGATCTGTTACCCAATGTAAGATCAACAAAACAGTAATACAATTAAACCACTACATATAATATTTCAAAATATTGTTGAACAATACACATATAATTTCATGAAATAACTTGGCTGCTACGAAGAGAAAATATTTTCTAAAAAAACATAGCAAAGCAAAAAAAAAATTTTTTAAAAAAGATGAAACACAAAGAAACATCTTGTTTTTCCTCAAAGAAGTAAATTGATAATAGAAATTTTCTGTAATGAAACTGCTTCAGAATTATGAGATTGGCGTACTTTCACAAGAAGCATCTCAATCAAACTTTTTGCCCTATTTCCTTTGATACATTTAGCAAACGCAGAGATTGCCTCTTCTTTTGCTTCTACACTTAAACATACCTTCACTATCAATAGTGTTTTCTTGAGCTCTATGGATTGTTCTTGGGGAGTTAAGCTATTTTGTCAGCAGTACCTTCAAGTTATCACTCTCCAAGTTCTTGCAGTAGAGTCAATTCCTTCATGCAAGACACAATAAGGACAAACAGCCAAAATCTGTAGCTTATTTCCCTATGGAAATAGTTTTTATTATGCAAGAGCGAATGTTTCTTGATATTAAATTTTGACAAAATTGCTCATTGCTACCTTTATTCATAATTCAACTTTGAGAAGCGAACAAGTGGAGATAAGGATTCTGGAGCTCAAGAAAACATATAGAAATTGTACTTCCCATATATCACATACAGATTTTTGACAATAAATAATTAAACAAATAAACATAGTCCAGACTGTTTGAAATTAGAAACAAAATGCAAAAAGACATAAAAAGTAAAATACTAGAATAATTAATTACAAAAAATTATTCTGGGGCATTAGGCTCCTTAGATCTTCACACACAAGGGACGATTCAAAAAACATGTTTACTTTAGGGGTAGGAGAATCCCACAACAGTTCTGGTGACAAACATGAATGAGAGGGGGAGGAATGTGAATTAAAATAAACGCTCTTACAATAATTCCGAATCCCATTTTATTTGAAAAGGGTGTGTTTAATACAATAAAAATTGGTAGTACATACTAACTCCATCTATTGCATTTTCTCTGTAATAATTGCAAAAATATTTTAAATCCACAATTTCATATTTTAGTTCCCAAATCTTTGCCATGTTTTTCAACTGAAGTACACCTCCAATTGCTGGATGGTGTTGATTTAAATTAAATTAAAAATTACCTTACATTACAAATAAACTAGAGGTGCAACACAATGGCATAGACTTTTTCATAGTCAATTTTTTTAATTTCCTTAGTGAGGACAGGTACTGTACAGTCTTGTCCCTCCTTCTTGCCTGCTTCCAACTACTGCAGCCCAAAAAAGATTTTTTGAAATTTTCGCAACTTTACAGTTTCCAAATAGTAGAACCTAAATTATATTTTAAGAACATTAAAGAAGGCTATAACATCGCCTTATATAGCAATTTTGACTGAAAAATTTGAAGCCGTTTTTAAGAAAATGGCGATTAAGCATTACTCTAAATGCGAAATTTGAAGCTCTTTTTCACAGGAATCTATCAAGTTTTTGAAAAACTTAATTTGAAGTCCTTTCAAGCACTTCTACTCACAAATGTATACAAATCTATAGAAATGCGCATATTAACAGCGTGAGAGATATTTTTAAAAAAATTACATATGTCTAATTTTTTAAAACAAAAAACAAAAGAATAAATTAAAATTAACTTTACCTCATATTAAACAGTGCAATTATCACTATCCATTAGAGAAATTTGAAGAAAAAATTTGGAGCCGGTTTTGAGAAAATGGCATTTAAGTGTTTCTGAATGTGCAGAATTTCGAGCTCATTTTTACAGAAAACTGTTGAATTTTCGAGAAACCTTATTTTACATTATTTAAAGCACATGTACTCATAAATCTAATGAAGTGAAAATATCACCTCTGGTGTAAATATTTCTGATGTGAGAGACAAGTCAAAAAAATTACATTTTTGTAATTTTTGAAAAAACAAAATAATAGAGCGATATGGAGTTTATGTCATGATGTTCATTTGGCAATACCATTACCAAAAATTTAAAGAAAAAATTTGGAGCAGTTTTCGAGAAAATCTTGTTTTTGTAATATTTTAAAATCTCAACTATGGCACACTTTACTGCACGAAAACGACTAAAATTTCCAAAAAATGTACACGACAAGGAGTTTGATAGTTGTAGGAAGATGCCGAAAAAAAATTGAAACTTTTGCTATTTTCGAAAATTCAGAGTTAACTGTGACAATGGGACCTATGCCACCTTTATACGTGTATTTTACTCTATTCTATCAAGAAGGTTAAAGAAAAAATTTGGAACCATTTTAGAGAAAATTGAAAATGTATGAGGGTCTTCATGTAAAGTACCCCCAAATTTTAAATAATGTTTTTCAAAATTTCAAAGATTCAACTCAAGCCAGATGGACAGGGGTTGCTTCAATTTTGAAAAGTTCGTACATGTGGTTTAGGCGCTAGGTTTGTTCACATACAACAGACGGACAGACAGAAGGACCGACCGATAGATGGACGGACGCTTTGAAAAAAAAAAAACACTTTTTCGGTATCAGGGGACCCCAAAACATGCATTTCCGTTGAAATCTCGAAATCAATTTTCTGCAGCATTACATAAGTTTCTCTATATGTATGTTACTCTCATATGTATGTATGTATACGAGAAAGTAGTAATTGTATTAAAATACTGAAAATGAATTTGTTACTTTATTAATACCAAATAATAAATCAAAATAATAAAAAATGTATTTTTTATTTGACAATTTGTATTAAATATATATGCATACAATTTCACCCAATTTTTAATGAAGTTAGTATTATTTAACTTTTCTTCTTTATATGAATATCTATTTATTATTGATAATTCAATTACTATTTTTTTTGTAAATATTTTATTCAAGTGTTAAAATTAGTGTATTCCAACTCACATTACTAATGAAAGTAATTCCCCGAATTTAATAAACACTTTAAAATGTAGTTAAAAATTCTCTAAAATATATTGACTTATAATTTTTGGTTAAAATAATTTAAAAAGATTATAAAAATTACAATAATTGTCAAACTACTATTATCTGTATTTTCTCTAAAACATAAGCCCGAAGATGGCTAAAAACATTTAGCTGAAATGTTGCCGAATTATAAAGATTTAAAAAACAGACTAAATACTTTTGTATTAACAGCTGAATGTCTTTAATTTAAAAGGAACTGTTAGATATCAATGTTATTATTTAACCCCAGAAGGAGTAGAGGGCTTCAAAATGGAACTTTCATCTAACTGAGGAGGAAGGTTTATGAGTTGTGTCAGGAACCAGTTTTTGGGGAAAAGGTGGGGGGTGGGTAGTAAAACAAGCAAAATTTTTCAAATATATTTTTTTAATGATCCCTGAGACCAGTATTCACCTGCTTCTTGTGAGATGCAGCCCAAGGAGGAGGTACGACTCGTAAAAAGTCATCAGGCAGAGGACCCAACAATGGCGGTGCCCAGCCTCGTATAGTTCTCAATGGCACTTCAGTGTTAGTAGTATGTTGTGGAGATGGTTGTGGACTCCTGAATGCATAGAGTAAGAAAGAGTCTTATAAATTTATAATTGCATTTATAATTACAATCATTAACTTCCCTACAACGACAATTCTCAACTTTTTCTTATGTAAGGACACTTTTTGAGAATTACAGCAATTAAACAAATGCTAGCCCATAACCACAAAAGATGTTCATGGTATTTATGAGTTCACTCTTCATAATTACTAGGTATTGGTTATGGAAAAAGATTACACCACTAACATCATAGTCTGGCTCTCTTAAGAAGAAACTGGTACTCAGTGAATAGCAACTTCAACCTGGCAGTCATTCTGAAATATATAGTAAGACATCAAGAAATAATGGGTATTTTATTTTCTGTACATAACCACACAATATAAACATTATTTTAATCCTTTATTTATATTCTAAAAATTGTAAAAGAATTAAACTATAATTGTAATTTAAGAAATAAACTGTTATTGAAACTGAAAAATTAAACTGCAATTGATTACAATGAGAAAAAAACAAGTCAAAACTTATCCATTTCAACACACAAATGAAAATCATTACATAGTTGTTAAAGCTTATGCTTATTAGTTGTATGATGTATCTCTATTAAAGGGATACTACAGGTCAAAATTATACTGCCACAAATTCAAAGGACTGTGAATAAATTATTCTGAGGTATGAAATTGTAATTTTGTCACAAAGAGAAAATAATGTAATTATCTACGGGCAAAAACAACAACAAAAACATATCATTAAAATTATTTGCATTGTACATAGCATATGATGCTGATACAAAAACGTCATAGCAGACCAGTTGAGAATCAATGCTATAGAGGAAATAATAAGTACATAAATAAAAACCTTTTAGCAGATGTCTCTTGAACAGTTTCTTCCTGAACATCATCTGCAGCAGGGGTGTCTGGAACAAGTGTTTCTTTCTTTTCCATTTCATTGCGCAATTTTTCATTTTCATTATCAGTGCTCATGGCTAGAAGCTGATCGATGGTGGCATCCACTGCTCCTTGATTTGCACGTAACACAGCCTGCAATTTATATTCAAAACAACATTGATTAAATGTGCAATATTATGATATATTATTATTATCATTATATTTTTAAAAATTCATCCTTTGATTTTAATAATGTCAGTATCTTCATGTTACACTTTAAATAAATAATTTTAATGTCAATATGGCACACATGTAGCTTCTTTAACAATCTAAAACTTTCTGTTAGGAATAATTTATGGAAAAGAACTTCAATACTGATAGGTGGCAACATAAAATAAAAACTAGTTTGTCACAAAGATAAATAATTACCATATCAGTTTTTATATAAAATATTGAATTCTAGGACTTAATTGTTAGAATAAACATAATTTTTTACTGTAATAACAATAAAAATGGCAAAAATACTTTTCAAAAGTTAGAAATATTTCTCGTTTGTAATATTCAATAAAAATTCATCTTGAAATAATATTTTTTTATAGTCAAGAACAGTTAAAAACTATATGTGATGTATAAGGGTGAAAAACTGCACATTTTCTTGAGCTCCAGAATTCATACCCCTGTTCTTTTGCTTCATTACGCTGAATTGTGAACAAAGATAGAAACAAACATTTCTGGTAAAATTTGTCAACAAGAATAATTCAGTTTCATGCAATGGAAACTATTTGTTATGGTGAATGTGCTATAGATTTTGGCTCTTTTCTCTTATTGTGCCCCATGTGAAGATACTGACTCATCACCACAAGAACATTCAAAACAATTTTTTAATGGTATTGTTGACAAAATGACACAAACTACTGATTCATCAATGAACATGCATGATATAGTTGTATTCCATGCCTGATGAAGAGAGGGAAGCTGGGATCACATGGATGACATATGCTTATTATTCAAACAACTTTTTTCTGTAACCTAAAACTCTGGATACTACAGCACATGTTTCCTTAGGTTATGTCCTAATTTGTGTGGGAATATTCATTTGCTTCAATGCAACAAGCTTTAGAAATATAATTCAATTTCAAGTACATCTCAATGTAATAAAATATACATTTTGATAAATATATTAAAATTATGCAAAATACTTCACTGCAGGAAGAATCATGTTACTAAAGAAAAACATAAAAGAAACAACTTGTATTTTTCCAGATATTGAATACTTTGTAAACATCAGAAGCAAATTTATTTTGTTTTCATACATTATGAGTAAACAGGAAAATAACATGTTGAAATGAACAAAATGAAAAGTAATAAAAACAGTTTCCATTATTCCAGCATCTATAAATATTAATCTTTCAGTATTGAATAAGAAATAACTTGTGCAAATATAAAAGCATTTTTCAATTCTCCACAACATATTGGCCTGTGCACAGAGGGGAGGGGGCCCTCTCCGAAATTTTTTGAAGGGGCCCGGAAGCCCTATGTAATGAAACATTTTATTTCTTTATATGTGAATTATTCCTGATTTCCTCCTTTTTACTTTCTCGTATACATACAAATATATGAGAGTATTACATAGAATAGAGAAAGTTATGCAATGCTGTAGAAAATCTATTTCAAGATTTCAACGGAAATACACATTTTAGGGTCCCCTGATACTGAAATTCAGCAGACTGATGTAGGAACACTTCCACAAGTAAATAAAATACATTGTATCTTGTTTGCTGAAAAAATCTGCCAATAGCTTAATATTGAGAGCTTAATAATAAGAGATTATCTCAACAAATATTTTACTTTCTTACTATGAGTTGGAAGGAAACATACTACATGAAATGAATACATACACAATCAGATGGTTACATGTTCAAACTAACTTTTCAGAACTTCAATTTACAGATAAAAATTAATTTAAAGTACTTTCAGAAACACACAATTTCAGAATAATTTAATTTTTTGACATGTCCTTTAGGAATATCTGTAAGATGAAGTGACACCCGATTTTGTTTTTATGAGTGATTAATTGGTGCTCATTGTCGCAGTTGACCGTAAAGCACAACTACCATTACACTGCCAAATACAATGCATTTTCATTAGCAAACCATGAAGATAATTATTATGAACTATAATTTTGAAGCATTCATCCAATCACAAAATACACTAATGTCATTTCCTATTGTTGTGTTTCCAATTGTTAATTTCTGCCAATGTTATTGTATAAGTTAAATATACTAATGAATGATTTCTGAATAACAGGCCATCTTAAAGTTACAATTTTTAATGTTATTTCCACACATGCACTGAAAAGGCTCAGTGCTATCACAAAGCTGGCTGAACATTGACAATCAGTTCTCACAAGTAATTGAGAGTGAAACTTGACTCAATGAAATGCAGAAATATATATCACACATTTCATTGATAAATCTAATTAAATAAATGACCTTAACATAATTCATAAGAAAGAATACAACAGGTTTCTTTCTAAGAAATAAATATATTTTTTACTCTAAAGGAAGAACCTAACAAAGAATGATACAAAAAACATAAAATAGTAAGAATAATTCTGTTGTAGATTTGGTTTAATATATCATTTTATTCCCCTGGATGCTAATGGAACATTATTAGTTAACATTAATTCACAGACCATTATTATTTACTTTATTGAAATAACAAGAACTCACAAATGATTAATTATACCACCAAAATAATGACAATCTAATAAACAGGGAGAATGTCAAAGAAAGTGAAAAGCTCAAGAGGCAACAAAAAAATTGGAGAAACAACTAAGAAGGGCAATTCACCTATCAATTTTTATTTATGTAAAAAGAATAGGAATAACTTGTTTGAAACAATGCATTAAAAAGAAGCTAAATTTAAGCAGCCACTTAATGAAAAATGTTAAAATTAATTATTCAGTAAAACTTTAAACTTTTGGAAAAAATGCTAAAATAGACGCTGCTTTGCTTAGGAAAATTTTGATACATTAGATTCTATAAACAAAAACGGCTTTTGAATTGCATGGTAAATTTTATTTTAAATAATGGCTATAAAAACCAAAATTAAAAAAAACACTGTAAAGCATAGTATAACTTTCTCACAAGAACATACCACTTTAAATTTCTACACAATTTGAATTAAAACTAATACTACAATCAGAGAAGGACTGATACCTACAATTTTAAGTATCGATAAAGTATTCCAAGAGTATAAATTAAGCTTATCAAAACCTTACCTCTATAACTTCATCATCCATGTCAGGAAACATTGTTTTAAAGTCAGCCATGGCTTGATGGAATTCTAACTGTGTTGTAGGAGGTTGAACTGTAGCCATTTCTTGAATTGAGTGTGTAACAATACAATGAATGAATACAATTTTTGAAGCAGCTCACAAATTAATGAAAATACAGCACAAGTGTTTCACGAGGAACATGCACTTCTTCGCCCATACTTTAAGCCTACAATTTTTGAAAGAAAACTATGTACAAACATTGCATAGAAAGTACTAAATGGTGATTAATTTAAAACCATTGCCAATTCAACATGTGACATACATATAAAAAATTATGCACGAAAAAATTTGATGTCAAGACATCAGAAAATAACTACTATAATTCCCAATAATTGTGAAAATGAACATGGGTGAAAGAAATACTTAGTGCAGAGACCTGTCAAGTGGCCGGAGGGTGAATAATTCAATTAGGCATTTGAAACATCCAGTAATCAATACACTTCATTATGATTAACTCTTTCCCCCGAACAATCATTTCTTTAATTACCGGAGTAGCTACAATGCCAATTTTCTATTATCTGGCAAGATATTAATTCACTTTCTGCGAGCATTTTCCCTCTCAGACATTCGCCATGAGAAGGTGGACAGCAATATCAAGCTGTCAAACTGATGCAAAGAATACCAACTTACGAAAATTTACACTCTGTCTATTTGCAGACCTGGTCATATATAAAAAACTCTCTGGTTATGGTGTTGACAAGTGAGGGGCGAAGCGCGTAATCTACAAACTGCTATTAAAAAAAATCACCGCTCTACAGACCGTGATATGAACAGAGCCGAGCGCAGCAGAGCTGTAAAATGCCGGTTCTGACAAGTACTGGTCAGCCGGGAGTTTAAGTGAGGTGTCTGTTTACTTTTTCTGTTAATTTTGTGAAAATCTGAAGTATTTGTGTAATGGAATATCAGTATACCATTCTGACATTCGTATGATAATTGTTTTTGTGTCATGTATAATTCGACAGAAATGACTTGCAAAGTAATGGTTTCAATTTTTGTATAATTTTTGTTCAGTTATCTCAAATTTTTCAAAAATGGACGCAGAAAAGATTGTCATCGTTATTATAGTGACTGTTGCATTAGGAGTTGGGGGATTCATTTTGTGGGGTCCTCCTGACAGGTGCAAAAGAAAGGCAGGTATGTTTTATTCAACTGTAATCCTCTCTAAATGTTCAACATTTTAAAAAACGTTCATAATTTTAAGAATATTTTAATCTTATTTAGTAAAAATAAATATTTCTTGTCTTTTATTAGGACGTATTGGTGGGCTTGTCAATTTAGGTTTTACTTGTTTCCTAAATACGTTGCTCCAAGCTCTTGCATCTTGCCCCTCAATGTTGGAATGGTTATCACAACAAGAACAAGTGCCAGGGAGCCTAATTCAAGCTCTAAGAGATGTTGTTCTAGGTGAGCAAAGTGTTATTAAAAGTTATTTAAATAGTTTCAGTATATTTAATTACTAAAAAATGTATTCGTATCAATCAACAGTTCTAAATGGCCAACATTCAACAATTTTTGATGACCCGTATGCACCATCAGATGTCATTAGATCTCTTGTATTAAAAGGGTGGGTGATTTCTCCTGGAGAGCAAGATGCACATGAATTATTTCATGTAATTATGACAACTCTCTTGGAAGAAGCTCATTCAGGAAGGTCTCAGGTTGTTTTCACATTTGATTTTTTTTAATGAAGATTTTCTTTAGCATCAAGTGCCTTTATAATCAGATAAATAACTGCAATGCTGTTATAATGCAGGCCCTATCATTGTCAGTGGCATTAGAAGGAAATACAAATGAAGTTCATGATAAAAAAATTCTGCCTCGCAGAATACAGTCAGACCGTGGAGATTTTATTTCTCGACGATCATCATCCTACTCCACAGAAACAGTATCTTCTTGTTCTTCGTTTCCTTCATTTCATCCCGTATCTCAAGCACCACCTTTTCAAGGGTTTTTGACAAGTCAATTTCAGTGCATGGTCTGCAAATATAAAGTAAGTGAATGAGAGTTATTTGTTTTGCCATTACTGTTATAAATATTGGAATGTCTAGTAGTATGAATTTCCAGTCTGCTGTGATGTATGATACATTTGATAGTTTGTCCTTACACTTACCAAGTGTTGGGGAGAACATATTTATGAAGAAACTTACTCTTCATCAACTTTTGAACAAATTTGTATCAACTGAAATTGTAAAAGATGTTACATGTGAAAAATGTGTTGGACGTGAAGATGGAAAGAATGTGATGAAAGTTAGTGCTATGAAAACTTTAAACTTTGGAAAAGTGAGTTAACTTTTACTACAAAATTTATTAGCATTAATTGGTGTAGTTTGCATAACGTTGTATTCATATGTTTGTAGTTACCAAAGTGCCTTTGCATTCAAATTCAGCGAACAATCTGGCAACGAAATGGTCAAGCATATAAACGTTATGATTATGTTGAATTTCCTGAATATCTGTCAATGGATGAATATACCTTTATTCAAGCACAAAAACAGAAGGTGAGACTTATTTTTATACTTACATATAAGGTAAACACACCAATAGTGGCCATAGATAAGAATATTTTTAAGATAAAAGCTCTCAGGCTACAGTACTAAATTCATTATGCGAAACTGAGGTGGTGATTAACAAACTTCTTGTGAATAGATCAATTCTTGTCTAAA
Organism: Teleogryllus oceanicus; assembly: GCA_964035755.1. Lineage (NCBI taxonomy): Eukaryota > Metazoa > Arthropoda > Insecta > Orthoptera > Gryllidae > Teleogryllus > Teleogryllus oceanicus. The sequence continues at coordinate 22,295,979 of CAXIVR010000006.1, forward strand.
AATGACTTTTCAATTAGCTATATTTTAATTTATGTAGTTCCAAACCTCATTTTGATCCAGTAGTGGCCAGATGGTACAATTTTCGACACAAGCCAGATAACTAGGTCAAATTCAGCCAGTGTCTGGAGGAGAATTCTAGTGGCCAGCTGCTCAGATTGGCAGTTTTCTGTGGTTTCTCCTATCAACACCAGGCAAATGCTGGAGCAGTATTGTAACAAATACCATGGACTGCCTGCAATCTTTTCTTTTGCCTCCTCCTTACACACGCACACACACTTTGGGAGCTCAGCACATGTCCTGGCTGAGGCAGTGCCTCATTGGTGGGAGATACCTGGATGCAGAAAACCCTGCAAGCTGATTTGTAGGTCAACAGCGGATCTCACTAGTCAGTGGGAGAAGAGCACTACCACCTCCTGCGATAAAAGCATGCACTACAATTACAAGATTAATGACCAAAGTAGTTGGTGTGTCCTAGAACACTAATTAATTAATTCAGTGGTGGCTACTTGCAAATTGCAATATTTTGGTAATGTTCAGGTTCTTGACTCAGTCATGCCTACTTGATATTCTTCCCTCTGAATGTAATTGAGACACTTTGAAAGGCCAAAAACGTACCAGTTCACATTACTTATTAGCAATACCAATATTAATTTTATATTTTCAACTTTCTCTCTGTATACAAATGAAAGAAGTGAAACGAAATTATTTATTTTCATTCACATCTTACAACTAGAAGGGCTCTCTGTTCTACAAGTTTGAAACAAGTGAGAAGTGCCCAATACTTATTTTTCAAATGTCATCCTTGAAGTAGCCAATACTGACTTCTGTATCATAATATAAATGAAAATATATTTTGGCATCTCAAAACTCAAGAAATCTACAACTTTCACAACAATTTTCTGTTGAGGATTTAAAGCACTCATCTAAGGAGTCTTCACCAAAGAAAAGAACCTTTTTTAATGCATACTGCAGACTGAATACATGAAGACATATCCTCACTTTGTTGTATTGCCAGATATTCTGTTTCCCTTCAATGTTCTTAGTTTTACTTGATTATTTGATTATTGAGATTGTTACAACCCTATATCAATAAAAAGTATTGTATTTTATCAAATAGTTTGAGATATTATTTTTCTAAATTTTTCTGGACTTATAAAAAGATATACAATAAAATCTGTCTCGTAGAATTGTCATTCTATGAAAAAAGTTGTGTTTTAGAGAGGTGGTTGCTTAATATGGGAAAATTATTTTTTCAAAAATATGTAATGGCAATACTAGACAACCGATGTTAAGAAAAGGGCCTATTTTTCCCTAATGAGAATATTTAATGTTTTTTAATAAATGTGCGTGAATTATGAAAAATTAAACATTTTGAAGAAGTTTGATGATAATAACTTTTCAGGCATACCATCATTTTAAATGAAAAAAAAAAAAAAAAAATCATATTTTTCTGTTGGTTAAAGTAAACGTTTGAGTCATTTTCAATTTTAGTATTCCAATAATTATATACTGGTAACAAAAGTCCATTTTCTGGTGTAGATTCAATTGTCTTTTGTGTATGCGTAACACATTCTATAATTTATGAGCCTCAAAACTCGCTTTTCCCATACTTCTTCGCACAATTAAAGCAAAACAACTATCTATGGGCCTTGGGTAAGGGCTTGGCACAGATTCCGAATGCAACCCAAACCTTTGTACGTTCAGGGGCAAGTCAATAATTCTAACTTCTGACATTGATATTATACTGTAGCAGATGTTCTTCCAGGAAAGTAAGGGAAGGAAGGCTCTTTCAATTCAAAGAATTTAACATTAAGAAGTTACTTTCATATCTGCATCACATTAGAAGAAATGAAATTAATATGCAGCAAGGAGCTGTGGTACTGTGTCATTGGCAGCAGTATACTGTTATGCGATATACCAGAATTCCCTCTGCCTCCCCGATTTCCTTAGTATTGGAGCTCAGGTACAGCTCATGTTGCAGAAGGGCTGTTCACAATGTCACCAATTTTTATTTTAAGTAAGTGTCCTCACTGTTTTACTGAGAGTGGTCTCTTGAATTGCTTTATTTCTGCTAGCAGTACTAAGAGTGATCTCTTGTACTGTTCTGTTTCTGCTAGCAGTTACTGTAGTATGTAAAACTCCTTTAGTATCGAGTGAGAACAATTCACAAGTGGAATGTTCTATATTTGTTGTTGAAAAGATAGTTAGTATGTTATGGCATTAATTACTTGTAATTGGTCTGTGTACAAAATGTAACCTAAACGTTTTCATCTGAGGATTTCATGAATGTTGGTTTAAAAGTACCCTCCATACCAAATACAGAGCAAAACAAAGCTTAGGAATATTTTTACCGCAGTGTATTTTCTCAGGTGAAAATGTAACTGCTTCTTCAAATGCAAATTTTGTTGTAATACTCTTTTATATTTGTTTGAGTAAAAACTATAGCCTGTTACAATAAAATGAGTGATTTGTGACAAAATTCTTAGAGTATTCATATTTGCAAGTCACCAAGGTAAATGTTTATTAGAAAATATTTTCATTCAAGTTGAGATTCCTAGTCTGGTTTCAAAACTCACAGCTTCTTGAACAGAAAAATATAAATATGGTGATTGTTGGGAATGGAGTCATGTGGCTGGTGATCTATTATATCACTACTTTCATTAAAAAAAAAATGGGGCCATTCAAAAAATCATTCGCTTTTAGGGATAACAGTAACTGTGACAAAAATTAATGAGGGAGTCAGAATGTTGATAAAAACTGAATATTCTCACAATTATGTTTGTATTAAATTAAAAATTATCTTATGTTACAACTAATGTTATATTCCACAAGGTTTTCATCAAAATTTAATATGAATTGCTTTATAAGTAAAATGAAATGTTAAAAAAATTATCTCTCTCTCATACACACACATTTTGTAACGTGTTATTACTAAATGTATATTCTGACAATTCATTATTTTTCAGAACCTTGCGTGTGGTAGAGAAGTAGGCAGCAGAAACTTGGTTCATAATATTTCTTGGTCTTGAAAGCTTACAATAAACTGAATGCATGTTCTTACATTGAACATTCTGTTCCTAAAGTTATTTCAGAATATTGTTTTGTAATCGTACCTTCATTCTTTTAAGCTAGGAAATGCAAAATGTTATTGCACCATTGAACGTCCAATAAAACATTTTAATACGAAAGAGAAAAGAGAATTCTCATTCTAGAGCCCCTATGCCTAACTTTATTTTGATTCATGCTACTGTTCTAAATGATTGATTATTTGTTGTCCTCAGGCAATTACACCAGAATATTTCTATAATACTGGAGATGGAGAAAAAACGTATATACCAAAAAAATACAGGTAATGTTTAACTTTTTTTAAAAGTTGCAGTAATGCACATCTGATTACATTCAAATTTTTTATTACACTCACATATCATGAAACTTCAACTGAAGTGACTGAATGAAATTTTAGATTTAAGAAGCTTAAGCAGTCTGAACCAAGATTAAACAAATACAAAAGATGTGAATAATTAATTAGCTCTCATACAAATCCAAAATAAAAAGAAGTTACTATTTTAGATAATGAATAATTAAATTGTACAAGAATTATATTCCTTTAAATCCTTTTTAACGTTTTCATATACATAGTGTAGAGAATGTTATATAATGCTGCAAAGCCTCTGACACTCAAGAAACATTTTCTCCCTGTTCATCTGTCTGTGAGCAACACTAGTGTTTATCCAAAACACACATTGTATTTTTACTTTCTCGCTACAAAGTAGAAAGTTATGTAATGCTGCGTGAAAAAACAGCAAATTTTCGTCAGAAAACTTATTACAGGGCCCTGGTAACGAAAAAGTGGATAAATCCAGTTGCTAACTTTAGAAAAAAAATTCTCGAACATGTGTACCCAGAATCTATTTTTTGTGGTTCTTGGTACCGAAAAATCGAATGATGGTAAAACATCTGTCTGTCTATCTGTGAACAACACCAGCAACTAAACCATTCAGCTCCTGGTGGAAAAGTTCAGCTGTGTGCAAAAATTTTCAGAATCATTTAAATGCCACTTTCCTCAAAACTACTACAAATGTTCTCCCAAAAATATTTACATGAAAAGAGATTTTGCTGAACTATATTCTGATAATTAAAGAGGGCTTCAGAAAATATTTACGATTTTTCATATGACACTATGTACAATATAAACAATAATACAGGGAAGAAAACTAGTGGTAATTGGCATATTGTAGAACATTTTCTGTATGGCTAGCGAAGTGTGAGAAATATGTTTGTGAGGATGGGAATGAAAGTTTTTGAAGCTAATGAAACTACTGAGCATTTTTGTCATGGCAACAAATTTTGTTGAATGTCATTGAAATAAATACATTGAGCTCTTTACTGGCTATGTATGCAACATGTATTATTCAATATTACTTATGAAGTGGATGTTAGAAAATGGTGGTTTTAAGCAGTTTTGATGAGTTTTGCGCAAGAGAGCTGAACATTAGTAAATAATTAGCAATATAATAATTCCAAGTTTACAACCCATCTCACATAATGTCTGGGCTATGTTGTAGAACCACTAGTTTGTGACAGTTACTTTTCTGAAAATGTAATTTTAATTATTATTGCACCTTTAATGTTGTCCTGACAGGTTAGACTCTTCCTCTTAAACATGAGTAAGATATTTTCTTCTCTTCTCACTGTTTCTTGACTTCACCAATAGTTTTAATTTTTTCAGTCCCAAACACTTGTACAGACTCACTGGTGTTATTGTTCACACTGGAAATTTGGAAGCTGGTCATTTTATAACATACAGAAGAGCACCTATTCGAGATAATAAGTAAGAATTTTTTTAAAACAAGTATGAACTCCAATTTGTTTTAAACAATGTTGTTTCAGTGAATAGTTTGAAAATTAAAATTTGTTTTATTTCAGTTGGTTCTACACTTCAGATAGTGAAGTACGAGAGACATCTCTAAAAGAAGTCATGCAGGCTTCTGCATATATGCTATTTTATAATAAATGCGTTCAAGTCATCAGTAAGTCTTCATAGTATTTATGTAAGTTTTGAACAGGTTGTGTGAATTATTTGTGATGATTTATTAAATTGCATATATTTACAATGAGCTGTGTATCTTTCTTATTTGTTTATTATTTTGATAGCTTTAAATCTTGTCTTTGTACTTGTGAAAATATACTTTCTTCATACTTTAATGTCTTATTTTTTCCTTTAACTCTTGATTTTTAATTTCAGGGTTCATTTTGATATTTCTTTCATAATTAGATATGTGTCAAACAAGTACAATTTTAGAAAGAGAAAAAAAAACTGCCCAGGATTTGATATTTCCCTTTAAGTTGCACTTAGATGCATTCTAGAGACAAAACCTTGAGATTGGTGGTGATTAAGATATTTTTTAACAAAGTAACCCAATGTGAGAAAAGTTTGTTTTTTCCCCATACTATGACTAAACAATCTTGAAAATTGCAATCTTCCAGCATTGCAATTTTGGGGAGAAGTACAAAAGTTGCAAATATGCAGATAGAAAAGTAGATTTTGCCCAGGGCTAGAACTTAGTAAGAATAAGGTACATCTATATTACAACACTAGAATGTGTAATGTTTGTGCAATCTTACAGAAACTATTTTAGATTATATTAACCCCTCAATAAGTATCTTTAACTAAGCATGATTTAAATGTAAATAGTTCAAAACATTCAATCTGGAAAATTAAGCTTTAGCATTGCATTTTGTACTTAACATCTAAAATATAACTAGCAAATCAATTAGGATAGATAAAAATAAATTTAAATCATCTGTAGTTTCATCTGGTGTTCCACAGGAATCTGTATAGGAACTTCAGTTATTCCTATAATATGTGAATAAAGTTTCATTGTCACATTAACTAATCTTGTAGGTATATAATACAACTCAAACTTTAGTAGCAATAAAAAAAAGTAAGATTTTTTTTAATGGCATTAATAAAATTCCTCTAAATCTAAGCTACAAAAACTTAATATTAAGAAAACAAAACACTTTATTAATCACAAAACAAAACTATAATAAGAATATGAGTATTGATATAAGCACCAAGTAGTCACAAACTTCAAGGCATTTATATTGAAGAAAATCTAACTTACAATGTGATCAAATTACATCAATATTCAGCAGCAGCAGCTTGGATTAGGCTGATCTAGCCTGTCCTGGCAAAGCTGTCTAGAGAAGACCACATCAAGGGTCACATTATGCTCACTGACAAGCACAGTTGTAATAAGCCAGACCGACATCAATATTACATTAAAAAATAAATTCCATCTCCTCATTGTAAAAGCTTGCAAATGCTTATAACTACATACTATGTCATTCCTACACCCGGTCATTCAATGTGGTATATAGACATGGATAGGACTATAATACTTCATTTGATGCATATTTACTCTAAATCATAAACATTTAGGTATTTCTATAAAAAAAAGGAGTAGTTCCACTACTGAAAAATAATTCCAAACAAGAAAACAAAGTAATACAATGAAACCCAACAAAAATACCTGAAGGCATGAAATCTACCAAGGATGTACAGTTTATTCTCTCTGTAAAAATCTCAATGAACAAGGACTCGTGTAGGAATGCCTTACCATTTTTAATACACTGTGCATCTACATTAAAAAATTAAATGAACATAGTTCCAAAGTGATTTTCAGAAACTATCATATAAATCCCTGCCTATATAGAGAGAGTGATGCAGGATAAGAAAGCTTATATTGATAATAGGATAAGTATAGTATTGTGCTGGGCTTGATTTCTGGCAGAATACACTGGAACACCATTCCAGTACCTCCAGAACATTATAGTAAAGATGTACAAAAGGCAGGGAACAAATATTTGGCGACTTATTTTCAGCTCAGTTTTCATAAACACAAAACAAAAAATAATTTCCCACTTCAATATAATTTCTATGTATGTAATAAAATTAGTAAAAGAAACAATACAAGTAGTACAGGCTAAATTAATTTAAAATTTATTTTTTATTATTGGCTGCTTACTTGTTTGCTGGTCAGGTGATTATTGCTTTGAAGAATTTAAATTATTTCTATTATACAGTTTTATTAGCACACAGGAAGTAAGTCTACCATTAACAAAGAGCTACCATTGTTGCTACTTATTATTAAATTATATGAATAAATATTTCTATTAAATTAGTAATTAATTTATGGTACATTCCAGGACCTAATTTTGTAGAAGTAGAGCACCAGTACTATGTAATTTTTCTTGAAGATTAATACCCTTTTCAGCTCTACTGGTGGACTGGGAATAACCCAAACCTTTCATTCTATCGTACATGATAAGTATTCAAAATAAAAGATTTGAGAAGTTTACAAGCAAATAGGACGTATTTGTATGAGTAAGAAAGATTTTGTTTCTATAATTATGATTTTGAATGCTTTACATATTTATGATGCTATAAAACTATGTAATAAAAATTAACATTATCATTATTATGTGAACTATTGCCAATATTTATTGCTCTTTACAATTCATTTGACACTTTTATTACTACTTTCTTCCAATAAAGGGAATAAAGTTTGGATACAACAAAAACATTGGGAGGATATGAAATTACTGGAATTTTCGCTGGGATTTCCTGCTTTCAGTGTATTTTGATTTGTTATAGGGAAATGTGTAATTCCAGCTTCCTTTATTGATTTTGTTTTTTGAAGGCCAGCATTTGTAAAAAGTGTGTGTTTTGTGGTTATTAAGCCTTGTACCAAAGTGATGATTGTGTAGTTTTTCTTTAATAGAATTAGTAAATTATTGATTATTTGTAATTAATCTGGTTGTAACATCACTAAAAACAGTCATTAATGTTCATGCTCTTCTCACACTGGCTAGGACAAGGTTTGCAAATAGTGCAGACTGCAAATAGTATTGACCTTGTCAAGCGTTTTACCGTTTTAAATTGGGGTAGCTCCCCCAATTTTTTAAGTACCACACCCCTTGGGGTGCTACACAGAAAATTTCAAAAAATCAATTCCTGGTAGGATTACATACATCATGAAAAAGCGGGACAAGTCTTGAATACCAACAAGTACATGTACACACCTGTCCCAACACATTTTTCTTTGTTTCTGTCGAAAGTCCTAAATTTTTAAACCCTGTTTTAATTCCACAAAGTCATAGAAAAATCTTAGTTTTGGGATTACTTGTGTACGTCACAGAACTGTATGCTACACAAGAGAATGCAAGTGGCGAATTCCTTTGTTAAGCGACTATTGTTATTCTCCTCTTTTTACAGTGCAATCTGAAAGATGAACAATAGAAAAAGAAAGGTGCTGTGGGTTTTGAATCAAAGTGGATCAAGTTTTCTCACAATGTGTTTGTTCAATAGAATCTAGAATGCCAAGGCGAAAAGGCTTCAGTCATTAACACTTTTATTATTGACCAAAGTCATGCTTTATTTAATATTTTATTTAAATGCCCTGAAATGCTTAATAAATTTTGTATTGGGAAAATAAGAAAATGACCTGGATAACCTGGAAAAGTCAGAGAAATTCATCCTAGATAAAGTGTGTTCTGTTATTCTTGCAATGTAATGTATCTTGATCTACTATTTAGATGTGTACATGTTATAAGATTTCTTGATATACTATTTAGTTGTATAAAAATACACAATTTGCCCTGAAATGTATTTTGGATACAAAAATACACAATTTGCCCTGAATTCTATGGTTATCCTAATGGCAATATACTCTGGTAACCAATATCAATTCCTCTTTTTAAAGCAGATACTTTGGGGAATTGAAAGAAGATATCTGGGAAAGAAGCACTTCTAACCATATGGTAACCCTATAATTGGTTCAACATAAACTCAATTGTAGCACTCAAAATTATTTTGTTCTCCTTGTACGTTTTATTATTTATTAGAAAAACATCATGATAACTATAAAAGTATTTATTTACATACGCTATATTTTGATATTCTCCTTTTTGTTGTAATTTCATTAAAATAAACCAAAGTAATACTGTCGGCTGTAATGGAGAAAGCTAGCCGACAATACAATTTTCATACATTTCTGTTCAGGTCATTGTTTTCTTCACAGAGCGCATTTCTTTTCTCAGAACATTTTGTTACTGCTTTGCATTTTCAACACTGGACACAAATAGTTTGTTTCAATTAAATCTGCACTTCAAGAACATTTTTCATCTATTAAGACAACCCAAAATGTAAAGCCTAAAACATCAACATTCATCTTCTTACTTAAAAATATCTACCAAATTGTGTTATGTGCAGAAAGCTTGTAAAAACTCACATACAGTTACAAATTTGTTCAACGTTCACAACATACAAACAATATATACAAATTTGAAAACACTTATTTTATTAATGTATTCTTTTGAAGTACAATATTTACATACAGCAGAGAGGAAATTTGTGATTCACAATTTACTCAACACAATTAATGACATTAACATAATTTGCATTTATTTCCCTGCATTCCCAAAGCACCTATGGTGCACATGCAGATACTCAGTCTGTCTTTTTTGTTTCTTTATCTTTATTAGATTTGGTCTTGGCATTTTCAGTCTCTTCTGTTTTTCCACTCATCTGTGAATATAAATTACAAGAACATATAGATAATTAGTTGTACATTTTCTATTTTATTTCTTGTGTAAGTATGTATATATGTGTCATTATAAATATATGTATGTATTGACATGCGTGCATGGATGTATACTTGGGATATTAATGTGTTTCATATTTATTAATTTTGCTTACATCTGGATGATGCCTGAAACTTATTTTAGGGTTTAATAAACAATAAAACATTTTTATAGACAAACGGTCCTGTCCAAACTATCATCTTGATCTTGTGTGTAGCCATGGGTTGCTGGCACAATTACAGATAGAATGTTTTTTGTATTGCAACTGCCTGTCTACTATTCCGAATCCTTAGCTATATGAATCTAAAAAGAGTACACGATCTACATTGAGGCAGAACAAATGCATTGTTGTTAAAAGTTAATTATTAAAATACAAGTAGAAATTAAAAAGTCAAAATAAATAAGTCATTCCAGATTATTACGAAATTAGATAAAAGTAGAAATTAAGAAAGTGAATAATACACTGATGGTATAATAGTTTACTGCCAAGCCCATTTTATGGTTTGTAATGCAACGTGTACCTCCCTATATACTATATACAATGCATCCATTTAAGGAATGGAAGAAATTTGGCCTTCCTGCCTCCCAGTTGAGGTCTAATTTACCAGGTCTTGACAATTGCAGCCCCTAAAATTACCCAGCTGGGAAATAAAAAATTGTCAATTCATCACACGAAAGACTTCAGTTTGTTTCAGCACCAATTATCAACCTTCACTCCACAGTCCCAAGACGTTAAAAAGTTATTTGCACCTCTTGAAAGATTCCTACTCTCGATCCAATTCCTGTCTGTGTTTGTTGAATGAACCTGAACTTCATTTGAATTCAGTGTACTTTTATAGAAGTAAACAGACCACCTTAATGATCAGAAAGATATACACAAACAAATGTTCACAAATTCACAAGTGCATTAATACATGAAAAGCTAGTAAAAAATTGCAATTATGTATAATGAAAATATTTCTGACCATTTACAACAAAAGCAAGAGTATACAGGTAAACATTTTCAACATTTTATTTGAAGAGAGTTACATTAGACACGAATGTCATAAGTAGGGAGTGGGTTTCTATGATTTTTTTTCATTGGTTCAAAGCATAGCAAAGTAAAATTTCTTTACATTTGGTTAAAATTGGATGCTATGTAGATTAATACGTTAGTGCATATTTAGCCAATTCTTCCTGTTTTTTTTTTTAACCAGTCAGAAGAAATGCAACAAGACATACTAGGGGAATATTTACTTAAATTTTTCCCCGAGTAAGGTACATTATATCTGTTTCACAAAATATATCTTTTCATTTCATGTATGCTTCTCCTGAATTTTATCAAGAACATACACAGGAAATAAAATATTGTTAATTTTAATTGCATATTAAGTGCATGTTTAAGAATTTTTAGGTAATAAATGCATTTTTTAAAAACATATTTCAAAATTTTTAAAGGCATAAAAATCCTCTCCTTAGTCAAAAGACACAAAGAACAAGCATTGAAACTGCTAGTTGAATGATACTGCTGTACTGAAAATGAATACATTAAACGGCTGATCGGGAGAATAGCTACCCCCCATGTCAAGGCTACATTAAGTCACATACGTTTCTAAGCAATTGTTTTTTTCCATTCAAATAGGTTTGTGTGTCTACTGAGATGGAAGGTATGAATTATCTTAAAAGTGAGTGTTCCCTTTAAAATAAATTCTCTTAAAAGTGACGGAGGTATATAATACAACGTGAGCGCCGAGCGACAGCGAGGCGCAACAGTCGAGCGAGGGCCGGAAGGCCCTCGCGAATGTAGCACGTTGGATCCGTCAGGTAGCACGTCGCGGACCACTTGGTGAAAAAAATGCGTTGGTTAAAGAATTGTGTAGGTTATAAAATTAAATTTATAGCGTGAAAAATACGAATAATAAGTTCACTTAATGAGAGGATGTTGCTACGGAGATTTATACGAACAGGAGGCTTTGGAGCAGGGGGGTAGCTATTCTCCCGATCTACCCATTAAACTTCAATATTTGGAGGGGGAGGGGGAAATTTGTAGTTTTAAAAATTTAGGGAAAAGGCAAAGTTGTGGACATCTTTGTAGCATCTACATACTTCCTATGTAGATGCTACAAAGTTTAACCTTGATAACAGTGTAACCACAACCCCGAAAAATGACATTATCATAATCAGTGAAGATAAAAGTCCTTCAAAATATGTATTAAGTATCCTATATTTGATATATGGCCATTTAATACTCACTTTGTTATTAGGAGATGGATGTTGAGATTTGTTTCCCCATGACATAAATTGATATTGGAATTTAACTTGTTGAAATTTCTGAGGAACAACCATCACTGTTGTAACTGTGTTTCCAAGGAATAACACAAAAAATGAAAATGAAAGTGCAGGAACCTGAAAGTCACAATAACTATTACTTTCTAAACATTTTTGTATCTTAATATTATTTTAATTCAAACAAGTTACTGATACAATGAAGTTAATGCAAGTAACACAAAACTGTTTATAACAATCTCAGCAATACAATTGACGAGTCTCTCTTAATGGATTTGGCCATACAAACTTCACTTCTTTATCACGAATTTATAAACATAACATGTCCACATGTAATTGAACAAATGTACACACACATCTTCCCTTTTTATGGCACAATAAAATTTTTTCATCCATAATCTTCTCACTTCAACACTGTGTGTAGATATTTGATAGATAACAAAAACATAATTAAACACATGGCATGTTTGTGCAACTCACCTGCCAAGTAGCCTCTGGATGATAGCTCAGATGATACAAAACATACGCGTTGTACAGTTGGAAAAGATAACCAAGGAAAAGAAATGGCAGCAAAAAGCTCAATCCTCGCCACATCCAAGAATGAAATCCTTCAATAGTGATGTCCATAGTGTGTCGTTCTCCCAAGGCTTTGAGCCGATACAGGACTCCTTGTTGATATCGGAATTGGAGATATTGCACAACACCTACAAATATTTAATATATGATTTTCAGAATACTCAAAAGTCACAAAAAAATACAATATATTTCAGCACTAAAATGTATTTACTTACTAATATATACATTAAACCACATGAACTGTGTCCGAAATTCATACCATGCACCAGTATTGGGCCAAATTAAAAGAATAGCAGCTACTACTGTTGAAATAAAATGATGAAGTCTCCACCATCCTTTTATACGAGACCCATTTACTTTCAAAATACTTTCTCGGATGGTTAAAGTGCAATAATACCACACTAACAGGAACATGAAACTCAGTTCCAAAGTGCTGAAAAAATATTTAATTGTAATTAAAAATATTTAAGCATGATACTTCATAGCTTTCATAAATTCCAAAACACTAACCGAAAATTTGTAGTAAGATTAATAACAGATAACACAAATCCTATTACACTCAAAACTAGTTTGAATTTTTCATATTCATCCTTGTATGGAACCAAAAAAAAGTAGAGGTTAAAAAATTTAATAAACATTAATTCCTTTTAAAAAAAGTATTTATCGTACTTATCATTTTTATTCAGTATTGACACATTAACATTTCCCAGTATAATCTTCAAATACAGTCCATTTTGTTTTGGCAATGTTTGCTCCATTTCATGGAGTTGAGCTTTCCTTCGTATCATATCCTTCTCAAGATCCATTATTGTTTTATTACTTGCTTCATTTCCTTTTGACAATCTGAAAACCATGGACACAATTGTTGTCCAGAACAATTCATAACAGCTTGCATAACTTAAATTAATATATTTGTTTACAACTCTACAATTAAAACTGTTCACAAAAAAATACATAGATGATAAAGTTCTCACAAGGGGCACTTTTTGTACAATAAATCGCAGCTTACTTTTTTATAGAGCGACCAATAATCCCAAGGCGGTATCTTTGATGATTTATTTCTTTCATGCATTTTGCCTGAAGATCTCCTACTTGTTCTAGTTTCGCCAGGTACTCTCGATTAAGATCCTGAAAATATTTAATTTTGATTACTAGGCCAAGAAAGGTTAAATTAACAAAATAAAATTTTAAAACTATCATTACTTTAAATAATTGTAAACATGTTATAGACTAAACAAATACATTTGAATTAAAGTGCCATCTTTAACTAAACGGCCCAAAAAATGCAACCACGGAACTAGCCACTGGTTGAAAACAATTTCAAACGAGTCATCACACTCACCTCTAAAACTTTGTAGTCTTTGGCAAGGTCATTAAAATCTTGCAAGCATGCACCCACATCGGTGAATTCCATGACTCAGCAGGGTGGCTTTATTGTCTAATAATCCAAGAGGGATGAAACCTTTTCAAATACAAATCCAGTCAGTCAACGTCTGCACAACGCCCGAAAAGCCATTCGACCTGTTTCGCTTCGACCCTGAACTACTGAAAACCACAGGAGAGAGCGGTAGAGAGGACGCGGCAGCGGACTGTTATTACGAGAGACGGCTGGGGAACTGTCAGAGACGGAGTGAAATCGAACGAAGACTCGGGGCGAAGTACAAAATACGAATTTCAAAATCCCCTCCCATAATGTCTTACGTAGAAATGCAGATATGACAAATCTCTTCAGATAAATGATAATTAAATGAACGCGACAAAACGCAGAATACAGTGGTATCCTGATCGCATGATTTGCGTACACCGTTGAAGCGTTAAATGCCCAGGTTAAATCACTTTGACTTGGGAATCAAGAGTAAATATTGTTGATGTTCGCAAGAATTACAATTATTTTTGGGTTGCCCTTGTTAGATATTACGCATATATGTAAGCCATCAGTAAATATATATTTCTATTTATACGAATAATGGAATTAAAACAAATTTCGGTGGTTGAAACCAATTTTCCCAACATACGAACTGAATGAAACTGAGCCAGATCACCATTATTACCAAAAATATATATTAACTGGAACAAACACTTTTACAGCGAAAAGTCATTCAAAAGGACAGTGATATTTTCAAAAGTCATGTTTCGGTCTAGTTATTTTCAATTGATTTGATATTTTCTTTCATTTAATTAAAAACCATAAATATCTCATTTTATACTTATTTACTTGTAATTTGACAAAGACATCAATAGTCATTCATTTTGATTTTTATACAGTAGCCTAATACTGAAACAATTATAGCACTTGTTTCACATTAATATTTTTTTAAGAAACAAAATATCCCCTTAAAAAATTAAACCATTTTCAATTAAGTGTTTTCATGGCAAGAAGTTACTTAAATTTGAGTTACTGTAATTTACATTAAGCAAATTACAAATAAAAAGAGAAAATGACAGTTATTTTGGAACACAAAAGAAACTGGAGGTACTATGACGAAATAGTATAGAAGTTTTTCTATACTATTTGCTATAACAGCCATGGAGCTATGAAATAGGGAGATGGCATGACGTTACAATCTTGAAGCCACCTTCGCCATATTGGTGAGTCCAGAAAGCTTGTAGCAGAGAAACTGCGCGTGAGTACTCTGTGGCTTGTAGCTGTGTTCGTATTCCGCTGTGTTATTAGGCATCGATTTTAATATTTAAAGGCCTTGTTCAGAATAGCTAGCTTTTTGCAACAGTTCGTTATGGTTACTTGTACGGCTAACGGCTGTACTAACCGTATGGGAAAACAGGAAATTACTTTCCACAAGTAAGTAGCTCCTCCATGTAATTTGGAACATTTAGTAACTTTGCAAGTTATTCGTTAATTTTCGTTATTTTTACTTAAAGATTTCCTGCAGATCCAGAACGGAGAGCATTGTGGATTAGAACTTTACGAAGAGACAATTGGCAGCCTAGCAATTACAGTAGGTTGTGTTCGGCTCATTTCCAAGAACACGATTTTGATAGAACTTCTTTATCATGAGTATGTTTGCGGAATTGGCAGTTCCATCAGTGTCGGTCTACGTACTCCTACGTCACAAGCAGCTAATGAGGCATTATTATGCCTGTAGTAACAGAAGGAATTGGTTTGACAGACGTGTTTTGGACCCACCAATGTAGAGAACTGGCTTCACTTACTGAACATGGAAGGGCACCTCCATATAGCACCTCCATATAGTCACCTCCATAGCGGCACCTCCATATAGTCATAGCTCCATGATAGTAGCACATAGGTTGTTTGTAACGGTCAACAAAACAAAAGTTTGTTGTTGTTTTTTTTTCGCCACGGAGGACTTCAAACCAAGTTAGTACAGCATTCACGTCACCCCTACGTCCCACCACCCTTGCAACGAAACTCAATCTTCCCGACGACGCTTAAATGAAATTGAACATTTACATTTGCTATTAAAAACAACAACTAGTGTTTAAAGAAAAAAATGGAGCCGTTTTTGAGAAATCCTATTTTTGTTATTTTTTAATTGCACATATTGCGCGAAAACTACTAAAAGTTTCAAAAAATATGCATAACCTTAATAAAAGCACTAATTATGGACAATAAATTCGTTTGTAGGAAAAATCTCAATTTAAATTTTGTATTGCAGGAAGACAATAATTACAAACTTTTGCAATTTTAGAAAATTCAGAGTTAACCGTGAAAACCGGACATATGCCACCTTAATAAGTGTATGTCACTCTATTCTTAAAAGAGATTTAAAGAAATAATTTGGGGACGTTTTTGAGAAAATTTTGAAAATGTGGCAGGGGCTTCATGTAAACTATCCTCAAATTTTAAAGACAGTTTTTCAAAAGCGCAGCGCCTCAAGTCGAATCCAAATCGACCGGAGAATATCCATTTTAGAAAAAATCCTGCGTATGGTTTAGGCGCTAGTGGAGATCAGAGATGGACGGACAGATAGACGACCGGACGCACGTTTGGACAACTGATATTTCAATATCAAGGGATTCTGGCTACACCACGTGTTAGAGGATTTTTTCTGAATTTAGCATCTGGATTTAACCACTTTTTTGTTTTCAGGGCCCGGCAATGAGAGTTTTTCTGCCGAAAATACGCCGTTTTGTCGTGTAGCATTACATAACGTTCTCTATTCTACGTATTCGAGAAAGTACAAATTAGACACTTTCATTTACATTGTTTCAAGATCTATTTTCAGAGAACCTGTTGCACTAAAGAAAAATCTATCATCAATATTGTAGATTTTGAACGTTCATTTTTTGTTTGCAATTTTCGAAAACACATCGCCGAAAAGGAGACCTGCGCCATTTTTAGGTGACCTTTTCTCTATCCGAGGAAAAAGATGAAAGAAATATTTGCAACCAATTTTTTTAGAAAAAAAAAATAACTGGATTAATTTCAAACAAAAATTACGCGAAAACTACTCCCCCACCGAAAAAATTACACGACCTATTTAATGGCATATTTTTTAGAATAGATTTCATTAAGGAAAAAATCGTTATCTTCAGTATTGTGGTCGCAGGAAGACGCCGGAAAATGTTTGAACTTTTGCAATTTTCGAAAATTCAGATTTCAACGACAGAGTGACTTGCGCCAATTTTTTAAGCGTTCTATGTTGTATCCAAGAGAAAAAAAGTTTATTTTCATGAAATCTAGTGCAGTAAATACAATAGAATGGCACACTTTCTCGTACTACTTTCTTTGAATTAAAACCTTGTCCTGTAAGGAAATTTGCGTTAAAAATGTTGGAGCGGTTTTTAAGAAAGGTCGTCTAAGCGTTACTGCAAATGCGTAATTTTTAGCTCTTTTTCCCCACAACAACTTTTGAGTTTTCGAAAAACTTACCTTGAAGCACTAACACTCACAAATGCAATAAGATATACAAATTGCTGGAAATTTGCTCATAAATGTATATTTTACGTATACATAAGCGTATTTGCTTAAACAATAGAATTCAGCAAAATGGCTTTTGTGTCGTCTTATATAGTGCTTTTTGCACTATCAGTACCAAAAGTTTAAAGAAAAATTAGGTGCCATTTTTGAAAAAATGGCGTTTGATCGTATTTCAAAATGCGGATATTCGAGTGCATTTACACCGAAAAGTTTTGAGTTTTCGAGAATCTTCATTACACATCATTTGAAGCACATGTACTCACAAATGCAACATCGTATGGAAAAAGGGGGAAAAAATGCATATTTTTTTGAAAAAAAAAACAACAACAAAAGAATAGAGCAAACAAATTTATGTTGTTTGTTACTGTGCGTTTAGCACTATCACCACTAAAAGTTTAAAGAAAAATTAGGATATTTTTGAAAAATTATTGTTTTTTTATTATTTTATGTATCCATATTTCACTGAGTATTGCAGGAAAAGCACTAAAATATTCAAAAGAATGTACATGACCTCAATGAATGAAATAATTATGTAGGACAATTTTTTTTTTTTAAAGAAAAATCTCTATCTTCAATTTTGTAATTGTAGGAAGATGGCGAAAATAATTCAAACTTTGGCCATTTTGGAAAATTGTGTACAGTGACAGCGAAACTCGTACCTAAGTCTCCTTTATACGTGAATTCACTCTATTCTTACTAGAATTTTAAACGCAAAGCTTCTTCTGGAGCCAAATCGACGGGGGAATATTCATTTTGGAAGAAATCCTACGCATAGTTTAGGTGCTAGTGTTGTCCACAGACGGATAGATAGACGGATGGACGTTTTGAAAGAAAAGAACTAGTGGTGCTACAGATAGGCACAGACTTTCTCGTAGTAGTTAGTTTCCTAATTTCTTTGTCCGGGTCAAGTAGTTATTTAAACCTCTTCAACTTAAATGCAATAATACATACAAATAGATGGAAATGAGTGTACTAAAGGCATATTTAAAAAAATACATTTGTATAATGTTTGTATAATGTTTGTGTAATGTATTTGTATAATGTTTATAAAAACAAAAGAATACAGCAAAATTAATTTTATGTCATCTGAAACAGTGCAATTAGCACTATCCGTACAAAATGCCTGAAGAAAAATGTGGAACCATTTTTAGAAATTGACGATTGAGTGTTTCTGAAAATGCTACATTTTGATCTCGTTTTCACAGAAAACTTGAGTTGCCGACAAATCGTATAAGGTATTATTTAAAGCACGTATACTGTTAAATGCAATTATGTAAGCCAATTGTCGCTATTGTAAATATTAACGACGGGAGAGGCTAGTAAAAAAATACATTTTTGTTAGTTTTGAAAAAACAAAAGAATAGAGAAAAATGGCGCACTTCGCATTATCTCAACTAAAAGTTTAAAGAAAAAAATATGAGCCGTTTTCGAGACATTTTCAAAACAATGTACATAATCTTAATGAAAGAAGTAATTATGAACAACAAATTTTATTTGAAGAAAAATCTCAATCTTCAATTCTGTTGTTGTAGGAAGACCCCGGAAAATTTCAAATTTTTGCAATTTTCGAAAATTTAGAATTAACAGTGAAAATCGGCCATGTGCCTGCTTTATAAGTGTATTTTCCTTTTACCTACAAGAAATTTAAAGAAAAAAATTTGATCTGTCCCAAATTGTAAAGAATGTTTTTCAAAATTTCAAACCAGAGCCAGATGGACGGGGATTTCTTCAAATTGGAAAAAAAATCCTACATTTGGTTTACGCGCTAGTAGCATAGAGTAAGGAATTATCCATAGTCTATGCTGGAAGCGTTCACAGACGGACAGACGTTTTGAAGAAGAAGGAAAAAAGAAAGAAAGAAAAACACCTTTCCGTAACAGGGAACGCTAAAACGTGTATTTCCGTTGAAATCTCGAAAACGATTTTCCGCAGCATTAGATATCTTTCTCTATACTACGTATATTACTCCGTAAATACGTATGTATACGAGATAGTAAACAAGTGGTGCTACAGAATGCCACAGACTTACTCGTAGTAAAGTTTTCTAATTTCCTTGGTGTGGACTGCTTTCATGGTCTTGCCCTATCCTGTGTGCCAGCTGCCATGTATTGCCGATCAAAGTACATATTTCTGAAATTTTCTCAACTTTTCGGTTTCCTAATAGTAGAAGCTAAATATTACTTTGAGAATATTAAAAAACAGTACAATCTCGTCCTAAATGAATATTTTAATTGAAAAATTTGGAGCAGGTTTCAAGAAAATGGCGTTTAACCATTACTGTAAATGCAAAATTTGAAGCTCTTTTCACAGGAATCTATTGTTTACGAAAAACTTCTTTTGAAGCACTTGCACTCACAAATGTATACAAATCGCTGTAAATGTGCATATTAACGGCGCGAGAGATAATTTTTAA
Source organism: Teleogryllus oceanicus (assembly GCA_964035755.1). NCBI lineage: Eukaryota > Metazoa > Arthropoda > Insecta > Orthoptera > Gryllidae > Teleogryllus > Teleogryllus oceanicus. The sequence continues at coordinate 22,315,781 of CAXIVR010000006.1, forward strand.
AGTAATTTTTGAAGATTTTGGAGTAATTTTTGAAAAAACAAAAGTATACACCAAAATGAACTTTAGGCCATATTAGGCAGTGCACTATCCGTTGGAAAAGTTTGAAGACAACATTTGGAGACATTTTTATTTTTAGAAAATTACGTGTGTGCTTTTCTGAAAATGTGGAATTTTCACCTTACTTTCACAAACAACTGCTGAGTTTTCGAGAACCTTTATATGACATTATTTAAAGCATATGTACTCATAATAACAATAGAGAGAACAAATTGTCCTAATGTAAATATTAACGACGGACGAGACGAGTAAAAAAATACGTTTTTGTAAATTTTGAAAAATCAAAATTATAGACCACTAAAGCGTTTATACCATCTTATAGGGTACACTTACTATTATAACTACGAAAAGTTTAAGGAAAAATTTGGATTCGTTTTTGAGAAAATCTTGTTATATTTTAAATTGCACGTATTGCGCGAAACTACTAAAAGTTTAAAAAAAGTGAAAATGACCGTCATGAAATAACTAAATGTTCAGGACAAATTCTACGTCAAGGAAATATCTCTATCTTCAATTTTGTAGTAGGAAGACACCGGAAAAAATTCAAACTTTTGCAATTTTCGAAAATTTAGAGTTAAACATGTAAATCGGACCTATGCCAACTTTATAAGTATACTTTGCGTCATTCTTACAAGACATTTAAAGACAAAATTTGGGGCCGTTTTTTGAGAAAATTTTGAAAATGCCCGGGGGCTTCATGTAAAGTACCCGCAAATTTTAATGATTGCTTTTAAAATCGCAAAGCTCCGACTGTATAATTCTAAACAATATGTAACAAGTATTGTATCGCAGCTTCTGAGTCAATGACCCCCATTTCGATCAGGTTTTTCGTCCATTTTTCCCTGATCCATCAAGCAAATGCTGAGATGGCCCCTTGTTTTGCTTCTGGACATAAATGTAACTTTATTATCTGGGTATGACTTCTAAAATTCAGTGGGAAATATAGTTATTCAAATTATCGTTTTCATGTGGTCGCGGCAGGAAGTATTATTCCTTGACGAAGGACATTGATAAGAGTCCAAAATTTATTGCTTATTTATTCTTGAAAATAGATTTTATTATATGGGATCGTTTTTTTAAATTCAAAATTCAAGTATTATATGACTTAGTGTTGGGATCACAGAATTTTGAAAACGTGCACAGAATTCACTTCTCCCCATAGCATGTCATACACAGTTTTAACTGTTTTTCGACGTAAAATAAATAAATAAATAAAAAGATATTTTCTTGAAAATACGTGACTTTGATAGGTTTGGGATATTTTTCCTCACAAAACATCATATTGTAGATGTCGGGGCATTTCTTTTGGAAACTTTATTATTTCAAAAGTGTTATCCTCTACCATTCTGTTAAAAAATTGTATATTTTGATTGATTCTGGATTTTTTCAGTAAAAGTGTACCTTACATTACGCTTAAATTTTTAGAATTCTTTAATAAATTATAAACTTTAAATTAATTATTTTTGTTACGCTTCCAATTCTATAAGACAATTTGGTATGGAAAATGCAAATTCCTGGTGTAAACGGTGATTATATATATATATATATATATATATATATATATATATATATATATAGAGAGAGACACACGCACGCACACACACACACACACGCGCTTTCTTGAAGTACTCATCAGCCACTTGACAAAAATCTCGATATTCCTGTATCGAGTATGAATTTTAAGATTATAAATACTTATTTACCTACTTTAGAGAAATCGCAAGTTCTCTTCAACGAAAGTGATAATTTACAGAATTAAATTTCTTATTTTATTCTTATTCACGACTACCAAATTAATTAATAAAAGTAGCCAGCACATTCAATAGGTTTAAATCAAATAGTTAAATGATGTACTTGTGTAATTACAGCGTTCAGGCTTTCGCACGATTTGTACATCTGTACGTCGCGAGCTACTTCTCCATTTTACTTCTATCGTACAGAAACTTCCTCTTTCGAAGAAAACATACAAACAAGAATGAAATACCGCCGCAATCCGGCAAAATGCACATACGATTGCCCCCAACATGGGTGCCAGGAAACGATTTAATTTGAAACGCTACACTAGCGCTATGCGTGAGTCTAGTATACTATTCCAATGTCTTTGATTTCTGGCATTGAATTCACTGGATAAGGCAGGGTTGTTCAACTGGAGGCCCGCGATGCAATTTATCTGTCAAATTACCGAACAGGCTTGAGTAGGCTGCAGCCTGGGGCGCGCAATTTGTGGGGGCGAACACATTTCAAGAGATTCAAAATTTCATGACAAAGATTTAAATGTTTTAGAGAAATATTGTTTTCCCATATTTGTAACAAATGAGTGTTAATTAATTAACTATATAGCCATTGATATACAGATAAAATGAATACAAAAATATCGTATGTTTATTACATCAATATCGTGGTGATAATTATTTTATACGTATATGTATAATCAATTATTGATACGTACACAAGATTTGCGTTGGTTATAAATATTGCACAATTTTTTATTCAAAATATTATACATAGTTTTGTTTAAAAAAGCAAATTAAAAGGGCGCTAAAAAATTTGACAACCTAGGGCGCAGATAAGTCGAAGTCAAGCACTCCATTATTGTGGTCCAAGAAAGGTTATTTGTCAAAAGTGAAAGTCCCTTGCATTCACATCGGGCGGGCATATCGCACGGGTCTTTCGGGCGCAACACCCGCCAAATGTAAAAATAGAGTAAGTTTAGGTTTTTGCTACTAAATTCAGAAATAAAATAAAACCAACGTTTTTCACTGCTGGCACCAGTAGCGTAGCTAAATGAGTGCGGGTCCGTCCGCAAACCGTTTATCCGGGCCCCGTTATACCATAAGTGTGGAGCAAACACAAGTAGTGTTAGCACCTTAAATAATAAAAATAGCCTTTAACAAAATATTCATAAAAGTATTCATCATCACCATCAGTACTCATCATTAATAACCACACTGAAAAAAAAAGATACCATAAATCGCAACAAGGTTTCAATAGTTACACAAAACTTTCCTTTGCGAAACGGAGACTTTGTTGCTTTACTCCCTTTCCTGGTTACGACAGCATCTGGGATAAAAGTCAACCTTGCTGGACCAACCGACCTGTGATTTCTGAGAGGGTGATGTTCCTTCATGAGGACCTGTCGGCCTCATCAAGTCTAACTACTTACAGCCTACTTGCAGAGCAGTACTACTCGCGCAACTTTTCTTGAACGATGAATTGAAGAAATGCGGGAGAATTGACTAATAAGTCACAAAGTCGGCCACTAGAGTATTTACAGTATTGCTAACCTCTGGAAAATCAAAGTCAACCTGTTACGTGTGCGGCCAGATCATCGCTCTGGGTAGGCAACAGCAGCGACACTAGATAGAAGTTTTAGGTGCCTCCCTTGAAGGTCGTGGATCTGCCACTGCCATTTCTTTAAGTAATGGTAATAAAGTTGAACAGAAGTTCTCGACTGTGAAACAACTAGTTTTGACTAGCTTCTGTTTCGCGCCAACGATGATTTAAGGCTTGGAATGTTTTCATCAGTGCTCGCTGTGAGCGTTTGTCTTCTTCTGTTTATTGCTCAAGGGAGGGAGAAGCAAGGTCATCGTTCAAGAAAAGTTGCGCGAGTAGTAGCTAGCCACAGCTGCGAGGTACCTTGCCAGATTTATTACGTATTGAAAATATACATTTAAAACATTCAAAATCTGTTAAGGTTAAATGCACCGAAAAATACTTATAGGAAAAATCAATAGATCGCAGCACTATCACACGGAATTTACTAGATCGATAACGTCTGAACAAATTGTCCGATTTTCGATGTAAAGCAGCATTGGACTCCTTTTAAAATAGAATTTACGCTCGATGCCGTTTTCAAAAAAATTTCAAAGTTTTAAACTTTTTCTCGTATTCGGAAGAAATTAAAAAAAACGTGGGCTTATAGCGCGATGACGACGTGCTTCCTGAATCCAACGCCGTGTAAATCATGCAAATCGGATGAATAGGAGCGGCGTAAAGTGAAATTTCGGAAAAATTACCTGATCCCCCTCCCCCTCGATCCTACGTCACCCAACCCGTCTGGGCCCTCCATCGACGCGGCCGAAACCCGGCGGCCTGCGGCACGGTAGGCCGAACTTTCAGACAGGCAAGCTAGGCAGTCAGTCCCTTTCAGTCTCAATATATTTTTCTCCACGTGTCAAACTAGTGATGCTGTAACAGCCAAACGGTCTCGTATCATCTGTAATAGTCGTATAAACTATATATCTTGTTCACATATTTCGTCTTCCTTCAATACCATCAAAATGTTATTTGAGGCACTACTCAAAATATCAATTCCGATTTGGAAACTGATTTCAAAAGAAAATTGAACTAATTGGTAGATATCACCAATATTCCATGTCCTAACATCTTATTTTACTTACATTTTACTTCTAAGATCTTCCGTTATCATTCCACTACGAGAAAGAATGGCCGAATTACGCCGAGCTCTTTTATCCTGCGACTCGATTTTTGATCTCAAAACGCGTTTGTCCCTTGATAGACTTCACCTGATGAATCTGTTTTAAGTAAGGTTTTAAAACTGTTTTCTATTCTGGACATAATTGAAGAAGTGTAAAATTGACAGGCAGATGCATCCTGAATCAACACTGTAACAAACATTAAAATATAATATTAGAATCGTGATGTCCCAGCTTTAGTAAGTTATATTGATATGAAATGATTCTGTTATATTTATATAAACTTGAAGATTGGAATAAGTAATTCCCGGCGCGTCATTTTGATACAAACTACGTAAATGATAAGATGTAGTGTAAATCATTGTATTGTGACATATGTGTGTGTATATATATATATATATATATATATATATATATATATATATATGTATGTATTTTTAATGCAATAAATTGTCATGAAAGCAATACAACTTTAACTCTTGGACAGGAACACCACACTAGAAGAGAATATCCGTCTATGAGGAATAAATTATGTTTTGTTATATAGTTATTAATTCGGCAACTTTTACATTTCTACGTTAAGATACCATTTTTCTAAACATCGTACACGCTTATCAGTAACATTTAATCGGGTAGCAATTAAATATATAAGATTTATATACTACTAGTAAAACGTAGCGTACCAGTGATAATACAGTACTGATAAACCTCATATTAGGGAATCAGAATGCAAACGTATTAAATCGGCGATCCACATCTAGGTGTCGAGAATAGGGATGCAACATTGATGTTGAGATTTTCAAAACATAGATTTTATATAGACACATGAACATATTCCGTAAAAAAATGAAACATTTATGAAACCTGATGTTTATTATCGATGTGCTTGATAAGTTGTTGTGAATGAAAAGAACCGATAATTACAATTTTATAAAAAAGTTAAAATATGAAATAATATTGCATTATACCACTGTCAATACATGTGTTCGAATAAAGCGAGACAGTGATTGTAACATTCATCAGTAGACTATCTTCAGCCCAAAATTACCCCATTTTCTGCATTTCCTACGTATGTTCTACCGTACGCAGAGAGCGTGCCAACGCAAGCACTCTAGGTGTAAGGTCTCTGCCCACCTTCCTGTACCATTTGAGGAAGTTGTGACTCACAAGATGACCCTGGGCGACAGTTTTCAGGCTTAGTTTCGCTGTTATTCTTTTACTTTCTTTTGCCGTTTTGTCTAAATCGTAATTATAAATTAACAATCACGGTCACTGTCAAAACAGTTATCTTCCACGAATTTGATCGATGTTTCTAAACCAGCTTTTGAAGATGTTTTAATTTTGAACATTGATATTTGCATTTGTATTGCCAGAATCATTCCTTGCTTTTCTTGCTATCCGAAACTGGGAGGACGCGCCGATAATTCAGGAGTTCTTCCTAATAATGGCAGAATGTACGCATGAAAGACTGCGGGTATCAAACACACTGTTCAGTGCGATGATGTCTTTGTCGGCTCCAGTCCCGGTCAAGCAGCGGCTGTGAGCATCTCCTTTCATCTGCAGGTCCCAATTCTTCGCAGGATCTGAACGCGCGAGAAATAGTACTAGAACATAGATCCAAGCTATCCCTTGTTAGACCTATCTGGATATACACAGCTATAGGATGCTAGCAATTTGTTCATTGCTCCTCGGACCCTAACTGCCTTTTACTTTTGTTGTGATTGCGTATTAGTTATTCAATTGTGCCACTTCACCTTTTCTTCCCTTCATTCTATCATTCCAAGCATAATATCCTTTTCTAGAGATTTTGTTCGACTCATAGTATGTCCAAAATATTTTATTTTCCATTTTGGCTTTGGCTTTTAGAAAGTTCTGTTTTCTTTTCAAAATTTCGGCATTTATCTTTTGCCCTCCCATTGTACGTTTAATATTTTTCTTCGTGTCCAACTTCAAAAGCATCTTTCTTTTTCAGGCCTATCTCAATGTTCAGCTTTTACACCCACACAACAGGATTAGAAAAACATTTTCTCGATTATTTGGATATTGGTCTTACATGAGTTTGATTTCCGACGGAACACGACGGAACGGCTTTCCTGTATCTCTGATAATTATTACATTGTATTATAAATATATAATTATTTCTATTAAATTAATAAATCATTTTGAGGCGTTCAGGACCTAAAATTTTAGAAATCAATCGCTTGATATGCCTGCATATTTTATGAATTGTGTAATTTTCTTTCCGCTGCTTTTCTAAAATTATTCTCTTTAGTTTTTCTGTCAGTATCAAGAATTTGTTTATAATTCATAAGTATTTAACTTGCCTGCATGTATATCACTTCTACGTTGATGATCAGGCTTCCTTTTTTACCAGTAGACATAAATGTTGTTTTCTTTAAATGTAAGTTCATAGAATATTTACATTTTATATTAATAATATATTTAGCTATCATTATTACATAATTCAGAATTAAGTACAAATAAAACATCTGCAGAATTTTGATGACATAACATTTTGCGTTTCTCGAAAGGAGTAAAGTAGACATGTCACTTTTGAATGTTTGCTCCTCATTTCGCTCCTTTCTATCAAGCCCTGAGCCGCCAGGGCACGCCCTCAAGTGTAGTCACCCTTCTGAGCTGGAAGCAGGGTCGCACCTCTGGCTGTTCTGATAGCGTGACTTTTCTTACCTCTGCAGACATCTCGCCGCGTTCTTCGCCGGGCTGCGTGCTACACTAGGGCAATTCGATATGCCCAAGCGTAGGAAGAGGGCGATGAGCAGTTTTCAGTGGGCGAGTTACATTGTGCAGTGACGAAGTGGATATTATATTTACTATACAAGAATTAGTGGAATCATTCGCGTTTCGTTAATTATTAGTAACCGAGTATTATATATGAACAAAATAATAATTCAAACAATGAATAACAATTATAAAAGTATATTAGTTTAATAAATATTTTATGAGATATTATTAACTAAAATAACTTATTTAGTCGACATTTATGGATGGTAAGCTATTGTTTTTCATTGAAAATACAGGCATAATACCCTTATAACCTTTATAGACGTAAACGATGTTTAGAAAAATGGTATCTTAACGTAGAAATGTAAAAGTTGCCGAATTAATAACTATATAACAAAACATAATTTATTCCCGTCATAGACGGATATTCCTCTTCTAGTGTGGTGTTCCTGTCCAAGAGTTAAAGTTATTGCTTTCATGACAATTTATTGCATTAAAATACATACATAATATATATATATATATATATATATATATATATATTACACACACATATGTCTAAATACAATGATTTACCATCTTATCATTTAGTAGTTTGTATCAAAATGACACTCGGGAATTACTATTCAATCTTCAAGTTTATACAAATATAACAGAATCATTTATATCAATATAACTTACTAAGTAAGCTGGACATGTCACGATTCTTAATTATATTTTAATGTTTGTTACAGTGTTGAGTTCAGGATGCATCTCGCCTGCCAATTTTACCACTTCTTCAATTATGTCGAAAGTACGAAAACAGTTTTAAAACTGTACTTGGAAAACAGATTCATCAGGTGAAGTCTATCAAGGGACAAACGCGGTTTGAGATCAAAATCGAGTTGCAGGATAAAGAGCTCAGGCGTAATTTCGGCTCATTCTTTCTCGTAGTGGAATGATAACGGAAGATCTTAGAAGTAAATGTATGTAAAATAAGATGTTAGGACATGGAATATTGGTGATATCTACAATTAGTTCAATTTTCTTTTGAAATCAGTTTCCAAATCGGAATTGATATTTTGAGTAGTGCCTCAAATAACATTTTGATGGTATTCGAAGGAAGACGGAAATATGTGAACAAGATATAAGTTTTATACGACTCATTACAGATGATACGAGACCGTTTGGCTGTTACAGCATCACTAGTTTGACACGTGGAGAAAAATATTTGAGACTAGAAGGGACGACTGCCCAGCTTGCCTGTCTGAAAGTTCGGCCTACCGTGCCGCAGTGCCGGGTTTCAGCCGCGTCGATGGAGGGCCCAGACGGGTTGGTGACGTAGGATCGAGGGGGAGGGGGATCAGGTAATTTTTCCGAAATTTCACTTTACGCCGCTCCTATTCATCCGATTTGCATGATTGACACGGCGTTGGATTCAGGAAGCACGTCGTCATCGCGCTATAAGCCCACGTTTTTTTTAATTTCTTCCGGAACTACGAGAAAAGTTTAAAACTTTGAAATTTTTTGAAAAACGGCATCGTAGCGTAAATTCTATTTAAAAGGAGTCAATGCCGTTTACACATCGAAAATCGGACAATTTGCTCGACGTTATCGATCTAGTAAATTCCATGTGATAGTGCGTGCGATCTATTGATTTTTCCTATAGATTTTCGTGCATTTAGCCTTACACCTCGACCACTTGTCGGACACCGCACTCTTCTTTATTGGTCAAGACATGACTGTTTCAGCTCTAGCTTTAGGAATCGAAAAATAGAATATGTGAAAAATGTCCTTTGGGCGACAAACAAGGCATTTGGGAGATAATAAAGCCCAACAAAAAACTAATCCAGACTAGTAATTAGATAACTAGTGCAGAAAATCTGTACAATTCTATAGCACTGTTTTTATTTATTTACCATACGTTTTTAAATATGATGAGAAACTTTAATGAAAATGTCTGCGGAATTTAGAAAATAATTTTTTATTCCATGAATTTCAGGCTCTAATTAAGCGATATCAGCTCGTTTTACAAAAAATACGTGACTATTTATAGAACTGATTTGAAGATTTTCTTAAAGCAAAATCGCTATCTCCAATTTCTAGTTTTCAAATGTTCACTTTTGGATTTTCGGAAAACCGGAATAGTCAAAATGGGACTGGCACTATATTTTACCGTCCCTTATTTCATATCTGGAAAATTTAAAGGAAAAATTGCCTATATTTAACGCAAAATTACGAACATAACATGGAAATTACAGAAATTACTCATATTCTCGAAAAATTAGACATGAACTTCTTTAAAATCCTCTTTAGGATCCAATTTTATTAAGGCAAAATATCAACCTTCAATATATAGTTGTAGGAAGACAGATCAAAAAATTTGTGCGTTTTCAATTTTCAAAAATCTATTAATTAGACAGACATGAGACAACCACAATTCTCTTATGTTCCTTGCTTGTTGGAGGCAAATTCGATAAAAATTAGATACCATACGTTATAAAAAACAAAATAGTGGTTCTGATAAATAGATGAGGATCATAGAAGTAATTTAATTTGAAATTCAAAACATGAACACTGTAAAATCTATAACTAAATTCAAAATTTATTACACCTCTCATCTGCAGAGCTTTCTCCGAGCTCCTATGCCCTCCTAAATCACGAACAATAATAAATGACAATAAAGACACAGCGGTTGCCTGGACAGGTACTACATGAGTACTAGTAGGCCGATAGTAAATCGCAGGCGTATCCTAGAAACCAAAGGAGGCTAGTGGCACGAAGCAAGTTTCCACAGGCCGGTCTCTATAAGTGGGTAACAGCAATGAACTGCTGAATTACATCAACTGGCTTGTTCCAGGCGAAATCATAAAGATCCTAGGAACGGATATGCATTCATTGCGAAACACGTGATCGGCAATGCGAAGAACCTGTTTCCAATAAGATGACATTTCTGCCACTGTTACAAAATGAACTGCGGAACTTGAGGTAGACGAGGCAGTTCTTTTGAAAAATTCCCGTCTCAAAGAAATGGCAATCTCCTAAGAATATGGCTGCAGCAGCAACCTCAAACTTTTACTCATTATTATCATTTACATATCAATCACTTTACAAATCTTTTTTAAACTCACTACTTCACTTAAGTCTAAACTTGTAATGTTCTTCCCTTGGAGTGGCATATATCCATCTGCAGGAGAAGAAAGTAATCTGTGTCCCTGCAATAAAATTGCTCGACTCGATATGAAGTAGCAAGGCAAGTGAGTGGAAGATTGTACATTGCAAAATGAAAAGAAGGAGAAAGCAATAGATAATGAGAATAACGAGTTTACTCTTCAAACGATAGCTCACGTGTTGAATGTTTGGAAGAGACGGATCAAGGCAACTACAGTGAAAGTGGCAAAAGAACAAATTCAAGCTATTCACTGAAGAGCCTTTGGATGTGTTGATTTGTCAGCAGATGAAGCCTCAGAGGAACAGCAGATCGATTGGTCTATTCATAGCCGTCTTTATAAATCGAAGCCGATGAATCATTATATCGAAGCAATGGAAATTACGTTTCCGAAAACATAGTATGAGAAGATTGTGTTCCACTGAACAATACCGCACCGCTCCGGCCATCCTGCTCTTCGGAGATCCCCTTCGCCTGAGGACGATCTTAGAAAGAGAGGAGGAGCAAGAAGTCAACCGCAGGTGAGTGGTGCTGCTTCATGCGCGCCTTCGCCGCCTCCGCCACCGCCGCCGCAGCCCTGCCCCCGCCCCGAACGCCGCCGCGCTCTCTGGCAGCGCCTGCTGCGGCGTCTGCTGCGTGGGCGTGGAGGAGAATGAACACCGCTGCACCCCTCTCGCCGACAGACCACCGGATTGACATTCTCCTCTGCTGACCATTCTCTGGCGACACTACTAATGCGAGTCATCACCGACTGACTGACGCCATTAGAACGTCGAACTGAGCATCGTCTTATTCCGACTGAGCGCTGTTTGATGGCCTAGCGTGAGCATCGTCATGTGCTGAATGACGCCCTATGAACTCCGTCACGTTGACTGACGCCGGTAGAACGTCGAGGCTGAGGCATCGTCGTATTCGACTGACGCCGTTTGATGGCCCAGCGTGAGCATCGTCACGTGCTGAATGACACCGTATGAACTCCCGTCACGTTGACTGACGCCGGTAGAACGTCGAGCTGAGCATCGTCGATTCCGACTGACGCCGTTTGATGGCCTAGCGTGAGCATCGTCACGTGCTGAATGACACCGTATGAACTCCCGTCACACGTTGACTGACGCCGGTAGAACGTCGAGCTGAGCATCGTCTTATTCCGACTGACGCTGTTTGATGGCCTAGCGTGAGCATCGTCATGTGCTGAATGACGCCCTATGAACTCCCGTCACACGTTGACGACGCCGGTAGAACGTCGAGCTGAGCATCGTCTTATTCCGACTGACGCCGTTTGATGGCCAGCGTGAGCATCGTCACGTGCTGAATGACACCGTATGAACTCCCGTCACCGTTGATGCGCCGGTAGAACGTCGAGCTGAGCATCGATCTTATTCCGACTGACGCCGTTTGATGGCATGGCGTGAGCATCGTCACGTGCTGAATGACACCGTATGAACTCCCGTCACCGTTGACTGACGCCGGTAGAACGTCAGGCTGAGCATCGTCGTATTCCGACTGACGCCGTTTGATGGCCTAGTGTGAGCATCATCACGTGCTGAATGACACCGTATGAACTCCCGTCACACGTTGACTGACGCCGGTAGAACGTCGAGCTGAGGCATCGTCGTATTCCGACTGACGCTGTTTGATGGCCTAGCGTGAGCATCGTCATGTGCTGAATGACGCCGTATGAACTCCGTCCACGTTGACTGACGCCGGTAGAACGTCGAGCTGAGCATCGTCTTATTCCGACTGACGCCGTTTGATGGCCTAGCGTGAGCATCGTCACGTGCTGAATGACACCGTAGAACTCCCGTCCACGTTGACTGACGCCGGTAGAACGTCGAGCTGAGCATCGTCTTATTCCGACTGACGCTGTTTGATGGCCTAGCGCGAGCATCATCGTATGCTGAATAACGCCCTAGAACTCCGTCACGTTGACTGACGCCGGTAGAACGTCGAGCTGAGCATCGTCGTATTCCGACTGACGCCGTTTGATGGCCTAGCGTGAGCATCGTCATGTGCGAATGACGCCTATGAACTCCGTCACGTTGACTGCGCCGGTAGAACGTCGAACTGAGCATCGTCTTATTCCGACTGGCGCTGTTTGATGGCCTAGCGTGAGCATCGTCATGTGCTGAATGACGCCCTATTAACTCCCGTCACGTTGACTGACGCCGGTGAACGTCGAGCTGAGCATCGTCGTATTCGACTGCGCCGTTTGATGGCTAGCGTGAGCATCGTCCGTGCTGAATGACGCCCATGAACTCCCGTCCACGTTGACTGACGCCGGTAGAACGTCGAGCTGAGCATCGTCGTATTCCGATGACGCCGTTTGATGGCCTAGCGTGAGCATCGTCACGTGCTGACTGACGCCGTATGGACTCCTGTCACATGTTGACTGCACTTTGGATCGTTTAGCGTGAGCATCGTCTTATTCGACTGACGCCGTTAGATCGCCTAGCGAGTGTATCGTTACATGCTGACAGAATCTCCTAGAACTCCTAGTTTGAGCATCGTCGCATGCGGATAGATATCTCAAGATATCAAGTGCAAAATTCTGTGCACGCGTAATTGTAAATTTCTTCTTTTGGAAATTTAATTCAATAAAGAAGACTTAAAATTATGATTGTCTCTGTCACATGATTATATTATTTCATAAAGCTCGTTTTTAATGCTAGCAATTTAAAAATAATATTCTTATCCATTACGTTTATTATGTAACATGTGACAAAGCGGAAGATTTATGGACGTATTTGTTTTGTTAACGTTATGTGTAGGACAAAGAGCATTTTACAATGTACATTGTCCAATACTAAGCAATTTAGTGGAATCGCTTGTGGTGGATACCTGCGTTTATTTCGTTATCTGGAACATAGTCGTTTCTTTAAAATTCAGCGTACCAATATCAGTTATCAAAATTTTGAAGTGAAGACTAATTTATTAGTGCTAAGTTAAAATAACTCACTTTAATCATTGATTCATAAGAATAGCAATAGCTTTCAAACCCCACTCAACTGATGTTCATGAAGCCCAGTATATTCTGAGCTGGTTGTTTTGTTTGTAGCAATCAAAAAAACACCTTTCAAAAAATTCAACATGACCATATTAAAGATTTGTATTTATATATAAAAACAGGATCGACAGGAATAATTCAACCATTCTAATAATAATAATAGTATAATATATTAGTAATAATAATAATAATAATAATAATAATAATAATAATAATCACGCAAATGGAAGAATCGGAGGTAAAGTGTATATACTCGTACTATATAATCCTTGAATCTTCCTTGATGACTGAGTTTCAAGATTTATAACAATTGTGAGACTCCATCTTTATATTTCACGGTGAAAATCTTGAAATCTCTCTAAGGTCTCATTCAGTTTGCCCATCTGAAACCATGGAGCAGGTTGTTACTCTGTGAGAACCTCTAGGCACCGGGCGGGCGTTCTTTCGCGCCGCCGCAGAAGGCTAGCTAACGTGGCCTGGGGAGGGTTCCGGATTTCCAAATCCGATATGGCACTGGGACAATCCAGGGAGCCCCCCAAAAGGGTCGAGTGACGCAACTGCGCGAAGTGAGAAGGGAGGGGGGAGGGTCAGGTATTTTTCCGAAATTTCACTTTACGCCGCCCTATTCATCCGATTTGCATGATTGACACGGCGTTGGTTGGAACGTCATCGCGCTATAAGCCCACATTTTTTAATTTCTTCGCGGAAGTATGAGAAATCATTTTAAATTTTTTTAAATATTTTTTTAAGAAACGGCATCGTTGCGTGAATTATAAGTATGATACGATAATTATAACTTTATCAAGCAAAGAAAACATATGTCATTCTTGCTCAAAACGGAAACGAAGTTTGAGACAAACTTTAATAAGTATATTATTTTTCGTCTGCGTTGTTACACATGTTGTAAATATAAATGCCGAAAGGCAGACTAATTACGTTATATATTTATCAGCTACCAGTCCCAGGCCTTGAGGGGCTCTGTGGAAGTTGGGGGGGAAGGAACATGCGGGTGCGCCAAAGCTTGCTGCAGCCTGGCCACAACGCATTATTATCCGATTCTTCATCCTAAGAAAAATCCTGATATAAAGAAGTACAAGTGTAGGTTTTCTACATAAGAACTAATTTGAGCCATCGTTTGTTAAATTAACATTGCACCAAAATTACTGCAACGAAGATCATTGTGAACTGCATGCGTGTTGCTGGGCAATAAGTACCTCTGATATCAGCGATGTTGACGTGGGTCAGCAGCGAGCGTGGGACCCGGCTCGTTGGACCGCGGCGCCGCGCCGCCGATCGGCGTGCGAAGACATGCTATTCAGTTTATTTTGGAAGGTCTAAGAAAGTGAATGGCCCTTCAGGAAAATTTCTTCGAAGTGGCGAAAAGCGCGTCGTTTTGAAAGTTTTAAATTTATTATATAGGAATACGTCGTTGGTCAAGCAAATCGCTGAACTTGCTAAGAGTTCACTGGTAAGTACCGTATTGAAACTTATCGTGCTGCATCAGTGTGAATTATAATCTAAAGGATATTGGTGGATATCTTTTAATAGGCGCCAGACTACAGAGTTTAAATTACCTCTTTGAAGTGAAAATCTTATTTCATTGGGAGTAAACTGGTGACTGAAGTTCGAAAGAAAATGATACCTACATTTACCCCGCCTATTTGAAATCAAGCAAGAATTGTCAACCGAAATTAAAAGAGACTGGTGGAAAGGAATTGTAACTTTTAGGTACGTATATATTTCTATCATGTGTTGTAATAATAGAAAGACATATTAGTTTATGTGCATTTCTATTAGACATACCATACAAAACTTTGCCATTAATCCAGCTCAAGGTTATTTTAATGTAAATTGTTAAATTCCTCTAAAAGCTTATATCGAACAAGATAAACAATTATTTTGTTTTACATCATCGGTTTAAATCCTTTCAATTCAGATTCTTATGTTATTAAGTGGATATAGAGGGCTAGGCTTCCAAATTTTTTTTTTTTTTTTTTTAATAGTAAAAAAAGTACCTATTAAATTTTTTTAAGTTATTTGCTTAGTTTTTAATACTCAATTAACTTAAATTTTAAATATAATTACTATTTGCCAATTCATTGAAATAATTTTAATATGGTCTTGAAGTGTCAATAATGGCAATTAGAAATTGTAGAATCAATTGTTGAGTAGTATTCTCATGTTATAAGTGCACAGAATTTTGATTACCAATTTAAATTGAGACTAAAGCCTATCATGTTCTGTACATAATTGAAAAAATAATAATCAACCTCAAAAAAAAAGTTACCTAATTTTTTTGAAATATGCTTTTAGAAGTTGCACTTTAATATGCAATTAAAATTAATAATATTTTCTTCACTGTATAAATCTTTCTTGATAAAATTTCAGGAGAAGCATGCTTGGAATGAAAATATATATTTTGTGCAAACATAATATAATCTATCTTGCTTTGCACAACAAATATTTGAAGTAAATATTTGTCTTAGTGAAGTACATAGTAAGTCTTGTATTTCTTTTGCCTAATGTAAAAAATATGATATCAAGAAATAACCTATATTTGCATAAGTATTTTATCATCTACAGAAAAGAAAGAATGAATAAACCACAAACTGTGATAAGCTCTTTCTAATCAATGAACACTCACAATGAAATATATTCAATTTAAAAGATGAAACGATTTAGATATGTAAGTTTCTATTTTAACAAACTGCAAAATATATGCCTGTAATTACACAAATATGTACCAACAGGAAAAATCGGCCAAATATCCACAAACATTAATCAACGGAGCATCCATTTCTATTCAAATGTCAAGAAATTTCACATAGTTATGCCCTGCCAAAATATGCAAAATCATAAAAATCCGCTCCATAATAATAATAATATTATTATTATTATTATTATTATTGAAAACAAACATTTTTAATCCTCAAGAACTGTATCTCTGAAACACAATAGTTTTTAAAATGTCATTCCTAAAATATAGTCAGTATAACCTTGCACATATTCTATTATTAATGGGTTTGATGATCAGTTTCGATGTTTGTTGATCTCATCATAATTATTATATTCTAAGAAATTGTGACACCAAGCAGGAAACCTATAAAAATACACAATTTGGAAAAAAAGCAAGGAGACCAAAATCATGAGACAAAAATATATCAATTTTCATTTATATAGTTTATCAGAAAATTACACTTATTACACAAAAATATACATCTCAGCAAAAATGTGTGCACACATTTTAAGATTCTTGGTTTATCACTGTTTCTATAAGATAAAAAAATGAATATTTCATTCCAAGCTTCCTCACATAATATTAAACAATTAATCATGATGAATCATATGCAAAATATTATATTAATAAATTAACAATACGGAAAAAACAAAAATCCCTACTTCTCCATACACAAAACAATAGTATTCTGCATTATTAAATATAATACACTTCAATAGGCACAAATCAACAATATAAAATATATAAAAAACAGTAAGTATATATATTTTTATTTAAAAATAATATTTATGAAGCACAATAGTGCCCAATGGCAAACAAACAGTTCTCTCATTTTTCAAATGCTACGTTTCGAAGACCCAGTCACATGGCAATTTTGGCAATTTGGATGCAGGCCAGGGAAGATAACCAGCAGTCTTGAATACCCAATAATCATAGGACACTTTACTAATGAGAAATATAAGAAGTGTCACTTCTCCAGCTATGATGTAATAAATGTAATCAGTCCAATTTCTTTGTGTCACACAGACCTCATGTTGTTCCAGTTCTATAACCTGCAAATGAAATTACATAACTATAAAGAAAACATTTATTCTTCAATATTTCAATTAGCATTATTAATAAGATGAGGTTGATACAAAGTGAAATACATAGCCTTAACAATGAAACTACGATTTCCAAATTATAAGGTGACAACTCATTCAAAACTAAATTTCCCTTCCAAATTTCCTCGAGTTTTTAGGAATCTCACTTCACATTAACAACAGAACCAGTGTACCTTCCCACTAGCATGACTTTTATCACAATTAATATTTTTAAAATGAAACTTCATCGGATATAGTTTCATTTATTACTCATCATTCATTCGTTAATTATCATTTCAGAATGCTGAATACTCACACAAATATGGTGAAGTGTACAAATTGTGCTTGTTTGAAATGAAGCACATTCACTGAAGATAAGGGTAGTAATAATGCCTTGTTAAAGTTTGCAAAATTATCTAATTCAAAGATCTATGAATTTTGTTCCAATGCAACACAAGCTTTTAGATAAAACACTTCCACTGTTTTAACAGAAATTCAGCAATGAAAGGAAAAATCAACAGGTTCATAAATTAATGCAATCGGGTATTGGCAGCAGAGTTGTGGCATGGATTCATGAGCTTCTTCGAGATAGGAAACAGAAAGTCTGAGTTGGACAACAATTTTCGACTCAAGGAAAGGTAACTTCAGGGATCCCTCAAGGAAGCGTTATTGGTCCTCTCCTGTTTCTCACATTTGTGAATGACTTGCCAGACAATTTATATTCAAAGGTACGGCTATTTGCAGATGACTGTAAAATATATCAAGTTATTCAATCAAAAGTAGACAAGGATATTTTGCATGTTGTCTGATAGATTACATTTATGGGTGGAAAAAAAAGGCATGACAATAAATGGTTCGAAAAGCAAAACCATCACGTTTGGTAGGGGGCCTTAAATATAATGAAACTCAATACCATTTAGGCAACGAAAATATTCCAAGAGTCTTGTCTTGTAAGTACCTGGGAATAATTTTTTATAGTAAATTGAGTTGGGAAAATCAGGTAAACTGTGTTGTAGGGAAAGCTTACATTTTACTATGCGAATACTAAAGAAGAGTACTGTGAAAGCAAGAGAATTAGCTTATTTATCTCTAGTTCTTCCATTAATGGAATATGGAGCTGTTTGTTGGGACCCTTCTAGGAATTCCCAAAATGAATATTTGAATAGAGTACAGAGAAGAGCATATAAATTTACTTTCCGAAGCAATAGGAAGAAAGTAAAATGGGAGTCTAGAAATTAGGAGGGTTAAAATATTTACATCTGACTGGGTATACCTTTGTACTTTAGTAAGGGGGATCACAAGCACAAAATTCAGTTTAGGCCACCAAAAAAAAAAAAAAAAAAAAAAAATGTTGGAAAATTTTCCTTTACTCCCTAACAATAACAGACTGGAATAAGTTACCTGCGACAGCCTTGGAACCCTTTCCTCTCAGTGTTCAAATATTTAAAAATAAATTAACTAATGATATTTGTAAAACTTTATTGATTTAGTAAGTTAGGCTTATAACAGTTATTATTTTATTATTATTATTATTTTATTATTATTATTATTATTATTTTATTATTATTATTATTAGGTCTTAAAATAATTTAAAGTGTGCTAATATTCCTAATTGTAATGAGTAAATTGTAGTGTTCTGTCACCAGGTTGTATGAACCTACCTGCAGAAATAATAAATAATTAAAAAGTTTGCATACGGGTACAATCATGGATTATCATTACATCTCCCAATATTACTAAATTTAACTACAACCAATAGTCAAAGGTAAACATATACTCTTTGAACAGAATGGCTTCCTTATAAGACAATGTTATTTCCATATCAAAAGATATACAGCAAGTGCAATGCCACCGCTGAATCTACACCCTACTAACTGAATCTGCAAACTGCATGAATTATCAGCAGTCGTGTCATAGTCCTTCAAGGAATCATAATTTAATTACTTCTCTTCTTGAACATCCATATCAGGAATGGCCAGGGGTGCATTCAGGATTTTTCTTGGGAGGGGGGGGGGGAGGAGGAGGAAACAGGTATAGGGTCCAGTTGACTTACATTTTCTCATAAATAGAGCCCAGAAGTTCAGGCATTTATTTTACCTACAATAGGCAGGCAAAAAGACATTTATTTTTACTAAACTATGCAAAAAAAAAAAGCTTTTATTCTAGTTAAATTTTGGGGTATAAAAAATGAATATTTAAAAGGATTCACATATTTTATTCTAACTCTAAAATTTGCAGGAGCAATTAAAGTGTAAGGAAATAATCATTTCTCTGAAATAATATCAGGAAATAATAATTTCTTTGTAACCTTATGACCATCCTGTATGATGGCTACGAATTTGTTTTACTTGTGACGCAGTCCCTTCAAAGTTCCCTTTCGAATCGTGAAATGGTATTAGTGAAAATAAATACATATACTTTTCATTCTTCGCATTTGTGCAATTGCCAGCACTGAGAAGGATATATCATATAAAGACAGCCGTCATAAAAAGGGATCAAAACTCATACTCAAAAGTAGGATGGGATTCCTCGTAAATGAACAAAGTCTATAGCCATCAATGAAAAAAATCAAGACTTGTATCATCTTCTTTTTTCCATTTAGATTTTTAATACAGCCTCTGCATCCACAGGTAGACAAACACAATCGTTTCTTCTTCTTGTTCAAGCTTGCAGGTATATATCCAGCTTGATCACAATCAGTGCCAAGAGTAAAAAGAAAGCCAAATAATGCAAAAAGGCAAAAATAGGCAATGCCTGAACTTCTGGGCTTTATTAATAAATAATAAAATATGGGCACAGCTGAAGGATGCGCAAGCTTACCAATGATGCAATCTGTACACTGACCATGACATAGTGATAGCAAAATTCTCACTTTGGAAAAGATAGAAAATATCAACACGAAAGAAACCTTAATTGCTAGAAGATGTATTTAAAGTGCATCTTTGACAAGAAGAGAGCGTAAGAAGCGTGTACCAGACGAGACTGTGACAATATTTAATGGATGACCCAACTGTGGATAACCTCGAGAAATTTTTAATTTATCTAGGAAAAATATTTTAAACTTTATACTTTATGCAGATGCTGTCATAATTCAAGAAACTGAAAAGGATCTACAATATGCCCCGCACCACTTAGGTTGTAAGAGCTATGCAGCTTTTACAACCTAACCATCTCAAAAGACAAAACCAAATTATTAGCGTTTTTGGGAAAAGTTATGATCCTAGGACGTGACACAGATGGACAAAAAGACATTGATAAAAAATTAGCACAATTTCAATCCATCTGTGAGACCATACATAAAACTCTTAAAAACAAGACCCAAAAAGATACTTGAATAAAATTTTATAAAACATTAGCTCCCCAATATTGCTTTATGGCAGGGAATACTGAGTTCTTATGCAGAAAAGAGTGAGATGAGGTTCCTTCAAAGAACAAAAGGCTTCATTTTAGAAGACCAGATAAGAAATGAAGAAATCAGGCAAGAATTGAATGTTAAT
Source organism: Teleogryllus oceanicus (assembly GCA_964035755.1). Lineage (NCBI taxonomy): Eukaryota > Metazoa > Arthropoda > Insecta > Orthoptera > Gryllidae > Teleogryllus > Teleogryllus oceanicus. The sequence continues at coordinate 22,336,484 of CAXIVR010000006.1, forward strand.
AGCATAAATAATGAAAGGAAATAAACAGGCAAAAGGGGCTACAGCCTTAGAAATAATGGAAGAAACAAGACTACCAAGATTAGCATATGCTTACAATCTGAGAGGGAAAAGAGATATGGGTAGACCCAAGAAAAGATGAAAAGATACTGTAGAGACTGAACAGGTGTATGCCTAACCCATAACGGTAGAAGCAGCAGCTTGAAGTGCAGGATTAAAAATGAACAAAATTTAAATTATCACTTACCGGTTTTTGGATGTTTCTGCAGCCTACTTCCTTATAATCTTGAATATATGGTTTATTCAGCATTAACCATAGCTGGAAGGAAAAAAACAAACAAATAAATTTGAAGAAATATATTACCTAAAACTAGAATAGCCATATTGTGGTGACCTTAGAGTGTCATGGTTCTATCTAACTCGGAGGAAATTTAATAAGAGCATTTTGAAAGTTTGGAAGAAGTCTAATGTCTTGCATATAGCTCTGTCATTTTGATCATAGAAGATTTTCTACAAGTCTGATTTGAAGCCATTTTTATTTTATTGCAGACAAGAGTGCAAACAGAGTTTGCACCAAATTTTGGCCAAAAGTGTCAGAAAGAATCTACCATTTTGAGGCTGCGATATTTGACGAACACCATGGCACCATGGTACAATCACCATGAATATTAATATAAATCATGATTTACATCAAAATTTTTTTCATACTGAAATCCAAAAATAATTTCAATCAATTTTCTAGCTACAAGCCCTGAATACATTAAACTATTAAATAATTAAACTATGTGTTCTTGACAAAATGAGAAAGTCTGTGTCAGTCCTTAGTACCACTAGTTTTATTCTGTTTTGAAATTTTTACTCAGATGATTTTTAAATTCAGAAGAGATATTAGTTCAGAAATCTATCCTTGCATTCTTATAATAAAAAGGAAAAATGATCTTTCCAATTATTCCTTGCATTGACTACATGACGTCCTAGCATGTTCAAACAGACATACACTTTTCTAGAAAATCAGTCAGGAGAATTTTTTAAAAGTTTTGTTAAGGGTTACACATCACATAGAAGCAGGAAAAGAAGCAGCAATAAAACAATTCATAAAAAATAATTCAAACACAAATGCGTAAATTAACGATCAATGGTCATATGCACAAAACATACAGAACAGTATTATTTAAGAGGAGAAATAAAAATCTGAATTTTGATGTTTGCGGGTTTTTAATATTTTCTAAACCTTTAGAATTTTCTGAATAAAATAATATATTCTTCATTGTGAAATTCACACTTTTCACATGTTTTTTTTTTGTTATTTTCTTCCTTCATTAGTACCAGGTGATCAGTATAAAATGCAACCCTGCTGTTCAAGGCACTGAGAGAAAAGCGAAAGATTTGCAACACTGCGTCTGGGACAGCTCCTTCGACTACATTTCAGTGACACTCCATTCTCCACCACCACCTTCGTTTCACTCGCCCCCTTCCTGTGGTGTGGATCGTACCTGCTCAAAACAAAACAGGCCGCGTCTTCATTCATAATTTCTTTCTTTCACAGTTAAATTACGATGCGCCTCAGCATAGAGCAACACAGTTTTGTGGTGTAGGAGTATGTCTGAACGCAATCTTTCAAAGAGTGCCGGGCAGTTTTCCTAGAAAATATGTTAACCAGCAAAACAGTAGTCTCTGGGGGTACCGAGAGACCATTGCATTAAAAAAAGATTGGAGTATGGTGTGCCATTTATCGACGCAGATTAATTGGTCTCTTGTTTTTCAAAGAAACAGTAACGGCGGATATGTATCAAAATAAATTTATTAAACACTATAATAAATTTTTAATATATTTTAATTAGTTAATTATTTTTAAAGTAACCTTATTTAATAATAATAATAATAATAATAATAATAATAATAAAAAACGACAACAACAAACATTTGTTCCGCGAATCTGAATTTATAATTTATTAATATTTATTTAAACCAGAAAAGTATAAAACGTATACATTTCTGGAGCGTATGTATCTTGTTATGAAACTAAAATAAGCAAAGTTTACAATTAAATTTACCTCACTGTATATTTGACATGGCAAGTTTATTTCACTTTTAAACAATATATGAAGGAATTGTTGTTCTTGACAATTCAATTTTCTTTCGACACCAAACAAGTAGGAGTATGCCTCTCTCTTTGAACTCTGCAGTCACCTGCTCTCCTCCTCAGGGTGGCTTTGGTGGGACTGAGGATTATGCGTACTTCCCGACAGTTTACCTGTTTGAAACCCTCAGCCGCTATCCAACTCGCACAAACATGGTTGCCCGTGCATTCTGCACTGCCTGCTGTGGGTTGCGTTTTATACTGATCATCCGGTATAAGTTCATATGGTAGTCATTTAGGTTACGAGCCTCTCTTTGTTATATCTTTTGAACAAATTCATTTAGAAGGCTCTCGTTTTCACTAAACACTAGAGAAAAGTTTATATTTTATTGTTGCTTGCTCTGCTTAGCTTTATCAACTATGACTATTTACACGGCAGAGTTTTTTACTTGTTACCATGACAAAGCATCCGACTTCAACTGATTATCTTCGACACTGCTATCTGAAAAATTGCTTTTTTGAAAATATTTGTCCCATTATCTATGAAACTACTCAAGTGATCATTTTCAATTTGTAATAGAATACAATGAATATATTGTAGCAACACGAGTAGAGTATGTTTCATACTTCATGTTTTCTCCATGAATGTATAGAAAAAATAATGTAAATTTTTTTTCTTTTACTTCATATGCTGTAAATCACAAAAACAAATCAAAAAAAGTAAATCAGCTTGTATTTACTTAAAACATTCCCATCAAGCTGCTCCTGAAATTTTACAGCACCAGGCTGAATAGTTTCTAAGATAACAGACCAAACGTACAGAAAAACTCACTCAACCAGGCATAACCTGATATATTCATACTCATTTCATTGAAGAATATCATTTACATAAAATAGATTTTTGTTGAATTATCTTGGTGATGACCATCCTGAGCTATTAGATGTTGAATACTGAGATTATGGATTATGTATTTCTGATTTCAATTCTGAAAATTCTGAAAACAATTTTACCTTAAGAGTTTGTGCAGTATTGCAATCACATATTAATTTGTTGCCGCCAAGGTAGACTCTAGAATACATATTACGATCAAAGCTGTTAGATAAGAAGTATGTTGGAACCTGAAAGACATGGAGAAATTTGTTAAATTTTTATCTTAAAAAATAGATAGAAAAGTTCAATTTGCAAATTGTTTTTTAACTTACTGAACTTAAATTGTTTCGACGTAGATCCAAAATGGAAAAATTGCTTATAAATGATGTTCCTTCTAGCACTGCTATTGAAGAAATGCAATTGTTGCTCGCTTTGAACATACTGATACTGCTGTAAGAACTATCTTTCATTTGTTCTAAGCTGGTGATCTACACACAAACCATTAGACAATAAGCTAATAAGGAAATATCAATTAATACCAAACTACATTAAGACATAACTAACATTGTTATTTGAGACATCCAAAGCAACAGTGTTTGGAGGAAGCTGCGATGGTAGAGATTTCAGTTGTAAGTTAGAACAGTTAACAAGCAGCGCTATCAAAATAGTTTCATTGACTCGAGGGATGTATCGATGTATAATACAGCGACATCCATGGCGTCCTACTGTCTCTGCACACTGCCTCTGGTAGCAACAAAAACATTTATGGGAATAAAGTTTCTAATTTATCTGTTTAATAAAGTAATATGAATGCACTTTAATAAGATGTAATACAGTACTGAACAAGGTCTTACATCTAAAACATCTTCAAGATGAGAGAGACTAATTGTAACTGCACTTTGAAACCAATGAAAATCTTTCAGAGCAGAACAAACTGTTATATTTCGGTTTCTAAATTCTAATGACTTTTTTTTCTTATCAATTAACTCCTTAACATTATTGCAGTCTATGCGATTGTTACCTGCAAAAATGAAGAAATGTAAGTTAACCATAAACAGATGTTTTATAACTGAAATAAGTACAAACAACACATTACCTGATATATCAAGTGTAAAATTGTGTTTGATATCCACCATAACATCTGTCTCAGGAAGATATGTGAGATTATTTTTTGAGACATCTAAAATTCTTAAATTAGGCATACTATCATTTTTAATGGTAACATTATTTAGACCATTATTTGATAAGTTGAGGCATTTCATTTCATGAAATTTTCCAGTGAAAGAAATGTGTTTAATGTTGCCATTAAATTGTAATTGCAATGATTTCACGTACATATCTGCTGGCAAGGTCATATTTTCAATTGTTATATTGTAAAGATGTAGATGTGTGTAGTTTTTCATCCCTGAAAAAAACAACCAACAAACACTCTAGTTATAATTTGAGTTTTCAATAATAACATAATTATCTAATGAAAATCTTATTATCTAGTATTTCAGATTGAAGACCAAGAAAATTAGCAATTGAATACCAAAATACAAATATTTGAAGAAAAGGAATGAGGATAAATGAATTTTATTCCAAACATTTAATTTTTTTACAGGTAAAATTTAATTCTTAGTACACTTTTACATATTAAAATTCTTGAAAGGTCAAGAGTAAACAGAAACCTAAAATAATTTACTTTTAAAAACAATATCCATTTCTCAGGATACTTCAAATAATATTCTCAAAATAAATTGACTTTCATCTAATTTATGATACTTCATACATAAAGAAAAACAAGGAGAATTACTTAATGTCATCTACATTACTAGACATCGGATGTTAAGGGAAATGCCCCCCCCCCACCCTCCTTTTCCACCAACAAGCTTTTAGGACTTTCCCCCCCCCTTTCTTTATTATTTTTATACATAACAACATTAAGATATAAAAAAATCAGCCAATGTGATTATTCATTACAAAATCTTCAATTCACGTCTTTGTATTTTTATTATTTGAGAGAATTTCTAAAAGTAAACCAACAGATTTTTCTCCATTCCTTTATTCTCCATATCTCTACACTGAGCACACCGAAATTGTAAATGAAAATTCCCAAAAGGTTTCAGTACTGCTAATGTTGGACTTCTAAAATATATGTCAGTCACATAAGTAGATGTTGAGAGATCCTTCACATTCAAATTGATTTTGTTTCCCAATCGGCACAAATTTAAAATTGTGATTCTTGAAAAGTTGGTGGTAATATGCAATTACTGGTTAATGCAAACTCTTAAGAATAAAATGTAGAAGAGCTATAAATATGTAAATCTAGTTTTACATTAAAATGTACCAACAGTCGACTCCGACTATAGTGAACTTCTGGTGTCCAACATGTTTGATTCACTATATCTGATGATGTCAAAATTATATCGAATTTCTCCACAATGATTGATTCTATTAATATAGAGATAGAGCAAAATTCATTAACACGAACTGAAAATTTTAATGTCTTTATTTGTTCTTAAAAAATTATTTTCAAATGTTTGATTCATACATTTGTCATTAGAAATTTCTCTAGATCCTTCTTCAGAGTTTGTGATCTCTCCATACTTGATTCTGCATTGTACTCTGTATCATAAAGCAGTCTTGAGACCTTTTAATCCCTCTTGCACTATTGGAACACCATCCCACTCTCTGTAGGCCCTTTTACTCGCCTAATAACATGCGAAATCCAATTAATTTCCAGGATTTATTTCCTACGTGCACTATAGCCAAGATTCAGGTTCATTATAACCAAATCTTCTTAAGCATCTTTGAAATGTAAGTGAAACAGGACCAGTGACAAGTTCACTCTAACCGAGGGTTCACTACAGAGTCAACTGTACTTGTTTTGAGCATTTAAGTTGACAAAAATTAATGGTGATCGTGTTCACTCCACAATTTTTTGAATTGCAAGTTAATTTCAATTAACAAATTTCAAGGAAACTACAGCACAAAGTACAAAATATTTTTTATCTGCTACAGATTTAAATTCTATGTGATATCTCTCTCAATATAAGGAAAAACAGCAGTTAAAATTTAACATATTGAATAATTCAAGTTACACTTCAACAAGTACAGGTCTAGAAAAAATGTATAAGAAGAAAATTATAAAAGCAATTCACTTTCAAAACAGTTCAGATGGTGAAGAGACAATTATCCGTAACAAGTTGTAAATAATCACCTCCTAATGTCTCCTTAAAGTTGAATATTTTTACATTGCAATACACAAGACTATCATTTCCACACTTGGAGCATGGAGTTTCCTGACAACCATAATGGCATTTCTCCAGGCCACACACTTCATTTATTGAAGAAACCAAGATGAAAAGAAAGGCTGCTGTCAGATGGCCTTGATGCATCTACAAAACATCAGAATCATTGAGTAGCGACATTGAAACCAATAATTGACATAATCCTCATTAACAGTGCTAATGAACAAATAACGATAGAGTTCCATTAACTGGTATACAATATCCAAAAAATATTGACATAAACTTCATGTCAGTTACTTAAATTGTTAACCGTTAAATATAATAATCTATAAAATACAATAATAATGGAAATTGTGTTATTTAAAAAATCACCTTATTCAACGGAAGTAGTGTGATTTTGCTGCTACACTCTTCCAGTTACTTTAGCAACATTTTCCACTGAATCAACATGACGGTTCAAAGTACGTTCGTTCAGACGCATGCGTCGTTGGAACATATCTCTTTTAACAATGCATATTTTCGAGCAACAAGTAATACAGGTGTATTCATGTAACACGGCAATCAAAGGCACAAGAACACTGAGAACTTTTAAGATTCGAGCTTGTGTAGGAGGTATAAACACAACGACAATACCCACTTTGAACAATACTCAGAACAAAAAAAATACACACGAAATTCTGTTAACGTTCAAGAATAAGAAGGGCCCTGACGGGGGCCCAGACAATTCACAACCGTACGTCTTCGCTGAAGTGAAATACGTGCTGCCTATGCCCCTGACAGAACCACAAAACCAACCAATAACATCGGGTGGACAAGGAGATCTCGCGCTGTGCGTGCGGCAAATGTTGATATTTCCTGGTTCGTGTTCACGAAGCGCTGCTACGCGAATCTATTAGCATCTGGATCGCGCTATACAATTGACCGCGCGTGGCCAAGGCAGGCTTATGGCTTGAACAATTAATTTCCAGTGTTAAAACTTTAATTTTCTTATGCCCCTAGTTGAGGAATTAAAAAAAATGTCTAAGAGACAATAGATTATATTTTCTTCATATCATATGATTTCCTTATTTACAATCAATCCACAACACCCATAACATTGTCTACAAAAAATACTAATACCACATGATATCTCATTTTAAAGACAATCATATCTGGTTATTGACATTACGAGATTTAAATTTTTTTTATTGCAACAAACCTAGTTATACAAAAATTAGAACTTATGAATCCGAAATGGTGGTCAATTCCATTTTCACGTTTTAAATGGAATAACTTGAGATTACTAAATCAAAAGTAATTATTTTAACAGAATCACATGCCTCCGTTGCAGGATGCAAATTAGCTATTTTATCCAGGGGAGGATGGGTTGACGAATAAAACGAAGACTACCTTCGCTAATACAATAGTATGAATAAATCCTAAAATTGCTCTTGTGAAATGTTTTCTTCTAAGATTTCTTGATTTGAATTCTATGATTAAGTACAGTGAAATCTGACGTAAGTGGCCACCAATAGTCCCGGCAAAACTTGGCCGTTAAGGGAGGCGGCCGCTTTATTAAGGTTACGAGTAGTGATGGAAGAATTTAGCACTTGCAGGTTTTTTTAATCGCATCATGAAAACAAGGCTATAGCATTTTACAGCACTATAAAAATTAATATTTCGCATTCTGTAGGATTTGTTGAGAAAATTATAATTAAGAAAGCATTCTTTGGGATAGCAAAAATAGTTTGATGCTTTTTAGATTTTCCCATCAAATCTAGGAAATAAAGGTAAATAATATAATACTTCTCCATTTATGAACTTCAACAAATATAAACGTGTAATAGGTAATGCGTTCGCCGTAGGCGTAGGGCCTTTCTCTTCTTCCCGTGACCTCCGTTCAGCGAACTGAGGAGTTCCTTCGAGATGACCCTGAGCGCTCACTCATTCAGAATCAGTTTTTAATTGATTTTTCTTTGTTTTGTCAGTTCAATCTTAATTATAAATTAACTATCACGGCCACTCAAAATTAAATGCGTTCAAACATCGATTTGTTGTTGATGTCGGATCCCTTGCAGGCATATCAAGGTCGCGGGCAAGGTAACAAGCTTACGGGTCAATCTATTTTAAATGGTCCAGAATTTAATAAATTGGTCGCTCGACCATCTCGAACAAAAAAATCATATTTTGTACATAAATTTACTTATGTTTCGGTTGTTCAGAAACATCTTTGACTTATTTTTATTGTATCTGGTTTACAAATGGCGGCATTTTTGTTTTACGCCGTGTGCCATTTTCGCATTTGTAGACATTTACTCTTTTCAAAATTATTCAGCTCTGGGTAGTTCCAGCATTCTAGAATAAAAGGGACTGGATTCAGTATACTCTGACCTACAAATTGAAATACTATTTACCTACCTTTATCTTTTATTTGAGAAATACTTGTAACCAAATCAACGGATCGCGAATGATTCAAGCTCGATAATCAGAGAGTAATTTCTCAAAGAAGGAATAGAATCTCAGCCTTAATTTTTTCTGTCAGTCCGTCTGTCCATTCGTCTGTCTGTGAGCACGGACGGTTTTTAAGATTTTTAAAATAGAAATTGCTTAAACTTCAGACACGAATTAAACAAAGTCAGCTGTTTTTTTTTCAAAACATTATACATTACTTTTTTTAGAGTTGATTTTTTCCAATAAACTTTGTTTAAAGCAAATTTTGCTAACTCCAATTTTGTAATTTTCATATGTGAACTTCTGGGGAATTTCCAAAAAAAGGAACCATAGCCGAAAATGGGACAACACCATACTTTTTACAGTCCCTTATTACATGTCAGAAGAAATTTTAAGAAAAAATTTGACGCAGTTTTCGAGAAAAAAAAATTGCCTATATTTCGCCCGAAATTACATGGAAACTACTCATATTTTTGAAAAATTGATCATAAATTTATTAAAGATCCGTCTTTAAGGATTTCACTAAGGGATTCAGATATAATTAAGGGGAAAATCTCTATCTTAAATATTATAGTTGTAGGAAGTCGCCCCGAAAAAATTATACTTTTTCAATTTTCAAAAATATGTCATCTCAGCGAAAATGAGACAACCACCACCGCATACGCGTTCTTTACGCTATCGGAGGACAAAGTTTGATGAAATAATTTGGAATCACTTTTGAGAAAATTTTGAAAATGTTTTTGTGACTTCATGTGAAATACCATCAAAAATCGAAATATCCGTTTAAAATTCCCAAAGTCACGAGTTCATTTATATCGATTGAGAAATACTAATTTTGAAGAAAATCGACTGAACGGTTTAAGTGCTAACCTTCACCACAGACGGACGGACAGTCAGACGGACGTTTTGTCGTCAATCGATTTTTCGATATCAAGAACCAACAAAACAAGGATTCTGGTTACACCACGTGTTAGAAGAGTTTTCCCCCTAAATTTAGCAACATAATTTATCCACTTTTTCGTTACCAGAGCCCGGGAAAAAGAGTTTTTCTGGCGAAAATTTGCCATTTTCTGGCGTACGATTACGTAACTTTCTCTTCTTACGAAGAACTTCGTAAGGCCAGAAAGTAAACAGGTACATTAACCGTATAACTTCTTCAATAACTTAAAACTATGCTCGAGAAAGTTTTTTCCATAAGAGCCTGTATTAATTTAAACTTCTTTAATTAAAAAAGAATAGGCCCGTAAGGGCCAAATTGTTTCTTATCGTCTTGAAGAACGGAGATTTTACTTTGATTTAAAGTATTTTTTGGGAGTACTTCACAATGGTCGATCTAACAAACATACTATCTTAAAGATTTTCCTGCGCTTCGTTTGAGGTGGTGTCAAAATATAAAAAGGTGGTAATAAATTAACTTAACCCTAGAACGACCTTCGCCGTCATTTTGACGGCTACCACATATTAAAATAATGTTATCTTTATTAAAATGAACAGTAGGTCTTTGTTAAAACAATGTAGACTTTCACGGCCGGAGTTGTAGTCAAAGTTTTCTTCCGGGCTGAAGGGCCGTGATCCATTGGAAAACATATTTCCAGACTCAGTCATCGGGGAACCATCAAGGAGGATTCTTCGTCCGAGACCACATCGCCATTGAAGATGTCTGCCGTAGTTGCGGACGAAACGTCTGGTAACTCACGAGTGAGCAGCCAGAATGTTCGTAATTATTTTGATATCAATTGCATATATTCTAATTACTGTATTGATATTAGTCAAGCGAATGAACATAGTTTTGACAACACGCGCACAATAGTGCGTTGCTCGCTTCTTGGTTGAATGGGACGTTTTAAAATAATATCCGAGGTGTTAGTACAGCAGAAAATGCAATAATCCAATATTACGTAGTTGTTTCTAATAACGCGAGCAAGTATGTGCTGTTGTATCACCACTGTTATTATAATAGTTTACATAATAAACACGTTGCGGGTTTTCGGCTATAAACGTTAAAGGGTTCATTTTACTATTTTAAATGTTAATTATATTAAAATAGGTTTTAGAAGGGTTAATCTATATTATATAATATACAAATCATAAAACATAATGAAATTTAATTAGTTTATTAGCATTAGAGTTAATTATTTATCAACAGTGAACTACAACTAACCCATAAACAAGTGAAGTCTAAATACAGATGGATATAAGAGTTTTGAGTTTTGAGCCAAGAATTGATAAGAAAATATTCGCCAAGCATATATGCCAAACGAATTGCATATTGTTTCGACAACCCTGCACTGGCAGAGGCGGCTCGTGGTCATACTATTAGGGTGTGCAACGCCACTCTTCTCTCTCCCTTCCTCCCACCCTCTCCCTCACACATACATGCCCATTCATACAGGCATACATTATAAGCATACACACATACCCATTAACATAAATAATGACCATTAGAAACAAGGTATCTTATGAAGTCTGATAACATGTTGAATAGTTCCTTTTATCACCAACGAGGGTTTTTCTTTTCACGACATCCGTTTCGACTTCGCTCGGCAAGGACCCCTCCGAAATATTTATTACTTGCGTCGTGTTACCGCATGATTCGGCACTTTCAGAACGTTTTTCAAAGGGTGTCAAGAAACACATTGATTCGAAACTTTTTTACTCTCACATTTGCTATGGAGTATTTTCCATGAACTCGCTGTACAAATTTAAGGTTAAAAGTACAAGTTTCTATTCCCAATACTCAAAAAATCTGGATCGTTTGCCGTCTACACTGACTGACGTAACACAAAGTCTGAGTCGCTTCAGTAAATGCAGTTTCTTTTCAGCAATTTTTTCTGTGACTTTTTCATTGATGTTACTCGTATTTTAATATTTTCGACGCTATTCATTGTCAGTTGTACAAAAACACTTCACAGAAAAACGAATTGATAAACTTCGGTTTTTCAAAACGCATTAAAAAGTAGCCTCCTACGTACGTTTACACAATACATTTTTATTTTCACATGCTTAAGAATGGATTTGTAATTGCAACTCGCTTTTAAAAGTGCAAATAATATTCGATCAACACTATACTTATGAATGCAACACTGCACAGCAATGGAGTGTGCTCCAACCGCCCATAAGCCACCATATTCCCCCTCTTTCCCCTCCAGCCCCGTGGGAGCCACCGACTCCGTCGACTCGCTCGCATGTGTGCTCGAGTGTGCTCCAGCTTGCTGTCACGAAGGGCATTGGCGGTGGGCTGTCAATCGCAGCTTCCGAACAGCGCGTGTTTTGAAATGCCATGTTCCGCAAGCTCTGAGACGACTTGTATTCCCCTCATGTTAAAAAATGTTTAAGAAACATTGCACCGCAATTATTTGGGTGTGCACAGGCGAACGTGCGAATACCCACGAGCCGCCACTGTGCACTGGCCACAGTGCGTTGCTCGCTTCTGTATAATGTGCTGTGAATACTGTAACCGTCAAGTTTATGCCTGTTTGTTTAATTTGTAAAAGTAAGAAATAATTGCTGGTTCTGACTATAGAAATGGGTGCAGATATGCATCACAGGCGTTTTGTTGGAATTGGACGTTTTCAAGTAGTAGCTGGTGTTAGTAGTGCAGAAATTGCAAAATTTCAATATTATGTTGCTGTTGCCAATAATGCGAGAAAGTATTTGCTATTGTAGCACCGCTAGTTACTTTCTGGTATACGTATGTATTTATGTAATTTATTTTTTTATATTGAGTACATAGGGGTGCTCAATATCCAGTGGCGGCTGGTGTCTCAACAGACTGGATGTTGCACCTCCATCGAACATATGGGTAAAAATGTACGCAATTCAAATCAACTAAAACTAAGTGAAATAAACGTCATTTTGAAATACTACTTACATGTCTACTTACATGTTCGTCTAAGGCATACACACCTCCCGTGCTCGTGGTTCTGGCTTTGATTTACACTGACCACTTAAATTCGACTCCAGTACATCGCAACAAGCACTTCGACATCTTTCACACAAATAAAATTATTTTATTTCGAAAACTTCACTACCTTGGTTTATTTGGAAATAATGAAAGATCCTCGACACACATTCGTATTCACAAGAACGTTCGCAAACCGCTGGCCGGCCAGCTGCAGCCACGGGGGTAGCACGGGGGACACTAAGGGACTTCCATCCGGAACGGCCACCTTTACATAAAGAACTCATCAAATGTACGTTTTGAATCAACAAACCTAATATCAAATGAAATAAAATTCTCCAAAAAAAATGAATTGACTATCTCCAATAATTGACCGAACTTGTGTACTTTCAATAACAAGCGGAAATCATAAAGCTACGTTGCAGTGAGTTCGATGAAGACAGAATATGAGTCATTCCCTGAGATGCTCTCCGTCGCCGCGATCCGCGACAGCGACAGCTGCTGGTTACCCAGCGAAAAGGCTGTATCTTCCCCGTGTTAATTCGAAGGACCAAGGAGTAAAAGCACTTAATTCATTAATACAGCCAAGAGCGTGATGCAATTCCTGGCAAGGCACCAGACACCGGAAGAGCGAGCGCCAGTTGGACGCTCTTTGACTCCAAAATGATTTCATATACACCGATATTGCTGCAATATCTTGAATAATGAATGTTTTAAAAGGAAAATGTATATTCCTAAGATATTATGAGATCTTTTTCATTTTTGGGAGGTTGTGCAACCGTACAACCTAAGCACGAGCCGCCACTGTTAATATCTCACATCTATAAAATACAAAGTTACTATTGCCGGCCCGGTGGCCGAGATCGCTAAGGTAGTAGTGTCGAAGTGATCTCGGACCGACGGGTCGCGGGTTCGAGTCCCGGGTCGGGCATCGTTGTTGTATTTGTGTTCGTCCTTTCACCCTTTATCATCATCATTTCGTTTCATCTTCATTTACCATAACGTTAACTCCAATAGTGGTCGCTAATGACCGAGATGTTGATGCGACCTTAACAAAAAAAGTTACAATTATTTACTGTCTCTACGCTTAATTCTAACATTATGTACATTAGAAATCACTATTTTCGTGGTCTTTGTGGTCTGCCTGCTCGACGTGCCACTGGCTCTTGTGGGGCGCGGCATGCAATCGCGGCAGTTTGTTCTCCGACGATACTCCACGGTGCACTTCACTATCAACCCACCCATTATATATAGAAGGATTTTCCTAAGAACGAGCCAAATTACAATTCGCTAAACAAGTGAACATCACATGTAATTCAGAAAAGTATTCCTCCGCCGCGAAGGCTGTTCAGCTACACCCCTTCGTAAAGTGCTAATGGCTCCTGTGAAAACATCCCTAAGCAGAATCTAATAGTTTCGCTGAGGTATATGCACATACGCGAGTCCGGGAAATATTTAATTTTAATTACGGATGTGGAAAATCTCTTAACACGCTCTCACAATCAGTAAGAGAAAACTGCCACGAATGTAAATAGAAAGAAAAATGATTTTAAGCCGGAAACACGTGCACCGATACGCATGTCGCAGTCAAGTCTCGGTTTTAAAATAAACATAATGTCTATCACACAAAAAGTACATTTAATGTAATGTTTATATAAAAAAGAATTTTTACAGAAGAACACATAACACTGCACTTCCCAATTTCAATTATTTCTCGTGGCGCAGTATATTATTGTCGGACGAGGACGTTACAAAAGGAAGCGTCGAAGCTATTTACAAGTTAGCCAACTGCAAACGAACGAATGCAGGAAGGCAATCTAAGGCCCGCAACATACTATACAGTGAGATGCTCTGCCAGAAATTTGCAACGAGAAACGTGGAACGAGGCCGGCGTAGCTGAGTCCACACACTATATAAAATTGCGGTTTTTACGTAGCTGGTCTTCAAGGTCACTAAAGGCACCTCACCACGGTAGCATTTAGGCACGGTTTTTCGCGTCTTTTTCAGTAGTGCTGCTAGGTGTCGCATGCTCGCGACCGTCTATGAAGCAGTGTCGCAGATGAAGCGACTCTAGCGGCTCGACTGAGAAAGACGCGAAAAACTGTGCCTAAAGGCTACCGTGGTGACGGGCCTTCAGTGACCTTGAGATTCAGCTCTGTGAAAACCGCAGTACACAAATAGGTTATTCGATGTCTTGAAGTGCCTTCATGCGCTACAAGCTAAGATTGGGACAACAGTTAATTGAGATCACCCGCGAGTCCCATTTCTTGTTTTATTAAATGCTCTTGTGTAACTTTAACCTGTGAAATCCTTGTTTTGTTGCCATAATCATAAACCATTTGTTTAACTAGTTCGAATTGCCTAAAGAGAAATACATTATTGCATTGCATACAAATCATAATTTAATATACAAAACTGGAACGTATGTGACTTAAGGGAGGAGTGCAATCTGTGCATTATTCTTGAGCTCCGTAATTCCCCCTGTTTTATTTATTGGTTGTATTATGATTAAATGGTGAACGATCACATAATTCAGAATAAAATTCACAATTCATAAATTCATTCATAAATAATAAATACGAATTAAGAAAATAATGAATTAATTAAATTATTTCGAAATACCCCTTCAAGTTTCTTGCTTCAAAGTTTTATTTTTATATTGCTCGTTATGAACGGGTTTCATTCAAGAAAGAATATCTTTCACATAAGTTTTTTCTTGTTCATTCCCGTTTAAAGAGAAAATTCAAGTAAACAATTAAAAAACTGGTTGTTTATCATGTTTTTTACTGCTAAATATTATAACCTCACTCAATTCTATGCACTGTTTAGTGTTTTCCGGCTGTAGCGAAGGCCTAAATGTCATATACAAAATGAAGGAATAGAAACGTGTCAGAGAAAACTCGCTCTCTGACCGACTCGAGCGAGGAACTCTTTCGCCTCCGCAGAGGCGAACGAGAAAACTCTTTCTAGTGTGTGTGTGTGTGTGTGTGTGTGTGGGGGGGGGGGTCGATAAGTGTCCCTTGTTTCGATTTTCCACATTTCACGTCACACATTTCTCGCAACGCATTCCTCGGTGTAGTCTGTTGCGGGCCTAATGGGCTCAAAGACACGACATAGAACCCTCAGTTATGTTGCCACCACTAGCTGTCACTTTAACTCATTCTTAGGAAAATCCTTCCGTAGAAACGTAAGGACACACGCAGTTATTCCTTCACAGGTAGTATGGATGGTGTCTCCGTGGTCGGTGGAGCACTTCAGGGTGGGGTCGCTGCTTAAGGCCGCTCCACAATAGCCCGGGAATGGGAACGTGAAGGCGAGGACAAGAACAGGAACGAGTGGTACGTGCGCTTCACAATAAACGTCAACGGGAAGAGGAATAGCGCAATGAACCAGTAGCGGCTAAAACGAGAACTTTGAGAAACAGTTGCCGAAACCAAAGAAACCAGGAATTATAAGCTATGCTACTGTGTTACTCTTTGTATTTCCATCTGTTTGATGTGTTTGCGTGAGCTGCTATGAGTAAAAAATACTTTAACTAAAGAATATTAATTAGAAAATATAACTATAGTACAAAGAATGCCAAAACTACTACGAAATTACTGAAAATACAACTACGAGAAACTAAAATTTTGTCAATAAACAAACAGTCGTGTTGTGAACGCTTGCCTGAGATGTCCATCTTTTAACTTTCTTTATGTTTCCGTTCCCGTCGTGTTGTGAACGCTTGCCTGAGATGTCCATCTTTTAACTTTCTTTATGTTGCCGTTCCCGTCGTGTTGTGAACGCTTGCCTGAGATGTCCATCTTTTAACTTTCTTTATGTTCCCGTTCGCGTTCGCGTTCCCGTTCTCGTCCCCGAGCGACAATCTTTTAACTTTCTTTATGTTCCCGTTCGCGTTCGCGTTCCCGTTCTCGTCCCCGAGCTATAGTGGAGCGACCTTTACGGTGTGGGGGAAGGGTCCGGCCGCAGCGCATAGACCGTGTGGAGGCGTGTACCCGAGGGTACTCAAAAGGCACCAGGTCTTTTCAGTACGCGGAAATGGCCTCGGCGTTCACGTAATTTTTTAAGCCTGAGACAAATTTCTTTATGGTGGCCGTCGCGTCAGTGTCACCACACCACTCGCCGAGGTTCTCACCGCCGTAGGGTGAAACTCCACCACCTGAAAGCGATGCACCAGGAGCCTCGCGCACCTCCGTGAAGTTGGCCGGAAAAAATCTGGGATTTCAACCAAACTTGGTATAACGTTTGCCCATCGTTTGCCCAGCATTGCCCACCAAAAGTTTTCGTTTGCCCACCCCCAGAAAAAGAGTTACACGCAAAACAAATTTTCGGGCTAACTTCACGCTGGCCGGAAAAAATCTGAGATTTTAACCAAGCAGCATATTGTTTGCCCAGGATGGCCCCACACAATTTTTCGTTTGCCCACCCACACAAAAAAAGTTACACGCAAAAAGAAAAGAAAAGAAATTCGGGACAAATCCATGTTCAACAAAAAAATCAGGTATTTTGCATACGTTTGTAAATCGTTTGCTCAGGTTTACCCACCAAAATTTTTGCCCAACACTAGAAAAAAATTAGACGCGAAAGAAAATTTCCAATCAACTTCAGGTTGGCTGGAACGAAATCTGGAAATTTAACCAAACTACGCATATCGCTTACCCATCATGTTCCCAGGCGTGCACATGAAAAAAATTCGTTATATTCTATTCAATAAAATAATGTTTTCGTTTGCCCAGGCACAAAATTGAATAACAAGCGGAAGAGTATTCACACAGGCTACGCAAGGAATTTGCCTATGTCGGGTCGGGCTAACGGTTCCGAGAAAAGAACATCTAAGATATTGTGCACACTATTTCCGAATAGTGTGTTCTCGTTTGCCCATGAATGAATTTCGTTTGCCCAGGTACAGAAATGGAATTATAAGCGGAAGCGTGTATTTGTAGAGGGCTCCGTCAAGCGAATTTGCATTTTGTCCGCTCGGGTTTACAATTCCAATAAAGGAGCAATAATGATATTGTGCATACTAATTCCTAATAGTGTGTTATTGTTTACTCAGGAGTATATTTCGTTTGTCCAGGCACAGAAATGGAATTACAAGCAGAAGCGAGTATTCTTTCGGGAATCCGGCTGGTGCATTCGCTCATTTGATCTGTCTTGCTAATACTTATGCGGGAGGGACAATGACAATAATGAGCATACTATTTCTTAATAGCGTATTTTCGTTTGCCCAGGCACAGAAATACAATTACAAGCAGAAGCGTGTATTCTTACGTGGCTACGGCTAGCACTTTCGCTCATATGATCGATCGAACCCGGTCGTCAGTGGTGGAAGTCTAGTCTCTTGGCTATGAGCCACGAGCGAGCTGATTGATAAACTAGTTATTTTTGTTAGTTTCTGCGAGCTTAATGTTGATTCAGAATATACAATGGTAACTAGAAAACGATAATTACATGTATGAATATTATTTTAGTGATCATTGATAAATCTCGTGTTGCACATTATTTATCGCATTATTTGTAACTTGTGCACTTTTCAAAAATTCAGAGTGTCGAACGAAATTAGTACCTGCGTTATTTTGATAAGCGTTTAGCTCTCTTTAAAAAAAATATTTCGGGTCGAGAAAATATTTCCTTCAATTACCATTATTTTAAGAAAAATTCCGCGAAAACTATTCATTTTCGAAAAAATTGTATTTCTTAATGATCTGTCTTTGGAAAAATTGAAATACGTAGTTGTTGGGAGGCGACCAAAAAAATTTAACTCCTGAATTTTCGAAAATCCGTGTTCAACGAAAATTAAACCTGAGATATTATTAACCGTTCTTTACTCTATTCGTGAAGAAATGCAAACATTTGGTGGTTGTTTTAATAATGTTTGAAAATGTTAAGGCTTTTTGAAAGGTACCACTGAAAATCAAAATATTCGTTTCAAATTCACAGATTCTTGATTTCGGTCAGATCAGCTGGGGAATATCATTTTGGAAAAGTTTTACTTTGCAATTTTCGCACACTAATGACTGTCATGGCAACATGACGCTCTTGCCCGGCATAATAACATTTATTTAATAAACGGCAACAGTGACAAATATAACTTCGGAGTAATAAATGAATAATTTTCCAATACGTTTTATTCCATTGAACTCGTTCCCACTTTCTAGTTTTATAAGTACTGGAATGACTAGCATGGTAGCACAACCCTCAATCGCCGTAACAATATTTAGATAATAAACGGTAATATTAATCAATTTAATTTGAGGGGAATTAATTAGTAGTATTTGAGTATTAAATACTTCAATTGGTTTGATGTGATTATGTTGTGATGGTTGTGCCAACTTGACACACCTCGATTCTCATTATTTCGGATTATCGACATTCTACTGAAGTTATAAGTAGAATTAATACTTGATTCTCAGACGATGGCCACGGCGCAGAGGCGGAGGACAGACGGATTACTCTTTGCTCTTCGAGAGCATAGACGAAATTTGCAACTCGCTCGGGTTGAATATTCCATCAATCACAACGCACTTAGCCGATGCGGGTAGCCGTTACCGTTCACACGCCTGAGAGCGTCTGGTCACGTTGAGACCCTGTAGGCTCACAAATATTTATGATCGGGTATCCGCCAAACTGTGCGGCTAGTGGCAACATCTGGATGAGGTGCAATTGTTTCCTAACTTCCTTTCTATTCGGGCGCGGGCGGCTGTTTTATGACACTACCTGGAACGTGACCCAGACTCTCTCACGCGGTAGCGTCGCCGACGGACGGAAGACTCTCTGATCAGCATGCATTTTCCTAGTTTCATTGCATTAGTGTACGAAGGGGGAATAGTATGTAAAACATCCATAGAAATAATCCAGATATGCTGAATTTGTATAGTACGATTTATAAATTACTTCTTTTAGGTAATTTGAATATCTCATGTATTTTAATTGTGTTTAACAAATCTTAAGGAAAATTATAGGCCAGTAAACTGGTTTGAAAAAGAATGATCCGAAACGCACTTAAAAAATTAATATAACTACCATATACTCGCCCACGCACAAAGAGACACAGCATTATATTATAATGGATTTGGAGAATTTAAACCTCTAATGTTAATATTCTGTAGCTCCCAAAATCCTGTTAATAAAGAATATAGTAAACCACATGCAAACATAACGTTTGTCAAAGTAAATTAAATATTAGTTCTTTAATCAATTTTGAATGGTTTCTGATATATTTTCAAATGACCGTCTGACCACGGCTACAGACAGATGAGAGAAGAACAAATAAGGACACACAAATCATCGCGTTGATAGAATTTGCTTCCCATTTTCTACCCTGATCGCCATACAAATGTTGCGGGCAGTAGATCACAGTGGAAGATCCAAAGGTTGTGAGGCACGTGCCAGCCTCATCGGATATAGTAGTAGTTATTTAAATGATTACTGTGCAAACGAAAACACACTTTTAAGAAATAGTATCCTCAATATTATGATTGATCCTTCGGCGTAGGTGTTAACCTCACCGATCATATGAGCGAATGCTCTTGTTTCCATTCATGCTCCTGGACATATGAAAATTATGCCTCGGCAAACATAAACACACTATTTGGAAATAGTTTGCACAATATCATTGTTGTTCCTTTATTGGAATTGTGAGCCCGAGCGGACAAAGAGCAAAATCGCATACCGGAGCCCTCTACAAATACACGCTTCCGCTTATCATTCCATTTCTGTGCCTGGGCAAACGAAATTCATTCATGGACAAACGAGAACACACTATTCGGAAATAGTGTGCATAATATCTTAGATGTTCTTTTCTCGGAACCGTTAGCCCGTTTTTGGGGTTCCGAATACTAGATCCAAAATATCTCAAGAATATTAAAGAAGAGAAAAACCTCGTCATAAATGGCAATTTTCATTGAGAAATCTGGAGTCGTTTCTAAGAAAATGGGCTTTCAGCGTCACTGTAAATACGAAAATTGAAGCTCTTTTTCTCAGGAATCTATTGTTTTCGAAAACTTCATTTGAAGTCATTGGAAGCACTTCCACTCACAAATGCAATAATGTATACAAATCCTTGGATATGTACATATTAACGACGTAAGAAATATTTTTAACAATACATTTTTTAATTTTTGAAAAACAAAAGAATACACCAAAATTAACTTTACGTCATATTAAACAGTGCAATTACCACTATTGTAGCTGCACAGAACACCACGAGATATTCTCGGCCACAAGCCGTTCGGGAACGGGAAGTCGAACAAAGGGACGGAAAATCCCAACTGCTTGTCGGTCCCACGCCAAGGAAAACCCCCTGACGTCATGGAAAGGGCACGTCTCGTCTAGTGAAAGGGCGCGAAGACCTACGTCACAGGGCGTATGGTAGGTTGGCTACAAGGGGGCGCCAGGTGACGGTTCGTGGGCCAGATGAGACAAGTCACGTGACGCACAACCCGATGCGTGATTGGCACGGAGCCACCGCATCATCATGACGGGAGGGGGAATGACGCGTGCAATAAATAGGGAGATAGGAGCTTCCTCGGTCTTCTATTTTTGAAAATTCTTCGGTGAGCGAGCTTCTTCATAGTCGAAACTTCCTCGCTTCTGGTTCGGCTTCTCTAAGTGTCGCGTCGCCGTATGGCTGCCGAGTGCCGCGATCAGTGTCTCGCGCTGAGGCGTTAGCTGCCGAAGACTGTTACAAGCGTGAACGTAAATGCGTGTACGCACGCAAGCGTGTCCGCCCCACATGTGCGGTCGCCAGGAGAAGCAACGAAAGACGGACGGCGCTTTCCCTGAGGCATCGCTCTCGCCACGCCGCCACTTCAGCGAGTTACGAGGGAGACCCGGTGCCGACTGGAGTTGACTGCGCGGGAGCTAATCCGACCCCTCGCTTCCACCGGAGACCACCACCTACCAGCGCCGGTCACGGAGCATTTCGGGTGAGATCGCCAAATGGGGCAACCGCACACAAACATTTCAAAGGTGAAGAGAAAGACGGTCGAAAGAGAGTTACGAGAGAGGAGTAGATCGTAAGAGCGCACTAGGCGTCAATTATTATTTAGCAGTGATAATGTATGGGGCATAAGTGTTTGTTTTGGGTGGGTACTAGAATAATTAAAGCCATATTTCTTATATAATTAGATCATTTAATGATAGAAAACCACAATCCAGTACATGCATGTCTCCCGAATCCTCTGCCAGATACTATAAGAGACTACGCAGGTGAGTTCTCGCTACCATTGGCAGCTGGGCAAGCAGCCAGCCCACGTTGGAGAGGGCGAAAGCTCACACTGTCCATTGGAAAATTCGAAGAACAAATTTGGAGCAATTTCTTAGAAAATGGCGTTTGAGCGTTTCTGAAAATGCGCAAATTTGAGCTCATTTTACCAGAAAACGGTTGTTTTCGAGAAACCTTATTCAACATTATTTAAGGCACATGAGTTAAAAATATATTAAAGTGAAGAAATGGCATCTAACGAAAATATTACCGATATGAGAGACACGTCAAAAAATTACATGTTAGTAATATTTAAAAAAAGAAAAGGATAGAGCTGTATGGCTTTTATGTCATCGTATAGGGTACATTTGGAACTACTCCTACCGAAAATTTAAAGAAAAAAATTGGAACCGTTTTTGAGAATATCTTGTTTTAGTAATTTTTAAAATTGCAAATATTGCACGCACTATTGCACGAAAATTACTAATATTTCTGAAACAATGTCCATGACCTCATTGAAAGAACTATATACGCACAACAAATTTCATTTGAAGGAAAAATCTGCCTTTAATTTTGTAGATGTAGGAAGACGCCGCAAAAATCGAAAATTTTACCATTTTCAAAAATTTAGTTAACCCTGTAAATTGGACCTATGCCACATTTATAAGTCAATTTTACTCCAGTCTTACAAGAAATTTAAAGAAAAAATTGGGAGCCTTTTTTAGAAAATTTTGAAAATGCCCTGGGAGCTTTATGTAAAGTACCTCCAAATTTTAAAGAATGTTTTTCCAAATTTCAAAGCTTCAACTAGAGCCAGATGGACAAAGGTTTCTTCAATTTGGAAAAAATGCTATGCATGGTTTAGGCGCTAGTAGTGTTCACAGACAGACGGACGGACGGATGAAATGATGGACGGACGAACAGACGTACTTTTTGCTTTTAATTGGTTTTTCGGCATCAATGACCCACAAAACTGGGATTCTGGCTACACCACGTGATAGATGACTTTTTTCTCTTAATCTAGCAACTGGATTTATTCAATTTCGCTTTATCAGGTCCCGGAAATGATTTTTTTCTGCCGAAAATTCGCCATTTTTTCGCGCAGCATTACATAACTTTCTCTATACTACGTATTTTATTCCTTATACACGTACGTACACGAGAAGTAAAATTATCTTCACAACTGTAGTTGTAGGAAGACGCCGAATTTTTTTTAAATTTTCGAAAAATGAGCAATTGCAACGAACATGAGACCTGCACCATTCTCTTAAGCGTCCTTTATGCTAAGGTCTTTAATAAAAAAAGTTTGTGCCGTTTCTAAGTAAAAAAAATGGTTAAAAATAAAGTCAAAATTGTTTCTAGACGGGGGTTATCTTCTAGCAGCTTGGCGAATTGGTGTGGCATTTTCGGTGTCTATTCTGTGACGAACAATAGCAATCTTTCCTTTTACACCATCACTGCATTCAAAGACCTGTTGGTATAGCCGTATTAGGCCTTATGGCATTTTTCCTGAGATAAGCCTTTACAGGCCTCTGTAACCAAATTCTGCAGTCCTTCAGGAATACTTTAGGTGGTGGTTTGGTACGGTTCACATTTTGCAAAACCGAGGATACCGTAGAAAAATAACCAATTACCCTTCCTTTTCTTAACTTAACAGGATAGTGGTTAATGTTCATTATTCTCGCAGGCTCACTCTGACCAGTTCTTTGGCTACTATAATTCCTCGACCAATGTCTTCGTCGTGACTTCTGGGTTCCAGGATAGCAATCTCTCCAGCTTGAACGTCGCCCTCAGGGCTCGCTTCTATACACATCTCGCAACGCTCCGTCAATATTACGTCGTCAGCCGTAATCACATTCACGGCGATGTTGTTACGCGAATGTAGAACCACCTCCACTTCGTTGAGTCTCAGCACACCGTTTCGTAAATCCAGCTGACGCCCATATGTCATGATATCCATTCCTAAAATTGCTTCTTGTATGTCAGCGACCAGCAGACGACAATATGAAAGCAACAGTTCCAATGGCAAGGAGCGCTTCCATCCCTCCAACAACATTCGCCGTCACCAGTGGCTGTTCGAAGCTTCCATTTGGACGGCATAAGATG
Organism: Teleogryllus oceanicus; assembly: GCA_964035755.1. NCBI lineage: Eukaryota > Metazoa > Arthropoda > Insecta > Orthoptera > Gryllidae > Teleogryllus > Teleogryllus oceanicus. Next base: position 22,360,307 of record CAXIVR010000006.1, read on the forward strand.
AGATGACTTGGCAAAATCGGTTCGTATAATGCTCTTGATTGCACCAGTATTCATAAGTAAGACGCATGGCCTTCCATTTACGAGTGCATCTACGTAAACACTGTCAGAACGGTGTCGAATGGACTTGATGTGTATTTCCTAAGGGCTCTTGTTTGACAGGTCAATTGATCCCCTCTTCCATCAACCTGCTGGCTGCTGTGTTTATAAACAGACTGCTGCTCTCCTTGTTGCTTCAGTTGACGGTCACATCGACTTTTCACGTGATCTAATTCTCCACAATTCCAACATCGAGGTTGTCGCCTTTTGCCACTAGAAATGCGTGCGTCTAGCAACCTCTCCACCATTGCCTCGAAATACGTTTCGTTATATGTATCGATCTGTAATTCTCGCACTCCTCTGTTACGTTTCGATGCTGTTTTTGCAACCTCGATGTCTAGTGCTTGATTTAATGCGTCAGCTAAGGTTTTCGGTCTTGCCAGTCTTAATGCGTGTTGATTTTCTGCATTATGGATCGCTTCAATAAAGCACCGGACGGCTGTGCGTTGCATGGAACTTTCTGAAGCATCAGGGTTCGAAAGGCGCACCAAACGTCAAATATCAACTTCCAGTTCTTGAAGACTCTCTCCAGGCTTCTGAACACAATTCCTTAGCTGGGTAAAATACATGTCTTCTCGGTATGCTTGCCCGTAACGCGTTTCGAGTCTCTTGACAATTTGCTCGAAGTTTGCCTGTTCTTCGGTCGGTATTGTCTCTAGAATATCAACGGCGTTACCATGCAAAGCCAAAATCAGGACCGTATCACAATCTGTCACGGACCTGCCATTTACCGTTGCAGCAGCCTTGAATTGTTTCAAATAATTTGACCACGAAGAAGTGCCATCAAAGGTAGGCGGTTTTCGCTCGTGCCTTTCCCAGCGGTTCCCGTACGGTGGCCACTCGTGCCAGTTGTTTGTGTACGATGTTTATATTTGATTTTGCTATTGGCGGATTAAAAACCTTCAGCTTCTCTTTTAACAGATTTTGTCATTTTTCCGTATTCTTCAAACTTTTCTCATCCATCTTCTCAATTTTCTCTTCGTTTGATGTGACCGTCCACTGAAGCAACAAGGAGAGAAGCAGTCTGTTTATAAACAGCAATGCAGCAGCCAGCAGGGAAACTAAAGCCGGCTAATGGAATGGGGCATCCATCGACCAGCGAAGCAAGAGCCTCACCTTACGCAGTACACGTCGCGCCCATTCGACACCGTTCTGACAGCGTTTTCGTGGACGCACTCGTCAATGGAAAACCACGAGTCGTCCATTCGAATCGGCTGGCTCTGTACGCAGGAAGTAATGAAAATGATGGAGAAAAGACCTCATGAGTTAGTCTGCTGGACATGCAAGAGTTCACATTTGACGAGTTAATGTCTCATTTTGGTGAAAAGCATAAAGCCCGTTATGGTATAACAATGGAGGTGCAACAGAATCTGTTTGCGGTAAGCCAGGAATATCCATCGCCCAGGATCTAGATATGGTCAGAGGTGTTCCTGCTGTATTCAAGAGACAATACGGAAGAATAGAAGAATTAGAGATATTGGGAACGTTCTGCGACTGCACGACGTGAGTAGATATATGTATTACCTTGTTACAAAAAGTAAGTCTTATTACAAGGCCTCCTATGAAAATCTTTGGGAAACTCTGATTGAATTACGCCAACTAGTACTGTAAGACAACGTCCAGAAGATTGCCATGTCCAAACTGGGATGTGGTTTTGATGGACTGAACTGGGGAATAGTGAGAAGCATGTTGGAAGTACCTTTCCGGTGCACTGGGGTTACCACCATGGAATGTCGGCATATCCAAAGAAGACAATTGACTGTCACTTCTTAACCTCCAACTGCAAATATCTGCATTTCACTATACGCGCTCCGAGACGGATCGAATCTAAGGAGGGGGTAGTGTAACGAATATTGCGTCATCTGCCGGCACCACTACGAACTAGATGGTATGCGCGGATGGTGTCATCTGCCGGCGCCTTTCCGAACTTGATGGTTACGGGGTAAGCGCAGATTGCGACATTAGCCACCGGGCCCCGAACTAGATGGTCCCAGAGTGTTTGAGATGTTTATCGCAAGTTCAAGAAAATTCTAGGCGGTTCCCAGCCGAGTATAAATACGTGGCGGCCGGCGACCGCGAGTCAGTCTGACGTGGAAGCTGAGCTGCGAAGTGTGTGCATCGCGGTGAAAAGTGGTGCAGCTGCTGTGAGCTGTTGTCAATGCAGTGGACTGTGGTCAGTGCATCGAACAGTGGTTAGTGCTTAGGACTGTTTTGACAATGACAGTGCAAAAGAAGTGAACAGTGTAAATAAATAATCAAGAGAAGTGTAGCGTAAATAAATTATCAAGAGAAGTGTGCCGTATAAAGAAATAATCAAGTGAAGACTTTCTGTACATCCATCGTATTGAGTGATCGGGTTAAGGGCAAAAAAAAAAGGTTTTGATAAAATAATATCTGTGTTTTTATCTGTCATCACATAGAATCGTAACAATATTACTGACATGAGAGAAAAGTCAAAAAAATTACATTTTTTGTAATTTTGGCAAAAGCAATAGAATAGAGCAATATGGCGTTTATGTCATCTTATACAGCATTTAGCACTATCCATAACAAAAGGTTAAAGAAAAAATTTGGAGCCGTTTTTGAGAAAATCTTGTTTTTGCTGTTTTTTAAAATTGCAGATATTTTACGCACTATTGTACACAATCCTAACAAATCCACATGACCTAATTGAAAGAAATATTTATGCACAACAAATTTCATTTGAAGGAAAAATCCATATATTCAATTTTGTAGTTGTAGAAAGATGCCGGAAGAAATCAAACTTTTGCAATTTTCGAAAATTCAGAGTTAACAGTGAAATTCTGACCTATACCACCTCTATAAGTGTATTTTTCTCTTGTCTTAGAAGAAATTTAAAGAAAAAATTTGGAGCCATTTTTGAGAAAATTTTTAAAATGTCCAGGGAGCATTATGTAAGTACCCGGAAATTTCAAAGCTTCAACTAGAGCCAGATGGACAGGGGTTTCTTCAATTTGGAAAAAACCTTACGCATGGTTTCGGCGCTAGCAATGTTCACAGACGGACGGATGTTTTGCTTTCAATTGTTTTTTCGGCATCACAGACCCACAAAACTACATTTGAGTGCACCACGTATTAGAGGATTGTTTCTCGTAATTTAGCAACTGAATTTATCCATTTTATTATTTTCACGGCCCAACAATGAATTTTTTGTCGAAAATTTGCCGTTTTTTTCGCGCAGCATTACATCTTTCTCTGCCGTAGATAGGGAAAGGAGCCTAGCGAAATTTGCATAGTCGGACGGAAGAGCAGGCCCGACGGCCTAAGCCTCACCACATAAAATACGGCATCATTGATTGATTTATCTCGAGAATTTGCCTTCACTGCAGATAGTCTTCTACACAAGTACGTGCGAATTGTTTGTGTGAAGAGGATTCAACCGTAGCCGACGAGAGTCTACCTCGTCGACCACGATTCCACCCAAGTTGAACAAATTATGGCAGGTTAACTCAGGGCCGTTTAAACAGCTTTGGGGGCCCCTACTTTCACTGATCACCCTCCCCCATTTAAAGACACGTTTTGTTATAAAAAAATCTCACCGAGTGACATTCTTGCATCAACCAGCATTGGATATCAATATTATCCAACGATGCGCGACACATCACTTCGTCAAGCCAATTTTTTGCATATGGTTTAATCATACGTCACTTTTTTATTTTATTTTTTGAAAAGTTTAGTATTAAACATGTTTTAAGCTCAATCGGGGGCCCTGATCCCGTGCATTAACACGGGTCATGTACAAAAAATTCTGACCAAATATGGCAGCCAGCTACACAAGATAATAAATATTGGAAGTTTCAAATTCCATTTTCAATTATTACTTATTCATATCTTTACTTTTCTCCTCTAGTAGTGAAATCGGACTCTAATTTTTTTAAACAATCAAGAGATTTGGGAGAAATACGAAAATACCACAATTACTTAAGATATTATTAAAATTTATAACAATTATTAAATAAACGCTATTTTAACACTTGTCATTTCTGCTGCAGTACTATTCCAATTCAAATAGCAATTACTATGAACAATAACATTACTTGTGATCTGGGCTGTCCGGGTGACGCCGCGTCGAAGGCTGGGGTGCCGACGTTTCGACCGACATATGGCGGTCCTCTTTAGGGCTCACCCGGACAGCCCATATCATAACTCTGGTCGCGGAAGCCTACGATATCAATAACATTACTTGCATATTTTCTGTACTATTTGGAAAGGGGAATATATGTTATTATAGCTTATTACATTACACATTTCTGCTCAAACTTAACTAAACAAATTGGACAATAAAGATAGTCATTACCTGAATTATTGCACTTACCTATGTATGAGTCTTAACTTTATTATAAGATGAAAATAATTCAGAAAAAAGTATGTAAACAACAAACACATTATGTATAGGGCAACTTCACTTGTTGGAATTCTTTATGAAAAATAATAATAAATCTACACAGATTAGACCTCTAGTTAGCAATGATAATTTTCTAAACATAAGTTTCATTAACACATTACTTTCAACTTGGGGAAAAAAAATTCCTATATTGACTGGTCTTGATAGTTTCTTTTGTTTTCACTATAGAGGTGGTGTTAACAAGTTACTGGTTAATGTGACTGTTGACAAATAATATCGGATATTAATTGCCAAAAAATTAATAATCATAATAACATAGGAATAGTTCACAAAACATGAAACATCCTCTTGCAAGGCTTTTTCCAGAAAAAACATGCAGTGAAAATAAATAATCAAAATGCAATTAACTATTGTCCTGTAACTAGAGTAATTGGGGAAAATCGATAAATGAAATCTGACTAAAGATGAGTTCCATACTTCAAAACACAGCAGTATCAAGTTCATTAGCACAAGCAGAAGTATTTAAAGAGTTTAAATGGAGAGCGTGAGCTAAAAGAAATTTGTTGCCTCATGAGACTTATAGGCCCTACGTTATTTATTGAATTTAAAATACATTAATACCGATACTCAGAGGCATATCCAAGTATTCAGACAGCCATGGCATGCACAGAATTTGTGCCCCCATCAGAATACTCCAAATTAGGGTTTTTGTTATTTGTTTTAGCAGGTATACTCTAAATAGCGCACCTGCTGTGGCACCCATGGCTTGTGCCATATCTGCCATACAGTAGATATGTCTCTGATATTACTATACTTCAAGAACATGATTTTCATCAGAGTTGAGTAGTACAGGCTAACTACCCAACTCTGGTGTTTCTCCTCCTATTTTTCAAACATCAGAATTGTCAATTGCAATTTCTCTGTGTCCTGTTCATGGTGCCCATAATTATTTTCATAAGACATGACAAATATCTAAATATTGAAATGGAAAAGTGGTTAGAGTATAAAGACAAGAAATGGATAATGATAAAATGCAGATGTTTTTGCCTTTCTAGCCTTCTGCGATAATGAAGAAAACTTACCTTTCCCTATTATTATGTTACAATTTCCATGTGTGTATATTTTCTTACAATATCTTGCTGGTAGATGTACAAACACATTCACTTAAGGAAACAGGACAGATAATGAAAAGTATAAAGTAATAAAGAAGCTTGATGAGTAAATCAGATTAGCATTAATCTAGAAATAGGGAAGAAATGCTCTGGATTCTTCACCTCAATTTTAAGTTGGATTACATATTGCTCATCACAGTCACACATTTGGTAAGCAATAATTTTAAATATCAAATAAATTAAGTTAGAATATTTATGGGGTAATAACTTGCTAATATAGTCTTTGAAGTTCATATGATTAAACTTACACGTAGCTTGACAGGAGAGGTATGTAAACAAGTTCTGATAACTCACAAAGAGATTTTGAAAAATGCAATCCTAAGGGCATGCAAAAGAGAATGAAAAAAAAGAAAAGACATTTTATTTGTAAAAGGTTCTAAATCAATTAAACAGCAAAGACTCAAAAGGAAAATCAAAGGATGAAAAAAATGCAAATTACACAAAAATACCTACACAATGAATGCCAGAATGCATTACTTTCCTGAAAAAGAAATGTACAGTAAGGGATTCTGTTAACGGAGGTGGTTGAGCTGATAAATACCTTGGATAAAAAGAACCTAGGTTAATAGAAACTGGATTCCACACTCCAACAGTAAAACATGAAGGAAGTCAACAGAATTTCTAATAGTTCTCCATCTTCCCTCACTATGATTTCTATGACACTGCTCCGAGGCAGAAAGACAGACAGTTCGCAAAAAGATTAGCTTCTACACACTTCAATGTGTTGTTGTTGTTGTTGTTGTTGTTTTTCCCAGTTTTGATTGACTTTTGTGGAACCAAGTTTCTTATTTCTGTTAACGGAATCCCTACTGCACTTTCATCTAAACACATTCAAAACGCAGGAATGAAAAAGTTCAGTCCCTGAGAACCAAGGATAAAATTGCTTCAATTAGAAACACAATACTAAACTTTAAGTAACAACACAACAATGGATATTAAGGCTAAGGGATAAAATTGTTTAGGGAGGATAAAAGGTGATGGCCAAAGATGGAACGCAGCAGCCAAGAGAATAGGTGAAGAACTGCAGGGTGGGCACACATTTTCTGGAACAAATTTGCCTGACTTTTCCCAGTTTTTCAGTAATTTTTTTTCCTGATAAAATTTGTAATCTCACACTACTTAAAGAAAATATTGTTACCCTGATACTAATTGGTCAGGTCGCTGATTTCGACATGACAATGTATTAAAGAACAATACTTTTTCACCAAATAAAAATTGAGAAAAAATAACACTTTACTGCTAAGATTATTAAGGAACTACATATAGTTTTATATCCATAGCAAAATTTTCCCTGATTTCTAAGGATTCTTTTACTAATTCCTTGTTTTTCCCACAACTCTTCCAGAGCAATGAAATTCTGTGATTTTTCCTGGTCTTCCAGAAAATAGCTACCCTAAACTGAAAGAAAGGGGAGGTAATAGTAAAAAAAGGAAAAATGAATATTAGAAAGGGAAAATGATTGGCATAACTCACAAGATGGGCCTCCTAAAACTTACATTATAATGAAATCGGCAATTTCTGGAGAGAGATGACTAAATAACTTCCCCTTCTGAATAAATTAGTTATTCAGTAAATTAACATCCTGATTTTGCAAATTATGCAAGATGTTTTTATAACAAAATGTTTATTATTTTACCATGGATTATACTTAGTTCATTTTTATTTGTTTACAGAAGAGAAACAAAACTTTTTGATAAAAAGATGAGAATGAAAATGCTAATTTATTTTTGCATTTCCAATATTGCATGATCCATAAAAAATAGTAATCAGTTTTGACAACAATTTATATTTATAAATAATATGTACACTTTTTACAAAAGAAACATTTACCAGTACAGACACAAATAAATATTAATAGCAATGATTTCACACACCATCACTAAGGAACAAGAACAGTCATTAAAACTTGGTGCAAATATTAGAGACTCGTAGAATCTTCCTAAGAACAAATGCCGCAATACTTAATCAACATTTTCTGTCCCAGAACATAGTCTGTCCACTCTGAGCATGAATTTTGCACCTTCGTGGCAAACATACCATTCCTTTTTCCTAACAGCTCATTTATTGATGTCACTACACAGTAGTTTCTGGGTTTTGCCAGTCATCGTCTTTATCTTTTGTTACATTTTTAGCATTAGGATTATCTAATGCATCCTGTCTTAACAAGTGAGATGACACTTTCTTAGGGCATAACTTTAAATCATCATCGGCTAATTTTTCCTGAGAACTTAAAAGAGTTGAGAGTCTGGCAGCCTCACTTTCTACACTGCTTGTGCTACCACTCACTGCAACCAAGTGATAGTAATTACTTGTGGGTTCCAAAATTTGACTTAAAGAAACAGATGATCCACAAGAGGATGAATAATTTTGTTCCGTCACAACATTGTCATTACTGATTACACCATTAGGTATGGCTTCAAGATTTCCATTGTTCGCAGCACCACTATGTTTTTCAACAGCAGTCGCTGGATTTGGGCCTGGGCTATTATGAGGTGGAGAAGACAATGGTGTTGACTTTATTGATGAAGGAGAGTTATCACTGCTTCCTGAATTACTGTCTGAGGCTCCTGCCACAGAGAAACCTCTGTTCAAAAAATGGCCAGAATTTGCACTAATGCTTGACATTGCAGCAGCAGGAGTTGATATCTCAGAGACAAGAGGGGTACTTTCGTCATCACTGTCCAGATCTCCATTATTTTCAGAGATACCAATCTCCACATCTTTATCTTCCCCATTTTGACTGCCAATGCTGTGCCCAAGAGGTGAAGCAACTGTTCTCAGAATTTTATCTTTCAATCTATTGAGTTTTTCAAGGCTAGAAGCAGGCGTCACTAAAACAGATGGTGATGTAGACAGTCCTAAGACACTATCATTAAGAGAACTATTAGATTTCTTAATACGAAGAGAAGCAGTAAGGCTACTGAGAAGAGAAGTTGATGATACTGCCTTTCCAGCATTACCGGCACTATCTTCAGCAGAATGTGATCGGAATGCAACATGGTGCTTTGGTGATGCAGGTGGAGTCAAATTTTCAAATGCTGGACTCTGATCATCCCCAAGAACAAGAAGAGAAGATGGTCTCTGACGTTGTTTCAGAACTTTTGCACCAGTACTGAATGTTGCTAAAGCACTAACACTACGCGAAGAACTGGTTCTTTGAAGCAGATTGTGAAGGGAACCTTTGTTGCCAGAAGCTGGTTCCAATTTAGATGGTGGGAGAGGTGGCTTTCCACCTAACTTGCGCTGTTGGACCGGGGTTCCACTTGCTGAACTACCACAACTTGGGCAGTCAAAATTTGACTCTCGGCTGCTGCTTCCTCCTAAGCAGATTGTAACTGGCTTCGTATGATGAAGAGGAGATGACTGAAGAAGCACCACCTCTGTCTCACCCAGTGTGTCAAGAACACCACTGTTACAGCTGGTTGTTCGAATACGACCTCTCATTTCTGTCAGCGTGCGTAACCAAGGGAGCAAAACAAACATGCATTAACATATTATCTCTACAATATATAATGACTACACAAATTTGAATTTATCTAAAAAACAGCCATAAACTACTGTAAATACCTACAAAAATATACCAAATCTGGTAAGTAAAAGTTTAGGAAATGTTTATTTTTTCTACTTGCAACATGTAAATTTGCAAATATTGTAATTATGAAAGGAAATATTTTTTAAAAGTTTACAGCTACTATTTTTAATTTAGCATAACTTATTTAGAATTAATTTTCTATAAGAATAATGTTTACACACAACAACACAACATTCATTCACTGCACATTGAGAGAAAACTAAATCTTGAAAACAACACAAAGATGTTAGAAGTATTTTACAATCTAGAATGATCTACCTTATTGAATGCTAAAAGAATATTTTATGAGCATTCTTCCTACAGAGAGAAAAAAAGGAAGAAATACCTGACTTGAGGTACCAATTCTTCTGCCAACGTTTATGAAAGTAGCAGGTAACCACTGATTTTTGATAATTCTTATCAACACACAACTGCCCAACATGAAATACAAACTTGTAAAAGGCAATTATCTAGAAATAATTCATACTTACAGAGATACTAAAATCCTTTCAGTAAACGAAGGTTTTTAAAAAAGGGAATAAATACAATCATGAAACTAATGTCAGTCTTTAAAGTCTCTTCATACCACACGGAAAAATAAAAATTTTAATATTTAATGTGATTAAAATAAATTCAAAATAATACAATGCTCATGTAAATACATAACATTATACTACAATTCACCATTTACAGCAGCTGCCATTATTTTCATTCTGACTACTCAACCACAGATAATTGAATATCAGGGATTCTATCCCCCCAAAATTTAAAAATATATATTTCTTAACTAGAAGCAATTAACAAGAGGGTTCTACTTGATTTCAACTAAAACATCAGCCAAAAATCTGGTTTCAAATACAAATATACACTCATTTTGCTGAAGCCACCCTCTATCATTACTTGAGACTTATTGGTAGGGGTACAAAAAAGGTGCACGAAAACACCCAAGGCACTACAATTATTATTTTTGTAACATTTTGAACTGTTTGTAGTATCAAATATGGGAAATTTTACAAAAATTGGACTGTCTTCACACTCTTGGGCAATGAAAAATAACAAAACATGAAGTAAAACTACCAAATTTACTTAATGTTACTCACACTCGAGGTACTTTATGTGGCAATATAGTAACATTTTAGAATATAAGAGCTATACATGAGCAGGAAAGCTTAGTTTTGAAGGAATGTACTTTCTGCAAAAGGAACCCAAAGCAATATTTTTGCATATATTTTTGCTAAGTTTCACACCACAACAAAAAACTCATATGTTGGTAGGGAAAATAATAGAGTGCAACTAATAAAACATTTGTTATATTCTTGGGAAACTTTATGGAAAATTTACATACCATATTTACAATTCATGCAAAGTAATTATTCAAACACACATGCAATTAAATAACTTAACACTTTATTAATTCATGCTTCTGCACTTGTTGCATTTGCCCTTTAATTACTGAATAAGATTTGAGGTTAAATACTGTTGTTTGGAAGTTACATTTAGAACTTCAGAGAGAACTGAAGTTTAATGAAAAAAATGTTTATAACAATCTGTATACAAAATATTTTCTTTGAAATTAAAAATTAAAATAGCAAAAGAAACCTCAGACAGAAAGGCAACGAGACAATTCTTATTTTGAGAAGCTGAAGAATTATCTAATCACAGAAAATATGCAAGTAACTTGAAATCTGAGAAAACTTATGAAAGATTGATTTACACAGAAATTGATGAAGCATACAAACTGAAAGAATTTTCCAGATCTCTTCCTAAACATTTGAAAAAGCACTTCCTTGTCTCTTCAGCCATTATAACACCGCATGCCAATTATAAAATTCTAAAAGAAACTAAGCTTTTTACATCAGATAGACAATTCAGTTAATCATGCAATTTGCAAATCATTGTAAAGAAATCAAGAAAACAATTTACAGAAAAGCTAGTGTGGAGTTAATCACACTGCCAAACCATACAGCGAAGGTTCTCATGGCACAATACAATGAAAATTGAAACTTCTACAGAAACAGCCAATACCATATTCTGGCATGTACCAATTATTACGAAACAATTTCCATGTTCTAATTAAAATTGGAATGTAATATATTTTTTAAAAAAAAAATTTTAATTGGTTTTAAAATTTTAAATAGTACAAAGACAATTGATTTAATGTAAAACTGTTGCCACATTCTCCAACATTCAATATATATAAAAAAAAACAAAAAAAACTACAATAATTGTAAATTCTAAACATTTTGCTTCTAGAACTCAATATGCACTGTAATGTACTCTTTGTTGGAAAATTAGACAATTCTCACTCCTCATGGTATTTGCCAGAAAACACCAAGTTTATGAAAAATGCTTGGCCCCTTTAACTTCATGTTTACGTTTAGTGTGTTCTATTTACAAAGAAATTGCCAACACCACCAAAGCATAAAGAATCACACTAAGTACATTCCAGACAAAGAAGATTAAGTATCCATCAATCTATCTATATATATGAATATATACAGAAACTTTCAGTTTTACTGCACTTTTAAAAGTTACACGGATCATCACATGCCACATTTAAACATGTAAGTGAAAGTTGTAATCTTATTAACTACCATGTTTTCTGGCAACATTTGATAAACTGTGAAAAAGAATACTTTTGAAATAAAAACAATACTATTTGTGAGGTCTTGGGTCTTCAGTATGATCTCTAGACAGTTCCATTTGAATAACATTGCTCATTTTTTTCAACAACAACAATGTGCAGTGATATTCAAATGGACCTATCTGAAGAGTTTATAAGAACTTGAAGCAACTGGCAGACGACTGGTTGACACATCACAACACTGTGTTTTCATTCCATGCGCTGCTTGTGCTGCTGAGATTCATATCCCCACTCTGGTCCAATGGATGTGGCTCATATATGGTGACCACAGAGAACTCACCTGGCTCAGAAGTAGGAGCCCCTGCAGGAGTGATTCGGTGTGCGTCACCATGAACCTCTGCTTCATCCAATACATCCTCGCATGCTTCTTCATTCAGTGTTTGCAGAGCTCCACATATCATTTGTTCTTCTAATGTAACCTGCACAACACAATTTTTACATAAATACAGATGAGCAAAAAATTTTTTGCAAGGAATATGAAATCCTTTAATCTACCATAAAGATAATTTAAAATAATAACCAGCCTATGTCTAGCTCATTAGATCTGGGAGCAATTCATAAGCAAACAATTATTTCGCCTCCTACAACAACTTTTCAATACTCTCCATACCTGAAACTATTCCCATCGGATGCATGCGAACACACAATAGTGAATTAGGTACAAGAAAGTACAACAATGAATTAATTAAAGCAATGTAAAAAACAACAATGATTTTGTGAAACCATAGCAATTACATCAATCGCCATTGAAGGGCATGTACTTCATCAGAGCAGGAGTTGCAACAAAGTGATAAAACCATATATCCTACAAAAACTCTGCCAACAAGAATTCACTTAAAGCATTTATGAAGTTCTTTTAATTGCATTTGATGCAATGAACCTGCATATCCAAAGCACACGTAATATCATTTCAAGTTCTTGTTCCATTCAATCTCTGTCTTGGTTACCGCAGTCAAATACAAATGGATTAACTGGATGGTTAGCAATTACCAATGCACTGGGAGTCACAGGAATAGCATGTACTAATTTAAATGATAATTTTTCAAAAAGTTACAATTTGTATACAGAACACCACAAATCAAAAATATCCCATATCAAATGGAATGCTTCAACACAAATGTTGACAACATGTGACGAACATGGTAATATTTGTCAGTGGATACCTGGTTCTCACAATTTGGTCGTTGGAGCAAGGTACAAACTTAATTACCCCCCAACCTCAAGTGAGCCTCCGCAAACAGTGGTTGACATAGCCTGGTCTCACAAAGGAAAAATTCTGGTAGTATGTTTCAGTGATGGCTTTCTTTCCATTCTGGAAGAAGAAGATGAAGAAAGAAGGAGCTATACCTTTATGAACCCTATTTCTGACTGTGTGTTCAGTTGTTTAGCATTTGATCCAGATGACAATCGCATTCTTCTAGGTACCACAGATGGTTTCCTAGTAGTTGTGAATATTCAGGGCAACGCTCCAACCATTCAAGATTCAATAAGACTTACAAGAACCAGTGTAATACAATGCATTGCCTGGAGTTGTCCACATTTCTACACACAAGAAACTCATTATATTTGGCAGAAAAAATCTTTTAATTTGGGAATTGGATTTAAAAATGGTATGTTACAAATTCAAAAAAGCTATGATGATCTCTCTCCTGTTCATGTGCAAACTAATCTGTATAATATTATGATCCAATGGAACACAAGTGGTGAATTTTTAGCTGTGGCAGGTCAACGGCGAGCTTTCAAAATTAAAAAGTCTAGTAATGCATTCTTCAATTTTGCTGATTCGTATACTTATGTAAATGCTGTAACCATCTACAACAAAAAAGGAGCAAAGTTAATCTTTTCAGTTCTAAGTGAACATAGTTCTCTGATAGACTCATCACGTGTAAGAGGAATTCACTGGGCACATAGAGACAGGTGTTTATTTGTGGCTGGTGGAAGTCATATCTACACAGCAAGAGTGATGAAAGACCCTAATACCAAAATTGCAACATTGCAACAAATATGTTGCAGTAAAATATGTGCATTAATAGAGAAGAAGAAATATCCAGTTCCTAAGATATTGGCTCCTGCTTTACAAGCTCAGATAAATTTTATGTTAAAACCAGTAATAAGTTACCCATTACCTACATATGATTTCACAAGAAGGGAAGAATTTCTTTTTCATCAACCAAAAGAATACATCCATTGCACGCTAAAAAAGAGAAGTAATTCAGTGTACACATTATATATGGAATTTCTTGGAAAGCTTATTCCTTTATTAGGAGCAATAAAATCATCAAGAAGAAACACTGAATTCATGATCTTGCATCCTAAGCAAAGTGATCGAATATCTAATAGTTCAATAAAAAAACAACAGTCCTGTACCGATGAAAAAGAGTCACGAACAAAGAAATTATTTAGAAAATGCAAAAGAAGTACAAAAATACAAGATCTTCCAGAAAACAATCCTGTAGCAATGGAGAAAAAAGAAGTAGAACCAAAACAAGCATTGGCTGTTGTAAGTTCAAACACATGGAAAACTCAATTTAAAATTAAACAATACACATCAAAAACATCTACATTATTGGCAAAAATCAATTACAATCCATCATTTCTACACATGATGCCCAGGAAAATTAACGTTGAACTTGTTTGCAGAACATCTGATGAAAACATAAAAAAGTACATCTTGCCCTGCAACAGCCTTGCCCTGCTTTCTGATACGTATATGAAAACACTATTAATAGATACCAGTAATAAAGAAATACAAGTAGCATTTTCTCCTAAGTTGCCATTATTGATTTTCCATTTTGACTGCAAAGATCATCTATTTCTCCCAAAAGATACTTTTGCTTACACAACACACAGATGCGCATGTTCTACATGCCATAAAGATAATATTCTTGATCACCTTCACAATTGGATATGGATATTTCAAAAATATACTTTAAACAGACTGAAATTTTCTTTATATGATCAGGAAGATCAATGCATGAATTATGTGAACAAAAGCTCCATCTACTTTAAGCAAAGCTTAGAAGTTGTCACATCAATATTTAAAACTGATCGTTAACAAGTCAGACAATTTCTTTGCAGAACATTATAGAAAGCTGTGGGATATATCAATCAATCAAAGATCAAGAAAGGAACATTTTACCAAAAGGTACTCACAGCATATGAAATTGAACTATTTTGAAAATGAACAAATGGAATTACCACTTAGTACTGTCACAATCCACCCAAAACAATATAGTGACAATTTTAAACAATCCTTCAGTTTTTGCAAGTTTGGAAATAAAAAAAAAATACAAGCAACTCATGTTCTGCAAAACAAAGCTCCGACATGGAATAAAACACTCTGTATCTATCAGCTTGACTGTGGAGGACGAGTGACTGTTGAATCAGAGAAGAACTGTCAATTTGAATATAATGGTCAACAATCCCTGCAATTTGGAAGAATTGGAACTTTCCAATTCACTCTGGATTTCCGCTACCCTTTTACCCCTCTTCAGGCGTTTGCAGTAGCACTCACAAGTCTTACTCATGGAATGAAGTAATCTACACTGAGCTATAATGCCGAATGTTATTAGTGATTTTTTTTCTCTGTTCATTTCATCAGTAATTTAAATAATTTTATATGTTAATATAAATAAAGTTAAGAATCATATATTTCCAGTTATTTTAATTATTAAAGTTACAAAAGAAAAGAATTGTCTACATTGTTGCTGTTATAAGTTGAAAAATGATAGTGAACATTCTGGAGCACAAATTACCTGTTTCTCCATTATTGTCTGTTTATTTGATCTATTCTCACTTCTTGAAGGTTTTTCTTTTTCTAATTGACTGTTTGATTTACTTGGAATTCCTGAAATACCAAAATAATTTACAACCAAACCTTTATACGAAATGCAAATGAAATTCACTTTAGAATTATGGCTATACCTTTCCTATCTTGACTAGTTGTAGGCATCTGTCGACTGGGGACAGCAAATCGTACATTTTTATTGTTGTATTCATCCACATGAGATAAAGATGCAAGTTCACTGTCTCTCAGAGATGTTATAACCATCCTGAACATTTCCCAATCACCAAAATTCATTTTCAATACCTACAAAATAAAAGGTAAAATATTAATAATATTGATTTATTAATCTCAAAGACAAATATTATTAAAGAAAAATATTTCTCCAAAAAATGCCTGCCTCTGCAACTTAATGAAATGTAGTTTTTCTCATCTCCAAACACTAAAAACACAAATTGAAGAAATGCTATTGGCAGGTAAAGAGTTAACAAGAACTTCATAAAACACTAAGGGACAATTTGAAAATATCAAGGGTAAGCTTTCACCAGCAGAATCTAATAAAAATATGAATCACTGTGCATTTAACTTCACTGATAACTAGAAAATAAAGAAGAAATAACAAAATTGTTCTGCCTAATAATTATTTCTCACCTTCTTTAATTCATCTAAATCACAATGCAACAGAACTTTTCCATTTATATTATTATCTTGGATTAGAGCTGTGTATTGACTTGCCATAGAAGGATTCAAATCTTCTATTTTTGACAAAACATTACAAACACCATCCACACTCAAAGATGATAACTTCACATCTTGGACATCCATCTATAAAAATGTCATAGTCATATAATTCATTAACAAAGAAATTTTATACACAAATATTCCTATGTATTTCATTATAAAGAATTTTAACATACAGGTAATGCAGTGACTGGTACAGAAACATAACTAGGTTGTCGAACCAAGGATGTCAACTGATCTTGTGACATAGGCATCCACGGTTGGGGCCACCCCATCACTGATGGCTGGGAGTAAGGGACACTAGGGCTTTGAATTGAAGAACTCCTGTTTAGAGGTCGCTGAAAATACGACAGGAAAAATCACTTCATATTCACTTATACAGATCAACAAGAACATTTTCATCATTAATTAAAGAAGTATTATCTAATTCCTTTAAAACTGACTCAGATTTAATATGCTAGGAGTTTTGGATCTAATGAAGTTTGCTCACATTACTAATTTAAGATTTGTGCCATCTACACACAGAGTAGTGGCAGAAGTGGTTGTTACTGGATGCCGTTAATAATTTGGCTGCAAGATTATAGTTAAAATATGGAGGTCAAACCAAGATGTTAAAAAACAATGATGTTACCATGATATTTCATTAAAAATACCTACATAATTTAAGATTTTGGATGACTTCTACTCACATATTCTAATGCGATTAAAAAATGTTCTGAACTGACCTGGGTGAAAGGACCTCTACATTTATTGCTATTCTAAACAAACAAATGTCTAATCTCTTGATATCAATTTGAAAAGTAGTTGTCAAAAATCTTCCCTTCTCAATAACTGTGAATTTAAAGCATAAATATACAGTGCATTACAGTAAAATCCGACCTGCCTAAATTGGGAAATTCTCCAGCCCATAAAGTTAAATGGCATTTTATATGGACTAAAACAGAACCAGTGCAAAAGACAGAGAACAAGGTTTCATGTCCTCCAACAGAAACAGAATTACTGTGACTGTAAAGTAATTAATAGAATGACTGGGTTAAGATACTCTCAATGGAATAGCATAGCATCGTAGGCTTTCACGGCCGGAGTCAATATGAGTGAAAGTTTCCAGGCTGGTAGGCCGTGGTCCAGTTGGCATCGAAGAGACATCTGAAGATGTCCACCGCAGACGTGGACGAAACGTTTGGCTCTTCAATGCCAACTGGACCACAGCCTACCAGCCCGGAAACTTTCACTCATATCTCAATGGAATGTTTCTATAGGTCAGTTTTCTGCCCCTGCTTCGGTGTCATGAGATTCATCATAGGAGCTGCTCAGTTTAGGAGAGGGGGATTGGGCTGTCATGAACCACTCAAGGCACAGGGAAACTGTTCCTCATTGGCTCTCTGGGCATGTGAAAGTCTCCATGCCTGGCTTCTGTTATCCAGAGCTGACACCTTTTTGTGTACCTCCCTGCCTCAACATAATCCCTTTGAGAAAGGAACATGGCTCAAGGCCGTGCAAAGATATCAGAAAGTCACACTTTACTGGGTTATCGCAGACTGTTTGATGAAAGAATCAGTGAGCAAAGGCAATTTAACTGTACCCACTAGGCAGTGAGAAGTTGTGTTTTGATACAAAATTTTATGCAGTTTCACAAAGACTAGAATAAACACAGAAGTCTAATTCTAAACAAAAAATTCAAACTTATGGAAGTAAATGAAACTCAGAAGCTGTCAATAAAAGCTCTTCAATAGTCATTAAATTGTGAAAGAAACAAAAGTTTACTTTAAATTTACTTACTCAAAGTTTTGAGTGATAACTTTACACTCAAAACAGCTGGTGGAAGGTGCACAGACATGTAGTCTCTGATTTCATTCATTTAATGACTTTTTCCCATGTATATGGGTGAATTTTTAACAATTGACCCTTTTCACTAAACCAGACACACTGATCATTGCCAATATTTTGACATGTGTTGATGTAATGCAAAATGACAAAATCAATTATCTTACGTGGGAATGGTTTGTGCATGCTAGATCCCAGAATATTCCCATAACCAATCCAATAGGATATGCTAAAACTAAAGAATTTACTGAGCCACAAAGCAATATTTTATTCAGGGCCTCTAATGATTGGTTAGTAATCGCAGAGTATTGTGGAATGAAATGTGTGAGGGAGTCTTCATTATGATAATATTGAAAGTGTTCCAGAATGAAACAGGAAAATTTCCAGTACAAAACAAAGGGCCTGTTAAATGGAGATGAACTGGATTATTTTTTGGAGGATTACCAAATAAAACTATTTAAGTTTTGGTATGGAAATAACAATACTATCATTAGTGTCAAAGGAACAGTTGACCCCATACAACAAAATGCTCCCCAAATTAGATATCATCATCATCATCATCATTAATAATAATAATAATAATAACAACAATAATAACATTTATTCAGACCTTTTTAAAAATTTACTTTTTTATCCATTCATAATTTCAGAGGCCTCTGATACTTTTAGGCCCCAGGAACTCAACTCATTTAGGCTATCAGTCAGATTTTGAATTTGTAACATGCATTGCTTTTCGTAATTTGTTCACCTTTACTCTTCATGCCAATTGCGTTATACTATACGTCATTGTTCATCACTATAAGATTGTTAAATTGTTATGAATTAAATGTTTGATTGCATTGTTCAATCGGTAGAGCATTAGTCTGGATAATAGAAAGTCCCAGGCTTGGACCCCAGTGGGATCAAAATATTAGCACTTAGTGCACCTGTGTTAAATCATTGAGCCTCAGGTTTACACCCCAAACAAAAGAGTCTGCAAATACTGTATTTACCTGAATATAAGTTAACTCTGAATATAAGACAACCCCCTAATTCTGAAGGAGCCTCCTGAGAATTTTTTAACTTTTGAACTAATTCTTACTATTTAGTGAAAATAGTTGTGAATTGTTTAATTGACTACATTTCCTTGTAGATGAGAATTTAAAGACTTATTGCCTACACTATCATTTGCTTATTCCTTAAAATCATCATATCCTGGTTTTTGTCACCATCTCATCACCACCTAATCATCTTCACATGTATATATTTTTTTTGAGGTCCTCTTTCCATGCTGCAACATCATTTGATTTTTCAGCCCTTTGGAAAGTTTTGTGCATTGAATTTGCATTGTTCTTAGTCTTTCATCTGACACCACCTATGAACACCCCCTTCCGGGTCACCAGATTTTCTGTCTCGCAATTGTTGGCCTCTTGTTTCTTTAACAGTTCTTTCACATTCCTTAAAAGAATAAACTTCAAATTAGCATCGTTTACTGTTCATATGATTGAGTTGTGAACTGTGAACTCATACCTACAACTTTGTTCCTATTTCACACATAAAGTGGGAAATTGAGTTCAGTTTCCAAGTTTGGGAAGTTTTTGCTCAGAATATATTTTTTGATCATCCTTTCCCTAGCTGGATGTAGAATACACAGTCTATCAATTTGATTTTTTCCCCCTTTTATTTTCATTTCCACCTCTAGCAAACTGCAGATTCACACTTGGTGGGCATTGAACAGAGATTTCTCATGGCCTTGTTGAACTCTTATTGTGTAAAAAAACCTAGGCATTCATTTTTTTGCTAGGTTTTACTTATTGATGCCATTCATTTGAGATTTTTTCTTTACTGGTTTGTTCAAAAATATCGGTCTGAATTTCTTGGCAAATTAGAGGTGGATGCCGAGAATACAATTATAATTACATATTGTAATATGCCTAACATTGTATTGTCTTGACAGCTTATTGTTATGTCAACATCGTGACATGGAAAGGCAATTAAAAAAATAAACCCTAACAGTCTAGGATTATTCTGTGAATATAAGACAACCCCTAGATATTTCAAAAAAACAACAGCAAACAAACAAACAAACTTGTCTCATATTCGGGTAAATATGGTAATTCAGTGTCAAGGGTATGTTCTGAGGAAGAATCCCTTCAGTGTTAACTAGATGCAGCTGTAAAAAACATTTTCTTTCGAATAAAAAATAGTTCTTTAATAAATTGACAAAGAGCAATTCTGTTGTAAAGTTGTATTTTAACGTAATTTTAAAACACAACTTTACAATGTTGTCATTGTAATTTAAGGAATCACACCAAATTTTCTTATCTTTGCTATTTCTATCGTTAATACTGAAAAATACAAATACAAATAAATGTTAAAAAAATATACCTGTCGTCTAAGCAAGGCTGTTTTACTAGTTCCCCATGAATTAGGCCCAGCAGAACCTGATGGAATGGCTGTTGGAGCTGGAGGGGAAGTAGGAAAGTGAGCTCCCAACATGAGGCCAGCATCATCTGCGTTCTGTTGCTCCTCTGGAATAAATATTTCACAATCTCAAAATGTAGCATGTCTTAGAAAAAAGTATTTTAGCTCCAAGGTAAAAACATTTATTAATTACCTTTTATAACTTTCTTAATGTAAGGATCCAAGTTTATAGTGAAAGGAAGAAATATTTTTAAATCGCTAACTAATAAACTGCTTCGGTGAAAAGTCAAGAAAATATCAAATTTACGTTCATCTTTGTCAAGCTCCAATAAAGGTTCCATTTCTTTTGAAACAGGAATCTGAGGTCTTACTCTGAAAACAATTATAATAATAAATATGTAATTACTCTGTTTCTTATAAGGTAAGTGCCACTGTTGTTTTTTAATAATACTAATAACAAATTAACAAATTTTTGAATATTGAAATTGCCGACATCAGAATATCTTTTAATAAATCATCTAATATTACAGCATTTCTACAGAAAAATAACAGTCGCACACTTTCTTTTACAATTGGCAAATTAAAAGTCATAAGTACATACTTGTCATATAAAGCTTTCAGAGGCATGTTATCTTCACACGTATCTTCATACATGTCGTAATACAAAATAATCCATGAAGTCCTGTAAGGCCACTGTTCAGTAATATTTATCCAACTGGCTAAATGGTACCAGTTAAAATCAATTTGGAATGCTTTCAATAATCGACCTAAGAGAAAAGGATGAATACAAGCTTCTTGAGTAATTGAATACTCTCTAGCTTATCATGCATACTCTAATTCCACATTCTTTTCATAAGATCTGTCTCATTCGCACAATCACATACATGCCCACTCATTCATACGGAAACATGTATACAAGAGTATTATTTTAAATTACCTGTAGGAGTAAAGATTTTCAAGATTGTATTTTGAAAGATAATAGTTTCAAATTAAGGAGGTTGAAAATAATAAATCTTAAACATTAAGTTAAATAACTGATCATTCTTTGAAACATTCTCTGATATTTTTAATTTTCCTCACATAGCATTTTCTTTAGACTTTCAGAAGTGTAAATTAAATGTGGATAAATACAAGAAAGCAAACAATTTCTGAGAGATGCGTATTACCTGTAATATACACAACATTCATAAGTCTGCGCATGCTTCGTGGGTTAACTTCACTGAAGTAATCATCTGTCAGCAACATTTTGGTGAGATCATGAGCACCACCTACACGATTTAAATTACTGCCAAGACTACTAGCTACACTTTCACTCAGCTTCAATTTCCGTGAGCCCTTTCGTGAAGGGGGTTGTGGTTTCAACTTCTCAGAACTGCTCAATCCAGATTCAGATGAGAGTCTGCGACCAGACACCTGTTGTAAAGATGAAAGCTTGAAATGAAAATATGATTCAGTCCAATCTTTTGCACCCACTCATGCAATAATGGGAGTCATAAAATACAGTGTTTATTTCATCAACCTTAAATCAAAGTTATCTGTGTTATTTTGCATTTAGACTGAGATATAAAAGTAATTAGGAAATTATCTTGATTTCAGCCAGTAATTAGACGGTGAAAATAGGTATTTTCGCCTAACATAAATGATTTGAGAGTTTTTAAAACTGAAGTTTTCTTGAACCATTTTAAAGACACAATTTATTCAGAAATATTTAGTCACCAGACTAAATACGACAGACAATGAATGAATGACCAGACATTGAATGAATTTCATATTACTGATAAACAAATGCATACTTTACGTGCAATGACTTTCTAATATAACAGTGTTAATGGAGACTATAAATACTCACCGAAGACACAGCAAAACTAACGCTCTCTTCATTTTCATTCCATGTTGCAGTAGCTTTTCTGTGGTGCTGTGCAGTTTGCTGTGCTACTTTGACTTTTCTCAATCCAGAATTTTGCAAGTAAAAAGGTAAATGAACCATGTTTCTTAAGTAATCATGACCACCTATATTTGATTCACTAAACAAGCGTCTACTATTTACTTCAACAGCCTGCAAAAATGCCCAATACATGATATTATTTGCTTTTCATATTAGTTTCCATTCAAATGGCTAAGATAAAACTATAATAAAATGACAAACACCACAAGTATTTGAAAATAAACAATTGTGAAACACTAACAACGCCAATTTTGTTTATTCTCAAGTTCTTAATGCAAATACAACATACAATGAACAAGACAATTCTGAAATACAACTATTATGTGCATATAAATTTATGTAATTTTGCCATGGAAACTGAATTCAGTGCATTATCAATTTCATTACGTTTCTAAACAAATTTGTTGGAGTATTTCCCAACTGTCTTGTATAAACAAAGTATTCATTTGCAAAAATAACAAAGAAACAGAAATGCTAACAACGCTGAACTACCGTTGAAGTAAAAAAACAGAAAGACAGAGTCAAATAGCTAGAGAGGCAGAGATGGAGCAAAAAAGAAGGAACGAGAGAATAGGACATTTCTCCTTTAAAAAATAAGAAAAAAAATTTTTTTGGAAATTTGTAAAATAATTCATACCAAAAATTCAATTTAAAGAAATTGAATTACAGAAATCCATAGTTAAATTCATACATTTCAGAAATGTTTCTTATGTAATGTAATACCTTAAATACTTAGCTCCTCTCCATATGAAGGAAAAAAACGATAGTGGTATTACCAATGGTTTTGACAATTACATTAAGAATTTATGAATTTTGTAACTTGCTCATTGCTTGACAGAAGAGAAACATTAATGAACAATTTTCTTCCAGATCTTACTATTTCTTTTGCAAGAGTAGGATGATCTTTATTGACTGCAATAAACATAATACTTGCAGACAAATTTATCCCATCTCAAAGATTGCAGGGCTCTTAAATAAGTTTTAGAAATGGAAAATGGTCCATGAAAGGTAATAAACTGTCTGTTCGACTATTAATGTTTAATTTTGCCTACATATTTGGCTCACACTACTAAATAAATCTGAAAACAAAAGAGGTATGCTGAAAAAAGCACATAACATGGGTCTTCATTCAAAACATCGAGAGAGAAACAGACATTCAGAACGGCACACTGAGACATATGTAACAGTGCACTGACCTGAGTGGCATTCTGGTTCCGAAATGAAAAATAAAACTTGCAATTAGTGAAGACACATATTGTGAAACACAAAGAAATCTTACCTTGTACTGAGTGGCCTTCCTAAAACTGTAAAGGTCACATAGCATTTCTCCTCTAGGGAGATGAAATACTGCTGACTACGAAACCATGGTGATCATTTTCAATGAAAATTCATTCAGGGGTACAAGTTATATTGGTTAAAAAATTGAACATATTTCTTGTCGGATATTTTGTATCCCGGTAAATATTTGTAACATACTAAGAAGATAAATCAAAAAGAATTTATACATTTAACTTTACCATTCTTCATCTTCATATTTAATGCGCATGTTACAGAATTATACATTGCTGATGAATAAAGATGTAAAGTTTTTGGTCACAAAATGATTCCAAAAAAATGTTAGGAAAAAAACACCAATACATGGCATATAGTGATATTTAAAAAAAAGCAGGTAACTCAAATGGTGTAATTTCACTAACAATCTTCTCCACAGTTTCTCACTCAACAGTATCTGGCTTCTCCAGCAAAGAAAAGCTAATTGTCACACAGTGTTAAGATTGCCACTCTGTATATTGAAAGGAATCCAAGATAAGTATTATTAAATTCTGAACTATGATAAACAATTTCAAATTACAGAAGTGTCAAAGTGGCTAAGCTCTCAACACACAAATATCACAAATATGGCAAAATAAAAAAAAGCATTTTAATATTAATTTATTTTAGAGTACCTACCTTGGAAATAACATGAGGATCAATAGCAAGTATGACAATGAATGGTGATAAAGAATCAGAAAAGAGCATGTGCACTGCATCCAAAACCAATAATACTTTGTCTTGCTCACAGCTATCAAGACCATCAACAATAACTACAAGACGTGTCTGTTGAGATGTGAAACTATCCAGACATTTAACCTGTTATACAAAAACAAAAATATACATAATAATGAAATTTTACATTGACTTGTTGCAAAATTTCCTTGCTAAGATAACTTATGAAAGTTAAATTTAATATCAAACTTACTAAATGGATAACATTTATTTATATTCATTCATAAATATCAGATCTTTAACGGATACATTTTAAATAAGATTATAGACTGCTGAAAGTTAGCGATATGAACAGAGGCTGAAATCTGCCTACTTTTTGTGGTCTATAACAAATATTTTGCTCCATACCATTTCTGTCATTAGTGTCACTTCAGTACGCAGGGCTTGAAGAAATCCTTCCGATTTTAATGTATCCAGACGGGCAATTGCTCGCTGCAAGTGACGTCTTTGTGAGAATATGATGGCTTGTAACATTTGGGCCCAAGTATACAGGTTTGCCACAATACCCACACCGAGGAGAAGTGCTATTGTGATTAAAATCACTTGCGCCGTTGTCTCCTCAATGCTGAAATAATATTTCACAATATTATTTATATATTGTGAAATTTTATATCATAAACCAAAATGTAGTAACTAGTTTATATCATAAACTAAACATAATATTTCATAATATTGCACCATTTGTAACATGCTACTAATCAGAAAATTTATTTACAGTTAACACAAGAGCTGCAATTTTGCCTCCATGAACAGATGCCACATTTAAAAAATATCTTCTTTGGTAAACATTAAATAAATGTTACATTGAAGTATTTATGTGTCCAGTATATTACACATATTTTGTTTAATGTATCTGGAGTTGCCATTTACAAAATACTCTCACAGATATTCATTATCTCTTTCCATGTCCATAATGGAGTCAGAAATTGAAGTAAAACACACACACACACACACACACACACACACACACACACACACACAGGGGTCCAAGGGGATGTGATGCGATTACAAGTCTCTCGGAAGAGAGTCTCCTAGCCTCTCCATCCTAACTCCGCTCTCACCTTCAAGAGGTGGACCCTGTCGAGTCGAGTAACCCGTGCCAAGGTTGTGGTAACCAATCCCTTCGGCGATCGGGTCGACCAACAGACGAGAGAAGGGGGTTCTGACAAGTCACCCTGTCGGAATGGCATGTAACCGCCGTACTGGAGCGCCCCGAAAGTATGTCGGGATACGGTCTGGTTGGTTACAACCCTGGCCCAGGGTAAAGGGTGAAGCCGGGGGAGCCTGTAACCCCTAAGAGACGTGTCCCCAGGTGGCGTACAGGGGAGGAATCTCTAGATATAGAGGTCAAGAGGCAATTAAAATACCTCTCACGGACCAACAGGCGGGAAGGACACCCCAGTCAAAAAACCAATATGGAAGGTCTTTTGGGATCTCAGTTTACGGTGCAGGGCCGGATCCCAGTACCGGCGTCTGTTGGGAGTGAGCAAGCGGGCTCCCAGGCGTGTCAACCAGCGACCGCAGTACTTCAGCAGTGGACCACTGGGCTGCTGAGTATCCTTTGCTACTAGTGATGATCTTGCAAACAACAGGCATTGTGTAGCCTTGAGAAGAAAATAACTGAGCTTCTCAATTTTGTTAAGCCTCGCCATAATGTTCATGGTGAGATTAAGAAATTGCGATTCGATCCATACGCACTTTAATGAGGTGGTAGCACTGCAAAAGGAGGATCACCAGACCAGATCCTCAGTGCAACAAAACTACTGGGAAGGAAGAGTGCACTCAGACGTCCCTGAGAAGGTGGCTGCGGAGTACTAGTAACAGAAGCGATCCTTCGCGAAACCGAACTCCCAGGTGCCCAAGGTAAGGAAGGAGTCTGCGAAAAACGGAGATAAAATCCGGGCAGAAATACCATCTGCGGAAATAACACGACAAGATCCCGAAGTGGCACGAGAAGAGCCCGTGAGTGGCAAGTGGTCACCGTAAGAGAACGCAAGTTGCTTCAAAACGCGAAAGGCCACCACCTGTGACCAGATGCCCTGATGATCAAGAAGAAGGATGACGCTGTCGTACGTATGGACATCCTTAAAATGAAAACTGACCCTGAGCTTAAAGATTCGGGTGAGTAGTGTCACGCACATCCGAAGACAGCTACTATATGATCTCCTTCTGCAACTTGAAGCGGTCTGCCGGAGGACAACCACAGATTTTCAGTCGTCCTGTAAAGAAGGTGTTTGGATCGACGCTGATGTGAGGGCTCACTCACACCGTGACTATTCAGTGAAGTGGACCTGGATGAGGTCACAACTAAAGAGGAAGTGCATAGGGCCTCAGGACAAACCTCCCGGCCAGTGATCTCCCAGCTACTGTGGTCAAATCCCTAAGACCATCCATGGTGGAACACAGGTGTAGCAATAATCAGCGTTCCTGTTGCGGTGGCTAAGAAATTGTTGGCCATCGGTAAAATAAGAATAGGATGGTACTCGCACTTGCGTGAGAAGAAGGTCCTGAGGTGTTACAGATGTTTGGATTTTTGGACACTTCAGAAAGCATGTAAAAACACACATGACCGGTCCAACTTGTGCATGAATTGTGGCAGGTGATGATCACCTTGCTAAGTCATGCACAAATGACGCAAAGTGCTTGGCTTTGTGAGGAAAAAGGGGAAACAAGGCAGACATGCTACTGGGTGCAGCAGGTGTCCATCGCACCAAAAGCGCAGAAAGCAATAACGGATAGAAATGAAATTATACAACCTAACTCTAACCATTGCGCAGTCGCCCAGATATCCCCGGCACAGCTGGTTAGGGGAATGGGAGGCTTGATTTAGCAATAGTATGCGAGCAGTATACTAACCGTGAAGATACAGCGTGGTTATTCGACCTTCATAACCAGGCGGGCAATCTGGGCTCAGAAAACACACATTCCAGCAAGTACGATGAGACCCGAGCTGATTTGTCTGGGTAAAATCAACGGCGCTTATATCTACAGCTGTTATGCGCTCACCAAACGCGACAATGGACGAGTTTGAGCAGTTCTCGACCGCTTAGTGTACGACGCAAGAGGACGAAACCCCTGGTGATAGCTGGAGATTTCCCAACGCCCAAGTGGTTGGAGTGTAGTTCGTCCACCAATGAGCGAGGTCGAGCAGTTCTGGCATCCCTCTCCTTCTGAATGTAGAGCTTGCCAACACAGGAGACATACACCTTCCGCCGAGGCGGATCTGTTGTGGATCTGACATCCGCGTCAGATAATCTTTGAGAATGGAGGTCCTGGAGAGCACTATACCCATAGTGACCCACCAGGCACTTTTGTACGAGGTGGAAAAATCAGCGAGTGGATAATTTGTGCCGAAACATCAGCCAGCTGCGGGAATGCAAAAAACGTTCGACGAATAGCGCTTTCCGGCACGTTTGAGACGATAGTGCCACAGGTACCGCAGAGGACAAGCTGGGCAGGTGATGAATGATAAATCAAAGCCAGATGCGGCTATGAAACGACGGGGCAATCTTCGACGTTCACCAGTTTACTGGTGACTGAGGAAATGCCCAATTACGACGGAGGTGCCTCGAGCCAGAAGACAGTGCCAGAGAGCCTGGCAGAGACAACTTCTCAATTGCAAGAGCAATACAAACTCGCTCAGCCAGTTGAAGATAGAGATCCGCAAGAGCAAAACGCTTATGCTCCAAAAGCCCAGTGGATGAGGTGAAAAGGATCCATGGGTAGGGGCCACAAGACGGCCGCGGTAGGTTAAGACAGCGGCACCATGTTCTCCAATCCTGTCCCATGCTGCTCAGAATTGTGATACAGCTTTCTATTCCTGGTTTTCACCCGGTGACTCAGTTAATATAGCGTTATCTGAGCTTAGAAATAATTCTCCAGTCACGCAAGAAGAAATTCCTGGCACGCATCAGCAGAATCGGCAACACAAAGGCTCCCGGACCGATAACATTCTAATATTGCCCTCAAGATCATGAGGCTCGCTCACACCGACATCTTGTGGATCTTTATTATTCGTGCTTGAGGGAAGGGGTGTATCCAGAAAGATGGAAAACAGCGCTTGGTGCCCTCCCTAAGGGGAACAATCACTGAAGATCTATCATCATACCGGCCATTGTGTATGCTTGACAGCTGGCAAGGTTCTGGGAGAGAATTATTAGTACCAGACTAGAAAGCCAGGAGGAGGAGGAGGCCTTTCAGAAAATCAGTATGGTTTCCGCAGAGCCTGCCTGACTGTTGACGCAGTCCAGCTTGTCATTAACACCGCCCGACAAGCAATTGGAGGAAGTAGATGGAAGAGAGGCCCAAAACAGTACTGTGCTGTCGTTACGTTAGATATTAAAATGCATTCAACTCTGCCAGGTGGAGTATTCACTAAGCTCTCCAGATTTAATGTGCCAACGTACCTGAGTGAAGATTGTGGCTGAGTATCTGAGTAAGGAGCCCTGATTTACAATACAAATACGGGGCCGAAGGTACATATTATCACGGCTGGTGTCCTGCAAGGGTCGGTATTGGGTCCACTTATTATGAAATGACATGACGAGGTTCTTCGGCTTCCCTCCCAGAAGGAACCAGTATTATTGGCTTCTGCGGACGATACTGCTATCGTCGCCGTTGCAAAGTATTATCGAGGAAATTGTGTATATTTGCAACGAAGGATCGCTATTGTTAAATGCGGTTGAAGTCCTCAGGCTGCGTTAGCTGAGCACAAGACTGAGGCTATCCAGTCATCAGCAGGAAAAAAGAGAGAAACCATCACCTCAAAGTCGGAGACCACCATATTGCATCGCGGCAGCCGTCGATCAAATATCTTGGTCCTGATTGACGCCTGTCTGACACATTTGCTGACCACCAGTTACTTTCTTTCTCTCTTTGCCTTTTTTCTTCTTTCTCTTTTTCTTACAACAAAGCTGCGTACTAATGGCATTGTCAAGACTAATGCCCAAATATAGGGCTCTTGTCAGAGAAACGAAGCTTCTGGCCCTGGCTGTGAGGTCCGTCTGTTTATGGAGCCCCAGCATGGGGCCAACTCCATGTCGATAAATAGTTACATCCGAGGGATGACGTCAGTGTATTGCGGTTATCAGCATTGCGGTAGCTTGTGCATTCCGTAATTGTGTCAAACGATGCAGTGCGTCATCGCGGGATGCTCCTGCAGATATTCGGCGCAGAAAGATGGAGGCATATCACGCGAAGAGGAGAACCCAGACTGCTCGACAACACTGCTCGAATGCGTATAGGATCGATGGGACAAGCTCATTAAAGGAAGATGGACATACCGCATGATTCCCCTCCATTGCACTGTGGATCAACCGTAAACACGGCGAAGTAAATTTCTTTGACACAGCTGCGCCTGACACGGATGCTTTCTGGCATATCTCCACAGGTTCAAGCTTGAGGATACCCCCATTCTGTCCATTATGAACCTGCTGTCGAAGACGCCGAGCATGTGTTCTTCCAGTGCCCGCGATACCATCTGCAGCGACGGCACGTTATGAGTATAGCTCGGATCGACGGCTGACACCAGCTAAATGGGTTGGGCATGCCTGCCCTAGAAACCAACTGGGATGCAGAGCCTGCATGGCAGACCAAGGCTAGCTGAGCCAGAGAATAGGAAAGGGAAAGAAGGGAAGTCGATTGATCCTCTCGTTTGACCTCTTCCTACGTTTTGATGAAGAGAAGCGGCTTGTGACCAGTTTAATTTAATCCACTCCTGTGATGTACGGTCAACGGCGGTTCCATGGGGAGGATGGAGGAGAAGGAGGGTTGGTTTAGTGGGTAAATCTCACACTATCATGTGTGGTAGCGGCCGCATGGGTGTCTTAAAGATTTCCACCTACCCTCGTATAAAAAAAAAAAAAAAAAAACCACACACACACACACACACACACACACACACACACACACACACACACACACACACACACACACACACACACACACACACACACATACACACACACACACACACACACACACACACACACACACACACACACACACACACACACACACACACACACACACACACACACACACACACACACACACACACACACACACACACACACACACACACACACACACACACACACACACACACACACACACACACACACACACACACACACACACACAACACACATACACACACATACACACACATACACACATACACATACACACACACACACACACACACACACACACACACACACACACACACACACACACACACACACACACACACACACACACACACACACACACACACACACACACACACACACACACACACACACACACACACACACACACACACACACACACACACACACACACACACACACACACACACACACACACACACACACACACACACACACACACACACACACACACACACACACACAGGCCACACACACACACACACACACACACACACACACACACACATGCCCTCCCAAGACACCACCTGTAGTAGCACTCAACCGTGCGGGGTGGCGAGGGCTTGTGCGCTCGTTGTTGATGCTGAGGGCCATGCCAGCGGCAGTTGCAGCATGCATCTGCCGGGTAGGGTTTCCAGCTGACAGGTCTCAACGGAGGATAGACGAAGTGTGTCCCCATAACGACCGCCTGATCTCACTCTCTCCCAAACCTCCTTCTTTTTCCCCCAGGGTCTCCCGCCTTGGGAGTTCGTGAGTGGCAACCACGTAAATTCCTGTTGTGTCAAGTACTTCTTCCACTTACTCTTCGCTTCTTGACTCTCTGTCTTCATCCCATCAGGCCCCTTGGCCAACTCTGTTTTTTCGACCTCGACGCTATTAGTTCTCGAGGCTAGGGCGGGTGTCTTTCTGTTTCACAACAATGCTCTTTCTTTTTACTTGAACCAGTCTATTTCATACACACCACCTACACCCGCCCAAATGCAAGCTGAATCCGAATTTATCAAATACCTAATATCTTAGATGGCCTCTTCCCCACCTTTGCACTCTGTCTTTTGGCGCGCCCGAAGTCGACAGAGGGTAACAGCATAGAAACTGGTTAACTGCACTCCAGGCCGCCTGATAGTACAGCCCAGGTACAGGAAGCCACCTGACCTTGGCCGTCTCATCAGCAGGTGTATAATCTCCTCGGTCGTATTAGTGCCGGGTGATAGACTGGGCAGGGCCCTGATGCGACTGGGGAGAAGGTTGTGCTGAGGCCACTGTCTTCGGGAGGACGGCGACGACTCCAGGTGTCGAGGTGGGGTTTATGGAGGAACTCGGGGATACTAGGTACCATTACCTTACATTTCAGAGAGTAAGAGGGATACAGGATTACTACATGAAGCTGCAAACGAAAAATAGAGATTTAGTGCGCAGAACCAATGGGGCCCTAGCCCAAACCAGAGAGGAATGAAGAGGTGAACGGACTCTATGTCCAAGAAGCAACCGTAGAAGAAATAGGAACCAACGCTATCGACGTCCTTGAAATTGATCGGCGAACTTGGGGAGATGGATCCAATCCAAGAGAAACATTGGCAAGCTAATCCAGGAGCAACCAGCCAGAGTTGGAATGCCTACAATCGACTGAAGGTTCTGTGTTTGAGGAGTAGACGCCTGTTATTGTGGATTCCTAGTGCTGGACTCAAGGGCACCAACACCCTCCGTCGGTCACAGAAACAGACGCTGATGATGAATCAGAGGACGTCTCAGATGCGTGACGTAACACCCGGAACCCAAAACGGAGACTAAAGAATGACAAAACTGGCAGAGAGGAAGAGGCAGAATCTCACTGAAGATGATAATCTAACCACCGCAGAGGCAAGAAAGGTGGGTGGCAGAAGGTCAAATCCCGTAAGGAAAAGAGGGAAGAAAAGAGAAAGGGGAACGGAGCTGCCTTGAAACAGCCCGCTGAAAAGCAAAGAAGAGTGACACGACAGAATAGACGTAAGAAATGCAATAAGTGGCCAAATGCGATCATTGTTCAAGTCTGAAAGAGAAAGAGAGGTATGCGGATATCCCCAGTCGGGTTAAAGAAGGAGTTCCCGACGAGCAGGTCCGACCTCAGTGGATAAGATCCGCAAACAGTTCTGAGACTCGTTAATAACTTCAAAGGGATAATACAGACAATGGGGCAGGTCTTCAGAAACAATGACTGATCTACTAGGGGAAGGACGCAGAAATCATTCGCAAGAGTCCATATGAACATGTTGAGATACTGGATCTTGATGATTACTACTAAAGAGGATATTCTGGCAGCCCTGCAGAAAGCGGCTGGAGAAGAAAATGCACTGACACTAGGTGCGATTAGATCCTTGCGCAATGCTTACATGGGTACACGGATTGCTCCTGTGACACTGCCATCACCTATAGTGGAAAGATCCTGGGCGAACACGGCAAGATAAGGATTGGTTGGGTCAATCATGGATCAGAAGAATTGAGAAACCGACCAAGCGTTTTAAGTGCTGGAAAATCGGTCATATCTCAATCTAGGCGTAAGAGTGATGTGACCGAACCAGACTCGTAACAGATGCGGAGAAGGAGGTCACATAGCAGCTGATCAAAGAGAGGCACGATGCGCTTATACCCGAGAAAGGTCATTGAGAGACTGTGCCTACCCAGCTGGCGGCAATAGGTGCCCATTATTTAAGGAAGCACTTCAGAATGAAAGCTCGACGATCATGAAAGGGATACAAATCAATTTAAATCATCAGAAGTTGCGCACGATCTGCTCAAGTAGACAGTACGGGAAGAAAGAGTGGATCTGGCAATGATTTCTGGAACCATAAACATCTCGCTACAAATACTGTGGGTAATGGATACGACAATACAGCTGTCATCTGTCATATGTGGCAAATGCTCGTTCCAGAGTGTGAAGAGTCTGAAGCTGGACACGTGATGGCGCAGGATCGAGGGAGAGAGTCTTCTTCATAGTTGCTAAGGCTCCACCCAGCCTTCAAGTGATGAGTTCAAGGATTTCCTTTGATAGACTTACTGCGATGTGGAGCAGCACTACCTGCGACTATAGCCGGAGACTCCAATGCCTGGGCCGTCGATCAGTAGTAAGAAACGAACGGACGAGGGAGAGCACGTTGGAGGCCATGTCTACTCCAGACGTCGTCTTGCTCAACAGCGGTGATCATCCAACGTTCATCAAGGAGATACTACTCTATTGTGGATCTGACCTTTGTCAGTAGCAGCGTTGCAAGAACTCGGTTTCGGGAAGTGGCGGGATTTATTTTACCGCTATGACCATTGTGTGATTCTGTGGAGTATCCATCGGGCAGCATCGCTAAAGAGGACAAAGAAATACCAAGGTGCTAGCTGGAAAGCATCCGCTTTTGACCCA